>JAKVIS010000021.1:0-316742 GCA_033119425.1 Bufotes viridis | reverse complement strand
CCACATTTGTACCTGGCCTCTGCTGCTACAAAAAACCTCCCTCTGAGCCACTTCTAACAGACTGGCCTGAAAGTGCTAAAAATGACCCCTCATCCTACTCCTCCTGGGCCACCTCCTCTTCCATCATTGCCCTAAGCGTTTTCTCAAGGAGACATAGAAGTGGTATTGTAACGCTGATAACAGTGTCATCGCCACTGGCTATGTTGGTGGAGTACTCGAAACAGCGCAACAGGGCACACAGGTCTCGCATGGAGGCCCAATCATTGGTGGTGAAGTGATGCCGTTCCGCAGTGCGACTGACGCATGCGTGCTGCAGCTGAAACTCCACTATGGCCTGCTGCTGCTCGCACAGTCTCTCCAGCATGTGCAAGGTGGAGTTCCACCTGGTGGGCACGTCGCATATGAGGCGGTGAGCGGGAAGGCCGAAGTTACTCTGTAGCGCAGACAGGGGAGCAGCGGCAGGATATGAACTCCGGAAGCGCGCACAGACGGCCCGCACTTTATGCAGCAGCTCTGACATGTCGGGGTAGTTGTAAATGAACTTCTGCACCACCAAATTCAGCACATGTGCCAGGCAAGGGATGTGCGTCAAACCGGCTAGTCCCAGAGCTGCGACGAGATGTCGCCCATTATCGCACACCACCAGGCCGGGCTTGAGGCCTACCGGCAGAAACCACTCATCGGTCTGTTGTTCAATACCCCGCCACAACTCCTGCGCGGTGTGGGGCCTGTCCCCCAAACATATGAGTTTCAGAATGGCCTGCTGACGTTTACCCCGGGCTGTGCTGAAGTTGGTGGTGAAGGTGTGTGGCTGACTGGATGAGCTGGTGGAAGCAGAGGAGGAGGAAGCCGAGTAGGAGGAGGAGGCTACAGGAGGCAAAGAATGATGCCCTGTGATCCTTGGCGGCGGAAGGACGGATATGTCTTCCACCACTGGGGAAGGGCTAGGTGGATTCCCTTGGGAAACCCTGCCAGAAGAGTCTTCAAACAGCATAAGAAACTGCTGTATCACTTGAGGCTCAAACAGTTTCCCTGATATGCATGGGGTTGATGTGACAGACTGATGGGCTTGGTTTTCAGGCGCCACCTGTGCACTTTCTTCAGAAGACTAGGTGGGAGATAATGTTTTTAACGTGCTGGATCCACTGTCTGCCACCCAATTGACTAGCGCCTGTACCTGCTCAGGCCTTACCATCCTTAGAACGGCATTGGGCCCCACCAAATATCGCTGTAAATTCTGGCGGGTACTGGAACCTGAGGTAGTTGGTTCACTAGGACGTGTGGCTGTGGCAGAATGGCCACGTCCTCTCCCAGCACCAGAGGGTACACTAACACCACCACGACCGCGTCCGCGTCCCTTACTAGATGTTTTCCTCATTATAACCGTTCACCAAGCACCACAATAAGAAAATAAATATCTGGCCCAATGTATTGATTTCAAATTCAGGCCTTTTTTTACAGGCACCTAACACTTGGAGATGCACGGTAGCGTGAGAAAAAATATGTAGGATTATGCCTTCAGCAATTGTATTTTAACACTTTGTGTAATATACCCTTTAACGGACAGAAATACAATGGGAGATGCACGGTAGCATGTGAAGTTAATGAGGATGACCTTCTCAGCACTTGTATATACACCTTGAGTGCAATATACCCTTTTACGGACAGATTAACACTTGGCCTGCAACAGCTGGAACACCAGATTCAGGATATTGCTATATTGGCAAGTGAATTTTACCCCAGAACAAAATATACCCTTTTACGGACAGATTAACACTTGGCCTGCATCTGCTGGAACACCAGATTCAGGGTATTGCTATTTTGGCAATTGAATTTCACCCCCAAACACAATATATGTTTTGGCGGACACTATTATACTTTGCCAGGCACTACTGGAACACCAGATTCAGGGGATTGCTATTTTGGCAATTGAATTTCACCCCAGAACAAAATATATGTTTTGGCGGACTCTATTATACTTTGCCAGCCAAAGCTGGAACACCAGATTTAGGGGATTGGTATTTTGGCAATTGTATTTAACCCCTTAATAAAATATAGAAATTGCTATCCTGAGTTTCTAGGGGTGACAATAAGCACAGCCAAGCCCCTGATGTAGGATATAGCAACAAAAAAAAAAAAACTAGTATTGATGGATTGATGGACTTGGTGGCAGCTTGTTCTATTGCACGCGGATCACCCCAGAAAAAAAAGTGACAGAAAAACGCTTTGTGCAGCCTAAAAACCAGTGAGCAATTAACTAGCAGAAGTTGAATCATTCACAGCTGTAGATCGATCACTTCATTAGGTGCTTTTGCTGACTTTTCCCTGTCTAATTTTGCCCTCACAGAAGCTGCTGATCAGAGCAGTGTGACTAGCAGCGCTACGTGACTCCAGCTTAAATAGAGGCTGGGTCACATACTGCACTTGGCCAATCACAGCCATGCCATTAGTAGGCATGGCTGTGATGGGCTCTTAGGTCAAGAAGTAAAATGCTAGCTGATTGGCTGCTGTGCAGCCCTCAGAAAGCGGGAAGAAATCGCCGAACAACGGACCCGAACAGAAACTTTTTTGAAAATGTTCGGGTTCGGGTCCATGTCCCGAACACCCCAAAATTCGGTACGAACCCGAACTATGCTCGAACTGTTCACTCAACACTATCTACAAGGAATCAACTTTAGTTTATATTTGTAAAACTGAAATACAAGACAACAACCCCATATCAGTATACATGGAATAAACTAGTCTAGCATAAATGACAGATCCCAGAACAGAAATGCACTTACAGGTGATGAGGTCTCAAGCCCCTTGAGAGAGAAGCCGACATGCTGCATTCATAGAGAATAGCAATCTAAAATGGCTGAAAACACTTCCTAAACCAAGGGTCACTTCCTGTCTGAGAGATTTACATAAACACTTAAAGGTAAGGCTTTTACTTGCTTTTGCTTTTAGATGGCAGTGGTAAACTACACATTAAATATGGAACCATAATTCAATTTAGCCTGAAAAGGCAGCACAATAATTAACTTCGCTTCTCAGTGCCATAAATAGTATACAGGCCCCTATGTTGCATGCTTACATGAGGCATTAGTATACATTTTGATCAAAAAGCATAAGCCCACTCACCACGACAAGGTTGCCTCCTCGAGTGGGAACCTACTCTAAATTTGGTGCGGCACTGCGTAGACTCTTATATAGCAGATACTGCACGCCGCACCTTGTCCGCTGAGGAAACCTCTGCTTTTGAAGGTGACTTCTCCGAAACAGAACTCAGAACGGCCATTAAGGCCGCCCCTAATGGGAAGAGCCCGGGTCCAGATGTGTTCCCTAATCTATTTTACAAGTTCTTCTTGGAAAACCTATTCCCATTTTTGATGACACCTCTGAATCTTCCCCATTTACCGCCCAGACTCTTTCAGTTAAAGCAGTTGGCGACCATAAGTATAAAAAGAAATAAAGTGCCCCAGACAATAACTAAAGCCAAGAGGAATTTGTATCATGACAGATATACTGTATATATATCATTTTTCTACTGCATTTAGCATAGCATTGTCACGCCGCCCTAGAATCAGAGAGAGCGTGCGCCCACTAGACTGCCAACCACACCTCTGTCCCTGCCTACTTGCACTTCCTGTCCTAAACAACAGAACGCAACTGGACGGCATTCCCTAACTTGAGTAAGTGCAGGAGGGACAGACAAAAGCAGAGACAGGTAACAGGTGGCGTGCGGCAGCTGGAGCGTAGAGCAGCAAGGAGGATGGCCAACTAGCAAAGGACACAATGAGAGGTCACGTCAGAATACAAGGGAGAGGCAAAGACAATACAGGAAACAAGCCGGAGGTCAAACCTGGCGGTTGCGTCAGGGTACAAGGGAGAGGCAAAAGAAAGGTCAAATCACAAGCAGAAGGTCAAATTCAGAGCAATCAAAGTATAGGGTAGCCCAATAAGCACAATCATAAGCAACCTGTGGCCAGCAGGTTGCCTGCTTATATACACAGGGGCTGAGGTCATGTGATGTGGCCAGCGCCACATGACCTGCCCCAGGACAGCTGAGCGCTCCAGTGCCCAGCTTGGCGCTCAGTCCACACAGGTATCCTGGCAACAGAAGACTCCAGCCGCACATATCCATTTCCATGGCATCAGAGTTGCCGAGCGACGTCTCCTGCTGCTGCCGGAGAGGGACAGGGAGGAGGACGCGCGTCGCTGGCGTCCTGTGACAAGCATGCTCCCATTAATGAGAGGCTGTGTGGGTGGAGCAGTGAAAGTAAAAATCTCAGCATGCATCACAGCAAACATCTTCAGAGGAGTAATCACATGACATCCCTGGCCAACTGTGACACCATAGTAACAGCACCACCTTAGGTGTCATTTTATCAGTGCTTTAGCATACCTCCCAACTTTAGAATAGAAGGAAGAGGGACACTATGTGCCTAAGGCTACTTTCACACTCAAGTTTTTTGCGGATCCCCATGGATCTGCAAAAACGCTTCTATTACCATAATACAACCGCATGCATCTGTCATGAATGGATCAATTTGTATTATGTCTTCTATAGCCATGACAGATCCGTCTTGAACACCATTGAAAGTCAATGGGGGATGGATCCGTTTTCTATTCGTTTGGCTCGGTTTTCATCAGGTGGACACCAAAACGCTGCAAGCAGCGTTTTGGTGTCCGTCTCCAGAGTGGAATGGTAACTGATCAGAGGAAACTGATCCGTTTTGGACCGCTTGTGAGAGCCCATGACGGATCTCACAAACGGAAAGCCAAAACGCGAGTGTGAAAGTAGCCTAACACTAAGCGCGCCATGGCAGATTTTTTTCAGCACTAAGCCACACCTCCTGCCCGAAACATAACTATACACCTAATCCCACCTATTTTCCTAAATGCCCCCACATAGTACTGATTCCCCTTTATGCCACCACACCGTGGTTATGCCAGCATTGTGCCCACTTCACAGATTCTGCCCAGATATGTGCTCCCTCACAGTACCAATGCCCAGATATGTGCCCCTTCACAGTAGCTATGCCAGATATGTGCCTCCTCACAGTAGTTATGCCCAGATATGTGTCCCCCACAGTAGTAATGCCTAGATATGTGTCCCCTCACATTAATATACCCAGGATTATGCACCCTCACAGTAGTTATGCCAAGATATGCGCCCTCACAATAGCGATGCCCAGATTTGTCCCCTCACAAAAACAAACAAACCATACTAACCTCATTCACCAGCAGCAGGATTATGCATGGAGTTGCTGGCCAGCTGGACCCCTGCCCAGACCAGCAGTGTGGAGTGCAAAAGGTAGAGGAATGATGAAGCATGAAGCTGACGGACGGCTCCTACTTCATCATTACAGGCAGTTGTCTCTCTTCCTTCCTCCTTCTGCCTGAGAGCGGGACATAGCTCCCTCGTACCAGGACAGCAGGACAGCCACTGAAATCCGGGACTGTCCTGCTGGATACTGGAAGGAGGTATGGCTTTAGGCCTCATGCACATGACCATAGCCTGCCTGTGCCTGTATTGTGGCCCGGAACAGCGGGTCTGCAATATATAGGCACCAGCCGTGTGTGCACCGTATCAAGTGAATGGGTCTGAAATCCAAAAGATACGGCGTGGTGCCGAATGGAAGCACAGATAGGAAACCTATGGAAGCTCTATGGAGGGCCTCCATGGGTTTTCTGTCCATGCCTCCGCACTGTGAAAAAGAACTGTTGGATGCAGATTGCAGACCCCATTCAAGTGAATGGGTTCGCATCTGCAGACAGTGGACACACTGTTGGTGCCCATTCATTGCGAATTGCAATGTATCTACATGTAGTTAAGGCTGATGAGTCAACCTGTATTTGTGGGAGTGACGGAGGCCTTCAAAAACAAGGCATGGCCTCACCCACAGGCATGCGTTCTCAGGTGCTGAGGGGCATGTCTTCATCCCTGACCCAAACAGCTCACACCAGCAGCAGCTATGCTGAAGTGCACTCGACTCGTAATTATGTATGGGCCGCGGTGCCCTGAGCCGGCCAAAGCTTCTCACGGTAAGGACGACTCGGGCTCAGGGTAGACCGCTGCTCTGGGTTTGCTTTTGGCCGGGCTTGCAGGTCAGGTAGGACTCCAACAGCTTCAGGCACACGGATCATCCTTAATCTCCCTCCCCGCCTTGAGCTTTCCCTTACCTGCACCCACGGCCACGCGGTTGGCTTACTTGCACGTGCGGCACGCTCAAGGTCTCGCAAGGTGCCCATTTCGTCAGTCTCAGCTGGTTTCGCCATTCTGGTCTTTCGTCGCCTCTAGTGTCGCAGTCACGGGGTTTCTGCCTCCAGCATTTTCTGCCCTACTAACCATGCTCCCTTAAATCCGTCTGTCTAGCACCCAGCTGCCATATTATACCAGCATTGCCAGGAGGAAGGGATAGCAACAATTCTAGTAAAACATAGCTATTTTACTGGAGAACGGTTCTGTTATAAAAAAAATTTATAAATAAATTTAAACTGGATTTTGTGTTACTGTTTTGTATTCATGCCTCGGTTCACATTCACTCAGATTGGTCTCCTCTCCTCTGATTTGTTTTCACGAAGATTGGTCTCCTTGCCTTAGCTGGCCAAAACAATCTGCTTGATTTACTTCAGCTCAGGCCAATAAGGCAGTAGGAGTGAGTTCCTACTATGTATAAAAACATTTTTTTTTTTACTTTTTGCTTTATATGTCTGGATAAAGGGTTATGATTAGCAAAATGAAATTTGGCTTCTATCTGCGTCTGGATTTTAGTTAGCACAGTTATTTACTTAAAAAAAAAAATGGTATGGTTCTGCCATAAGAGTCTTGCATGCATGGTGCTGCAGAAAGTGTCTCACACGCATGGCTTCTCCGCCATTAGAGTTTTGCACACATGGCTTCTCCGCCATTAGAGTCTCGCACGCATGGATTCTCCACCATTCGAGGTCGGCCGCGTGGTCCCACCACAAGTAGGTTCTATGTCTTTTTCTGCCTGCAGGCCCGCTCGCATGGCTCAATCATCTGTGGCTCGCTAATACAATTTTTCTTGTGGAGGCTCGCACGCGTGGCTTTTGCCATTAGAGCCTCACTCACTTATCATTTTTCTCTGACAGTTATTTTCCAGGTTGTTGGGTCTTCATTGTTTTTCTTTAAAAGCAGTAATCCCAAGCCTGCCTTTTCGGACATCATCTTCTTCCAGGTTCGCACTTTCTCCCACTTACCCTCTCTAGATTCTTGCTTCCCCTTGCTCAACGTGGTTACTTTTTCTCTTGCCTGTCCTTGCCTTATAGACCGATTCTCCCGGAAACTGACCCTGTGGTCTCATTTTTCATATTTCTCAATTTCCTCCTCTTCAGGGGTTGTTCCAGTCATGGCCATTCTCCGGGCAGATGGAGCCGCTTCCCCAGCACCCCCACCCCCTTTGAGAGACGCGGCCAATCCTACTCCCGCTCCAGTCCCAGTCGCTCTTGCTCCAGACCCAGCACTCCCTCTCCAGAACCCGCCGTTCCAGATCCCCGCTCCCGTTCCAGCATCATCAGTACTCGGGCCGGCGCCACTCCCTGGGGCCCCTTTTCGATTTGAGGGCCGCAGGGGCAATGAGCTTCAGCACTCCTCCAGTTACCGCTCCAGTTTAGCTAGGTATCTTAGTTCGCAGTCCGTCTCAAGTTAGAGCTCAATAGCATTGTTTTGCCACTGCCAGGGACAGCAGTCTGGCAATCCATGTGTGTATAGTCTCCTTTAAAAAAAAGAAAATAATTAAAAAAAAAAAAATTATAATTTAAACTCACGCTCTGCTACACTGTACCGAGTCGGGGATCCAGCTTCAAACCACTATTCAAACGCTTCAAATGCTCTGCTGCCCCTAGTTGTGAGAACTGGTGCGTGGAAGTTTTTCGTAGTGTCAGCTGCACCACTTCCAGCATAGCCCCACATGTCATTATGTTTAAAAAAATAAAATATATATATGTTTGGCAGTCTGTTTAGACTGCATTTGTGGAGGGGCGGAGGCTCTACTTAAACCAGGCACAGCCCCACCTAGGGGCGGGCGTTTTCTCAGTTGCACAGGGGATGCTGGTGTGTCAGCAGGGTGCACTTTCCTCTGCTAGGAAGTTTCTTTCACTACAGTATGGACCTGGAATGGAGCTTTTCTTCTGCCCGTGGCTACCGTAGGGACGCGTGCGCCATGTATGTAAGTTAATTGAGCCGTGTCCGTCTCTCCGGCCGGCTGGAATCTGACCTTTCTTGCGAGCGGGAGGCATCGCCTCAAAATCGTCTGCCTCAGCTTCTTAGGTTTGTTTTGTCTGAGTTAAACAATTCCTTTCACCTTGTTTGTTTAGGTAATCTGATTTAGTTCCCCTTCTATCTCATGTGTTTTACATTCACGTTGTTTCGCTTTAAAAAGTTACTTCAGCCTGCGTGCGGTAGGGAAGGTTTACCTGGGCTGCATGTGATGGAGACTGGATGCAGCTGTTGCTTGTTACGGCTCTTGCTATAGCATATACTTCCCATGTGACCTGCCCCCCCCCCGCAATCAGGGCTGCGTGTATGCTTCTACTCTTTACGCCAGGTTTTGCCCTGTCAATTGAGACGCTGCCTTCTCATGTCTGCTCTTTCAACATGCTCATTTCTGAGCGGTGCTCTCATCTGCTCGCATCACGCTTTACGCTCCACTCATGGTCACAACAGTGGGTAAATCTGTCTTATTCCCTGTGCATTTATTTATTTTTCTGTCATCCTGTTTTTGCATTCATACCGCTTTGCTTTCATATGTTTGCTTGCACCACACTCAGACTGGTGTTACACGTCCACTGTTGCTTAGGCCCATTGCATGAGCGCTGCTCATGTCACCGCTACAGTTTGTTTATGCCTCGCTCACTGCAGGCTGCGGTCATACCAAATTTTACGCTTGGCCTATTGCCAGAGTTGGGGTTCACACTACCGCTGTGACTCGGGTTTCACTTTCACGCTTGCGTCTCAATGTTCCCGCCCATCCACGGCCGCATCTCACGCCTGCTGTTACAGCAAGTTAATACTCCTTTCACGCTCTAGCTGAGTTCACACGCTTGCTGTTACATCTAGTACTACACTCCATTCCCTGCTAGAACTGCGCTCCATGCGTTCGCTGTCGCGACGCTTATTTTACTCCGCTCACATTCAGGTCCGCATTTTGGTTATACCATGTTTTTAGGTTTTACTCATTCCAGGTCCACAGTTCACCCATTTGCTGGCACACCATGCTCCCATTCAAGCCACATTCTCCGTCAGTTTCTACGCCACGGTTGTTTTATTCGATTGTCACACTGAGGCAGCTGGTGGCTCCAGTGCCACTCTCCCGTCAAACATGACGGGCATCAATGGTCATTTCCTTTACATCTGGTTTTTCTGCGCGTATACATCAAGTGGGTCTTTGCTCTAGTTGCAAGCAAAAAAATAAAAATCCTGTCTGCTCCCTTTACTTCTGGTTTGTATTCACTAAGATTGTTCCCACTGCCCCAGTTCAATAAACAGCCTCTCAGCTGGGGCCAGTGGGTCATTAGGGTTTGAGCTTCCGACTCACTACTGTTTCTTTCAAGTTTTTCAGTTCTTTGTCGCGACAAGGGACTTCGTAAATCGCAATGCATCAGGTTTTGGTTGTACTCTCTTCTCAGTTTCATATTCCACGTTTGCATTTCTAAGTTATATGGCTGGTTTTAGTTTTATGCTTATGCCCGTTGTTCGGATTACTAATGTCCATACCTGTCAGTAGTCTCGTTCCTTTCCAGGCTACTTTAGACGTCCCAATCATCCTAGTAGTTGCTTTTTCCATCATGTTGGGCTCACTCTTATTTACCTTTACTCATCACGTACATCTCGGATGGCCGCAGGGGCCCCTTGATTGCTTTGCCCGCAAGGCCGCAGGGGCCCTTAATTGCTTGGGCCGCCAGGCAGTGGCGACCCCTTGATTGCTTTGGCCTCATGGCCGCGGAGGCCCCATAACGGCTGGCCTCAGGGAGTAGGGATTCCATGTCCGTTTCGACCCCATGGTGTCGGGGGCATGATGACTGCTTCGACCCCTTGGCATCGGGGTCCCGAGGACTACCTTGGTCTCACGGCTTGGGACCTCATGACTGCTTTGGTCTCATGGCTCTGGGGGTCCCATGATTGCCTTGGGCTCATGGCGCTAGGGTCCGCATGTCTGCTTGGCCGCATGCCTTGTGGGCCCCATGGCTGCTTGGCCTCAGGACTTGAGGTCCTCGCGATTTCTGTGGCCTCATTGCTTCGGGGCCCATGTTTGCTTTGGCCTCATGGCTGTGGGGGCCCCCTACGGTGGCTTGGCCCTCATGGCTTGGGGGCCCTATGATTACTCGGCCTTAGGATTTGGGGGCCCCATGTTCGCTTGCTTCATGGCTTGGGGGCCCTGACTGTTTCGGCCCCATGGCTTTGAGGGCTCGCTGACTGCTCCGGCCCCATGGCTTTGGGGCATGATGATTGCTTCGGCCCCATGGCTTTGGGGAACGACGACTGCTACGGCTCCATGGCTTCGGGGGCACGATGACTGCTTCGGCTCCATGGCTTCGGGGCACGATGACTGCTTCGGCTCCATGGCTTCGGGGCACGATGACTGCTTCGGCTCCATGGCTTCGGGGCACAATGATTGCTATGGTTTCGGGGGCACGATGACTGTTTCGGCTCCATGGCTCCGGGGCACAACGACTGCTTTGGCTTCGGGGCACGATGACTGCTTCGGCTCCATGGCTTCGGGGCACGATGACTGCTTCGGCTCCATGGCTTCGGGGCACAACGACTGCTTCGGCTCCATGTCTTCGGGAATGATGACTGCTTCGGCTCTATGGCTTGGGGATCGATGACTGCTTCGCCCTATGGCTTCGAGGGCATGACGATTGCTTCGGCTCCATGGCGTCGGGGCTCGATGTCTACTTCGCTCCTATGGCTGCGGGCTCGATGACTGCTTCGGCTCCATGGCTTCGGGGAACGACGACTGCTTCGGCTCCATGGCTTCGGGGCTCGATGACTGCTATGGCTCCGGGGCACGATGATTGTTATGGCTCCGGGGCACAATGACTGCTTCGGCCCCATCGCTCGGGGCACGATGACCGCTTCGGCTCCATGGCTTCAGGGGCACGATGACTGCTTCGGCTCCATGGCTTCGGGGCACGATGACTGCTTCGGCTCCATGGCTTCGGGGCACGACGACTGCCCGGCTCCATGGCTCGGGGTACGATGACTGCTTCGGCTCTATGGCTTGGGGATCGCTGACTGCTTCGCCCCTATGGCTTCGAGGGCATGACGATTGCTTCGGCTCCATGGCGTCGGGGGCTCGATGTCTACTTCGCTCCTATGGCTGCGGGCTCGATGACTGCTTCGGCTCCATGGCTTCGGGGGAACGACGACTGCTTCGGCTCCATGGCTCCGGGGGCTCGATGACTGCTATGGCTCCGGGGCACGATGATTGTTATGGCTCCGGGGCACAATGACTGCTTCGGCCCCATCGCTCGGGGCACGATGACCGCTTCGGCTCCATGGCTTCAGGGGCACGATGACTGCTTCGGCTCCATGGCTTCGGGGGCACGATGACTGCTTCGGCTCCATGGCTTCGGGGGCACAACGACTGCTTCGGCTCCATGGCTTCGGGGGCACGATGACTGCTTCGGCTCTATGGCTTGGGGATCGATGACTGCTTCGCCCCTATGGCTTCGAGGGCATGACGGTTGCTTCGGCTCCATGGCGTCGGGGGCTCGATGTCTACTTCGCTCCTATGGCTGCGGGCTCGATGACTGCTTCGGCTTCATGGCTTCGGGGGAACGACGACTGCTTCGGCTCCATGGCTTCGGGGCTCGATGACTGCTATGGCTCCGGGGCACGATGATTGTTATGGCTCCGGGGCACAATGACTGCTTCGCCCCATCGCTTGGGGCACGATGACCGCTCGGCTCCATGGCTTCAGGAGCACGATGACCGCTCGGCTCCATGGCTTCGGGGCACGATGACCGCTCGGCCCCATGGCTCGGGCACCATGACCGCTCGGCCCCATGGCTCGGGGCACCATGACCGCTCGGCCCCATGGCTCGGGGCACCATGACCGCTCGGCCCCATGGCTTCGGGGCACCATGACCGCTTCGGCCCCATGGCTTCGGGGCACCATGACCGCTCGGCCCCATGGCTTCGGGGCACCATGACCGCTCGGCCCCATGGCTTCGGGGCACCATGACCGCTCGGCCCCATGGCTTCGGGGCACCATGACCGCTTCGGCCCCATGGCTCGGGGCACCATGACCGCTCGGCCCCATGGCTTCGGGGCACCATGACCGCTCGGCCCCATGGCTTCGGGGCACCATGACCGCTCGCCCCATGGCTTCAGGGGCACCATGACCGCTTCGGCCCCATGGCTTCGGGGCACCATGACCGCTCGGCCCCATGGCTTCGGGGCACCATGACCGCTTCGGCCCCATGGCTTCGGGGCACCATGACTGTTTTTCGTCCTGCCTGGGGATCTACCTGGTGGGTTGAACTCTGCGCATCCAGGTTGATTGGCCCAAATGTCTCACACCCATATCTGCTTCTTTGTTCATCCGGGTGCAGGCCACTTTTCCAGGTGTACTCTTCCACAACGGAGCTCAGCCTGGCAAGGGTCACCTGCCATGCGGGTCAGGCGACTTTTTAAGTAACATTAGCCTGTCCGGTATTCAGGCTAGACCCTCGGTTTCAATTAGTACGCATATTATCAAGGCCATTGTCATAGTTATAACTTCCTGCGGTCTGCCAGTTCAGGTATCGTATTTACATATGCATTCGTTCTGCATGCCACGGGTGGTATCGCTGTGCGGCTCCACCCCCCAGGCAGTCCTTTGCATTGTGCCCTCCTGTTCTTTAGTCCCCTCGGCAAACATCATTTATTACTTACCATGTTGTTCTGCTTCCTTGGCTGGTCTCTCCTTATCACCACATAGCTTTCCACCAGACTCTCCTCTTATGGCACCACACGCCCTGCCGGTTCCACCGTCGCTTTGCTCCCTCTGCCGGGCACTTGCTTTACTGCACTGCTCCCTCGGCTGGAGAGTCTTTTACTGTACGGCTACCTTCACCGGATAGTCGGATATGCTTACTCTCCGGGTTTAGTCTTTACTACACTGTCCCTCTTCTGGACAGGCTTCTTTACAACACGGCTACTTCTGGCGGACTTTGGGTGCCGCATGGATTATTTCCGTTTGCTCCTCATTTCTGCATTGCTTCCTTTGCTGGTCTCTCCTCGTTACCATTCCGTTCCTCTGCGGACAATTTAGTGCTTGGCAGGGATTGTGGTAGGTCATTTGCTATGCTCTGCTCACAGGGAGCTGATTCCAGAAACATACTAATAGTCTTATTTGTGGTACATACAGGATGGGCAGTGGCGCCACTGCTGCCACATATAACGTATCGTCATTGTCATTAGGAGCATGGGCCACCCTGGGTGTCATAGCTCTTGTTCATTTCGTTAGGCCCTTGTTCTCTAACTCAACGTCCTTAGCCCGTCACATTTCAATCATACACATTCAATTATTTATGTCACACTTAGGCTTCTGTTTTAAACCTATTGTCTGTACTTGTCGCATTCTTCATCCTACGTTTTCAATCACCATAGTTGGTTGCCCGCCGTGTTTTCTTCACGTTCAATAATCAATGTGGCCAGCTCACAAACCCCTGCCTGGTCGACAGATCACCTGTCTGGCTATGCTCCCCCAGGACCAGACTTTAATTTCCAGAGTTCAAGTCATTGGTGTCATCGGCCACCTTCAGGTTCTCGTACCGAATGACACTCATCATTAGGTGTCACCGGCCACGTTGGTCTGGTCTCGTGTTCACGATATTCGCCTGTGAGGTTTTTCAGGAAATATAGTTATTTTAAGTATCGCCTATCACATCGGTCAGGCCCATGACGTAATCCCGCCTGTACTTTCTTCAGGCCACTTTTTAGTTTATTTTCTTGTTTACCCCTCATATTTGTCAGTTGTATTACCATGCCGGTTACGTTTCAATCAGCCAGGTCTGCGAACTAAATCACCAGCAGCTTATCGCAATCGCACTCCTTCACTCGCGTGAGGGCATCGACTGATTCCATATACTACGTTCTTAGCTTATTGCTTTACTTCCTTTCCTGGCCTACATGGTATTCTTCGGGCCCTTCTTTCCATAGTCTAGACAGTTAGGCTCTCAGTTCTCCAGTCTCATAAGGCTAGGGGATTTTATCAGTGCTCGCACCACAACCAAGTCTTCAGGTTTAGCTAGTATTGTCCACGCTTCCTTCTGAAGCGTTTCCAGTTCCTCCCTCGTGCATTGGGGCAGTATCTGCGACATTCAGAATTCTGTCCTGGCTCTATCCACAGGACGGATGCAGGCGTCATTATGGTTGACTTACGTATCCGAACTCGTGGGAGATATTGCTTCGCAATTTGGATCAGGGGTTTCTTTGCACAGGCCATTCAAGTCTCTTTTCACCCTACATGGCTGGTTTTTGCCCCCTTTATAGGCCTACCCACGGACATGGCTACCGGCACACCACTAGCCATTTAGTTAGGTAAGATGCGTCTTGCAGTTACGGTGGGTCTCGGTGTTTAGCACACTAGGGCTCTTCGGCTTTCGTGTCCGTAGCCCTGACCACAAGTTTGGCAGTCTGTTTAGACTGCATTTGTGGAGGGGCGGAGGCTCTACTTAAACCAGGCACAGCCCCACCTAGGGGCGGGCATTTTCTCAGTTGCCCCACCCTCCCTCCCTTTCTATTTTCACTTCTACAGGGTATGCCCCACTTTTATAGGCCTACTCACGTACATGGCTACCGGCACACCACTAGCCATTTAGTTAGGTAAGATGCGTCTTGCAGTTACGGTGGGTCTCGGTGTTTAGCACACTAGGGCTCTTCGGCTTTCGTGTCCGTAGCCCTGACCACAAATATTTTTTAAGTACACTCGGATCCCGCCCTCATGCTCAAGGGAGGTGTTTGGGCTGCAGATGTTTCGGTAAGTAATGCTTCTCATCCATCAATCACCACCACGCCCTTCTCCCATCTACCCTCTTGTATGTTTTTTTTTTTTTTTTTGTTTTCAGGTTTAAGTTTGTTAATTTCCATGTCTATCGCCTGTTACATTTCAGGCTTACATTTATTAATTTCCATGTCTGTTGCCTGTTACGTTTCAGGCTTACGTTTACTAACTACTAGTGTCTGTCGCCAGTTACGTTTCAGGCTTACATGCTAAATCGCTAATGTTTGTCGCTTACCTGCTTCAAGTGTTCAGAATTTAATGTCCTGGTCATCCCTTCCATTCAGGGTTAAAAAATCTAAATAAATTATTGCAGAGGTTTGGAATTATTTTAATTTCTCATGCTTTCTTTCAGGTCATGCGGGTGGCGGAACAAGTAGGGCCTTCCTCTCCAGCATTTCAGTCTCTGATCACGGTCTAAGGCCTCTTTCACACGGGCGTCATGTTTGACGCCCGGATAAGAGGCGGGTGCGTTGTGGGAATATGCACGATTTTTCCGCACGGGTGCAAACGTTTGTAATGCGTTTTGCACGCTCGTGAGAAAAATCGCCATGTTTGGTACCCAGACCCGAAGCCGGACTTCATCACTGAAGTCCGGTTTCGGGTACTCTGGAGAATTTATTATTTTCCCTTATAACATGGTTATAAGGGGAAATAATAGCATTCTTAATAAAGAATGCATAGTAAAATGAAGAGGAAGGGGTTAAAAATAATAAAAGTTAACTTACCTTAGCCACTTGATCGCGTAGTTGCGATCTGTCCTCTTTCCCAGCATCAGCTAACAACTAAAGGACCTGTGATGACGTCACATCACATGGTCCATCACCATGGTAAGATGGACCATGTGATTGGACCATGTGATGTGACGTCATCACAGGTCCTTTAGTTGTTAGCTGATGCTGGAAAGAGAGGACAGATCGCAACTACGTGATCAAGTGGCTAAGGTAAGTTAACTTTTATTATTTTTAACCCTTCCTCTTCATTTTACTATGCATTCTTTATTAAGAATGCTATTATTTCCCTTATAACCATGTTAGAAGGGAAAATAATAAAGATCTGGTCCCGTTGCTAAGCAACCATGCGGAAAATCGCACTGCATCCGCACTCTGCTTGCGGATGCTTGCGATTTTCCGCAGCCCCATTCACTTCTATAGGGCCTGCGTTGCATGAAAAATGCACAATATAGAGCATGCTGCGATTTTCACGCAACGCAGAAGTGATGCATAAAAATCACGCTCATGTGCACAGCCCCATAGAAATGAATGGGTCCGGATTCAGTGCAGGTGCAATGAGTCCTCCTCATGCATTGCACCCGCGCGGAAAACTCGCCTGTGTGAAAGGGGCCTTAAGGTCTAATCTCTTCAGTCTCTTGTGTAAAAATCTTGGTCTGTTTATACGGCTAGAAATTACAAAACCGCCTGGAGCGTTTATAGAAAATTTGCACTCCTTCACCCATGGAAGGACATTGACAGGACCTACTATATTATGGCCTCTTTAGCTTATTGCCATTCTGGCCTTAGGCTCTCTTACAACACAATTAAATTGTATTTGGCCGGGGTCCAGCATTTCTTCACGGTAGAAGATCCAGTGAGTAGGTTGGTTTGGACGTCTCAAGCGATAAAAGTAACCCTCAGGGGCATACAGAAGAACAGTGAAGGGATTGTCAAGGAGACAGCCGATATCAGGGGAACTATTCAGGAATCTCTTTTCCTCCCTAGATAGTAATCCTTTGGGCCCCATTCTAGCATAGTTCTAAAGGCCACCATGTATCTCTGTTCCTTTGGTTTCCTGAAGCAAGGGAATTTACTAGTTCTTCTGATAGAACCTAAAGAGTAACCAAGGGTCTAGGTCAGGGATCAGCAACTTGCGGCTCTACAGCTGCTGTGAAACTACAATTCCCAGCATGCTCTATTCATTTCTATGGGAGTTCACAGAAGAGCAGAGTAAGTATGCATGCTGGGAGTTGTAGTTTCACAACATCTGGCGAGCCGGAGGTTGCCTACCCCTGGTCAAGGTAGTATGGTGCAAAGACCGTTTCACACTGTATCTCCGGTCCTTCAAAACATTGCAGGTCAGTTCACCAGTGGAATCCAAGCACTTCCAGTCATTTTATGATTGGTACCCAGTTAAGGTTTGTTAATAGATAATTGTGGGTTCTGGGTGGCTCCGTCCCGGATAGCCGACTACTTCTGTTCAAAGCCTGAGCCATCACCTCATCTCGACTCCCAACGTCCGTTCCCTAGTGGCTACACGAGGCATCAACCCCCAATGCCATTTCAGATCACTCATTCCACATTGAGGTTGCATCAGCAACGTCAAAGCATCATGTCATCAGCAAGATAGGACAGAGACCTTCTCTTGTTTTGACCTATGCACTCCGAACCCCCACGTAGAGAATTCTGTTGCTCTTTGCAGTTTGGCTTTGTGATTTGGTTTTACTGCTAATTAAGTTCTTTCCAACACTACACGGCTCTGTTTTTGCCCCTTATAGGCCTACCCATGGCAATGGCAAAGGGCACAACTCAGCCATTCAGTCAGGTCAACTAAGACACGTCCAGTCAGGTTAGGTTAGTCTTGGTGTTATCTTCCTAGGGTTTTCAGGCATTCCGTGGCCGTAGCCATGACCACAAGTAGTTAAGGCTGATGAGTCAGCCTGTATTTGTGGGAGGGGCGGAGGCCTTCAAAACGAGGCACGGCCTCACCCACAGGCATGGGTTCTCAGGTGCCCCACCCTCCCTCCCCTTTTCATTTTTATCTCCATGGGGTATGCCCCTTATAGGCCTACCCACAGCAATGGCAAAGGGCACAACTCAGCCATTCAGTCAGGTCAACTAAGACACATCCAGTTAGGTTAGGTTAGTCTTGGTGTTATCTTCCTAGGGTTTTCAGGCATTCCGTGGCTGTAGCCATGACATATATATATATATATATATATATATATATATATATATATATTGTTAGAGGGCACAGGGATCCGTCATTGACGAAAGGTACGTGTCACCGAGTTTCCTGGCCTCGGTGAGGTAAGAGCCTGTTCTTTTAGGTCAGCAGCAGCTAGTGCTGCTGGACACAGCTTGTTTAGCTAGTATGGCTGTAAAGCCAATCTGGGCTGGCTCTTACTGGAAGCAACTAAAGTGCAGGGTGGGTAGTTGCTTCCCGCGATCCAGGTCTGGGTTTTGACTGGGTTTAAAGCCCAGCCAGCACTGTCAGCTGGGGAATTCCTCCATCAAGTGGAGTTTGTAGCTGAGCCTGAGTCTGGAAGCTGCTAGCAGGCGTACAGCGTGCACAGAGGCCTGCCGTGGACATTTGGCTGTGACCCAGCTTTCAGGAGCACAGGCGATCGTTCCTGACCTGCAGTGTGTGAGTGCAACACCTGAAGGACTTTTGTTTTTGTTTACTGTGTAAACCTGCACCAAGGACTGTTATTTTGCTGTATCAAGAGTGTGAATAAAACACTGTTGAATGATTGAAAATCCGCTTCCTTCGCCTCTATACTGCACCCGTACCTATCTGCCAAGAGCAAATCTCCACTATATATATATATATATATATATATATATATATATATATAATATAATATTGTGGGGGTTTTAACTCAGTCACTGTGCACACATACACACGTGTCAGTTTAATCTTCACCACAGGCAGAGTTTATTTCAGCAAACAATAGTAAACATGTCCAAGCTTCAGCTTTAAGCTTTCTTCAGCTCACACATTTTCATAACAAAGTCCCACACTTTGTATTTAGTCCAAGTAAGGTAACAAAACAATGAGATCTCATCAATCTTTGGGATCTTTCAGAGATCAGTTCCCCCTCACAGCTTGTTCAGCTTGCAGGAAGCCTGTGCACACATGATCTCCCAGCTGAGATTCGCATAGCCCAGTGATGGGCACGTGCGGCTCTCCAGCTGTTGCTAAACTACAACTCCCACCATGCCCTGCAGTAGGCTGATAGCTATAGACAGGCTTTGCATGCTGGGAGTTGTAGTTCTGCAACAGCTGGAGAGCCGCACGTTGCCCATCACTGGCATAGCCCTTTAACCATGCCTTTAGGAAAACCCTGGATGGAGTACGGGAGTGACCTGTCCCACCCAATCTCTCTGGTCACTGCTAAAACCCGGACCCAAAATCCACTTTAAAAAACCTCCCAGCAACCCAACGTTACTGGAATACTTACTTCCGGGCACACATTCTCAGTGAGACATACCGACCATCCACGATTCTCCCCTCTGGACTACTACATCCCCCCCCCTGCCTAAAGCCGAGGGGCTGGGCACCTGTTACCATCAAGCAATGTACCCTTGACAGGGCATCGGCATTCCCATGCAATTTCCCAGGCCTGTGTTCTATATAAAAATTGAAATCTTGTAACGTCAGAAACCATCTCATTACTCCGGCTTTACTCCCTTTTTTCTCAGACATCCACTATAGTGGTGCATGATCTGAAACTAATCTGAACCTCCTACCCAGTGGATAATATCTAAGGAAGTCTAGTGCCCACTTTATCGCTAAGCATTCTTTTTACACAATAGAATAATTTTTTTTTGCAGGGAGTAAGTTTCTGGCTTAGTTATAACACAGGGTGTTCTTCCCCCCTAACCTCTTGGGACATCACAGCACCTTGGGCTACCTCTGAGGCATCTGTCTGAACTATGAATTCTTTACTAAAGTCTGGGGCCACTAACACTGGCTGTTGGCACAACCGTAGCTTAAGCTCTTTAAAGGCCTGTTCTGCTTCTGGGGTCCACCTAGCCATGACTGATTTTGTACCTTTTGTAAGTTCCGTTAGCGGGGCAGCTATTGTAGCAAAATTCAGTACAAATCGTCTGTAATAGCCCACTATTCCCAAAAAAGCTTTTATCTGTTTTTTTGTAAGTGGACGTGGCTAGGTTTGAATTGCCTCTACTTTGTTGATTTGAGGTTTGATCAAACCTCTACCTACTATATACCCAAGATATCTGGCCTCTTCCATACCCATGGCACATTTTGGGGGGTTTATGGTGAATCCTGCTATTCTTAGGGAATCTAGTATGGCTTGAACTTTACCCAGGTGACTCTCCCAACCTGGGCTAAAGATGACGATATTGTCCAGGTATGCAGCTGCATACTTTTTGTGAGGGCCTAAGATCCTGTCCATAGCTCTTTGAAACGTAACTGGGGCACCTTGTAAACCGAATGGCATTCTCACATATTGGTAACACCCTTCAGGTGTCGAAAAGGCAGTCTTTTCTTTGGCATCCCTGGATAGAGGGATCTGCCAATACCCTTTTGTTAGGTCTAAAGTAGTAATATACCGCGCAGGACCTAACCTCTCAATGAGTTCGTCTCTTGGCATCGGATAGGCATCAAACTCTGATGCCTCATTGAGTTTTCTGTAATCATTACAGAACCACCATTCCCCAGATAGTTTTGGTACCAAAACTATCGGATCGGACCACCCACTTCGGAACTCCTCAATCACTCCTAGTTCTAGCATCCTTTTGATCTCTTGTGACATTACTTCCTTACGAGCCTCAGGGATTCTATAGGGTTTTAGGTTTACCCGAATATGTGGTTTTGTTCGAATCTCATGCTCAATACACTTAGTGAGACCTGGCACATCAGAGAACAAGTCCCTATTCTGTTGTAGCAGTTCTCTGCACTGCTGTTTTTGTGACTCGGACAGGGTCTCTGCAATTGTGACATCCTGACTGTTACTTTTTGCCTCTACCACCAAACACGTTGTTTCCGGGGAGTTCCGCTCTTTCCATGGTTTTAACAAGTTCACATGATACAGCTGGATAGGTTTTCTTCTTCCTGGCTGGTGAACTTTGTAGTTTACTTCCCCAAATTTCTCAACCACCTCATAAGGCCCCTGCCACTTAGCTAAGAATTTGCTTTCCACTGTGGGTACCAAAACTAGCACTCGGTCCCCTGGACTAAACTGCTTAACCTTGGCTGCCCTGTTATACACTCGACACTCGAGCTTGGTTATCTTGAGCCAACAGGAGGTGTTCTTTCACTATGGGCATGACCTTAGATATCCTCTCTTGCATTTGTGCTATGTGTTCTACCACACTTTTATATGGGTAGTCTCACTTTCCAGGTATCCTTTGCCACATCTAGCAACCCCCGAGGGTTCCGAGCATATAACAATTCAAAAGGTGAAAACCCAGTGGAGGTTTGTGGAACCTCTCTAATAGAGAACAGTAGGTACGGTAGCAGAGTAGTCCCAATCACGACCATCCTTCTCTACCACCTTTTTTAACATACTCTTAAGCGTTTTAATGAATCGTTCTACTAGACCGTCTGTCAGTGGATGATATACTGATGTTCGCAGTTGTTTAAATTTTCAACATCCGACACAACTCTTTCATGACCTTAGACATAAACGGTGTTCCCTGGTCAGTTAATATCTCTTTTGGTATACTGCTTCTGGCAAACATCTGGAACAACTCTTTTGCTATGGTTTTTGAGGAGGTATTTCTTAAAGGGACTTCCGGGTATCTGGTGGCATATTCGACTACCACCAAAATATACTGCTGACCTCTAGCTGACTTCACTAGTGGTCCCTACGAGATCCATTGCAATCAGTTCAAGCGGAACTTCAATGATTGGCATTGGGACCAAGCGACTTTTGAAATGTGGGACCGGGGCTGAGACCTGGTAGCTGGCAATAGTCGGCTATTTCCTTATAACACCCCGGCCATTAGAATCGCTGGAGAATGCGTTCTTGCGTTTTACCTGCCGCCAAGTGTCCCCCTAAAACATGAGTGGGCCATCCTCAATACTAATGGTCAATACGAACCCGGTACCAGCAGCTGTTCCACTACTTCGTCCCCCTTTTTGGTCACCCTATACAACATATCATTGTGTATGGCGAAGTGGGGAAACTGATTATCAGCTCCTGGACTTTGGGCAACCCCATTCAGTACTGATACATTCTCCCGGGCACCTTTAAGGTAAGATCCCTGAGCTGTGCCGCTCCCAAATTTCCCGGGACACCTCAAGATCCAGAATATTGGTCTCAGGAAAAATCCTCGTCCTCCTCACCTAACATCACAGCTAGCGGAGACTCTGATATAGCCTCAGGACATTTTATCCCCTCTCCCACCACATCACAACTAGTACATGTAGCACTTGACAGACTCATCGGAACCTTAGCTTTAGCCCAGAGGTCCCAGAACAGTGGGAAGTCTCTTCCTAGTGTGCGTTTAACAGAGTGCCGGCATGTGTAGAAGTGTGCGTGTAACAGAGTGCTGGCATGTGTAGAAGTGTGCATGTAACAGAGTGCCGGCATGTGTATAACAGAGTGTCGGCATGTGTAGAAGTGTGAGTGTAACAGAGTGCTGGCATGTGGAGAAGTATGAGTGTAACAGTTCTGTTGCTGTATCTATGCACAGAGCTTGGTTCTGTTACCTTATCTAAGTCCAGCGCTTGGTATTGTTATGTTATCTAATTACTGAGCTTGAAGGGGTGCCTAAGTTCAAATTTTTGAGGCCAAACTAAAAGATGCTGTTAAAATAAAGATGACAAAAGAAAAAAAAAATGAAAATCACCATCCTGATCACTATTTGATCCAGCACCAATACTCTGTTTCTCTCGCCAGGCTGCAGCTGGGACATAATCTTTTGTCTGCCGTGGTAAAATATCGGCGTGCCGCACCCGACTGCTGTAACTAATCACTGGCCTCAGTGGTGTACAGCACCAAGGCCAGTGATTAGCTGCAGCGGTTTTTGTGCGCTATTACACTACAGCTTCCTATATAACGGATTATTTCGAAGGATGTTGATGCAAATCAGAAAACGCCCTTAAGTGTCAATATTTGCATGAACCTATAGCGTGGGCCCCTAGAGTCACTTTTACTGGTGGGCCCTTGGCACCCCAGTCCGACACTGCACACGTGTCAGTTTAATCTTCACCTCAGGCAGAGTTTATTTCAGCAAACAATAGTAAACATGTCCAAGCTTCAGCTTTAAGCTTTCTTCAGCCCACACATTTTCATAACATAAAGTCCCACACTTTGTATTCAGTCCAAGTAAGGTAACAAAACAATGAGTTCTCACCACTCTTTGGAATCTTTCAGAGATCAATTTCCCGTCTCAGCTTGTTCAGCTTGCAGGAAGCCTGTGCACATGTGATCTCCCAGCTGAGATTCGCATAGCCCTTTTAACCATGCCTTTAGGAAAACCCTGGATGGAGTACGGGAGTGACCTGTCCCACCCAATCTCTCTGGTCACTCCTAAAAAATCCACTTTAAAAAAACCACCCAGCAACCTAACATTACTGGCATACTTCCGGGAATTATATCACTGAGGCACACATTCTCAGTAAGACATACCGACCATCCACGATTCTCCCCTCTGGGCTACTACAATATATATACACTCACCTAAAGAATTATTAGGAACACCTGTTCTATTTCTCATTATTACAATTATCTAGTCAACCAATCACATGGCAGTTTCTTCAATGCATTTAGGGGTGTGGTCCTGGTCAAGACAATCTCCTGAACTCCAAACTGAATGTCAGAATGGGAAAGAAAGGTGATTTAGGTGAATTTTGAGTGTGGCATGGTTGTTGGTGCCAGACGGGCCGGTCTGAGTATTTCACAATCTGCTCAGTTACTGGAATTTTTAAGCACAACCATTTCTAGGGTATACAAAGAATGGTGTGAAAAGGGAAAAACATCCAGTATGCGGCAGTCCTGTGGGTGAAAATGCCTTGTTGAAGCTAGAGGTCAGAGGAGAATGGGCCGACTGATTCAAGCTGATAGAAGAGCAACGTTGACTGAAATAACCACTCATTACAACCGAGGTATGCAGCAAAGCATTTGTGAAGCCACAATACGCACAACCTTGAGGCGGATGGGCTACAACAGCAGAAGACCCCACCGGGTACCACTCATCTCCACTACAAATAGGAAAAAGAGGCTACAATTTGCACGAGCTCACCAAAATTGGACTGTTGAAGACTGGAAAAATGTTGCCTGGTCTGATGAGTCTCGATTTCTGTTGAGACATTTAAATGGTAGAGTCCGAATTTGGCGTAAACAGAATGAGAACATGTATCCATCATGCCTTGTTACCACTGTGCAGGCTGGTGGTGGTGGTGTAATGGTGTAGGGGATGCTTTCTGGCCACACTTTCGGCCCCTTAGTGCCAATTGGGCATCGTTTAACTGCTTCAGGACCGCCGTATGCAGGATTGCGTCCTGCGGGCGGTCCTGCTCTTCTGTTCGGACGCGCCGGTGCGTCATCTCGCGAGACTTCCTGTGAACGCGTGCGCTCACAGCGTCGCGCATCTCAAGAGTTGGACTACAGCCTGCCAGCGATGATCAATCGCTGGCAGGCTGTAGATGCGATATAAATCGCATCAAACAGCTATATCAGACGCTGTTTTATGAACAGCGTCTGATATAGCTGCTACCTGGTCCTCTGGTGGTCCCATTTTCTGGGATCGACCACCAGAGGACCAGGTAACACTAACCCCCCACCCCCCTCACCTATTAACCCCTGATCACCCCCTGTCATTGATCACACCCCATGTAAGGCTCCATTCAGAAGTCCATATGTGTTTTGCGGATCCGTGGATTCACGGATCCGTGGATTCACGGATCCGCGGATCCGATCACGCAGATCCTCAAAACACGGACACCGGCAATGTGCTTTCCGCATTTTGCAGATCCGCACATTGCCAGAACTATATAGAAAATGCTTTTCTTGTCCGCAATTGCGGACAAGAATAGGACATGTTCTATATTTTTGCGAACGGAAGTGCAGACCCGGAGCGCGGATCCGTAATTCCGGATCCGAGCGGGACAAAGTCTGTCCCCATAGAAATGAATGGGTCCGCAATTCCGTTCCGCAAACAGAATTGCGGACGTGTGAATGGGGCATAAGGGTCCCTTATCACCGCCAGTTAGTTAGCTACTTGTTTGTGAGGGGTATGGTGAGTTCATGGAAAATTTTATTTTTGTCACAAGTTAGTGGAATATGAGACTGTAAAAAAAAAAAACAATTTCCGCTAACTTGTGCCAAATTTTTTTTTTCTGTGAACTCGCCATACCCCTCACAGAATACCTTGGGGTGTCTTCTTTCCACAATGGGGTCACATGTGGGGTATTTATACTGCCCTGGCATTTTAGGGGTGCTAAAGCGTGAGAATCCAAATGCGTAAAAATGGCCTGTGAAATCCTAAAGGTACTCATTGGTTTAAGGGCCCCTTTGCGCATCTTGGCTGCAAAAAAGTGTCACTCATGTGGTATCGCCGTACTCAGGAGAAGTAGGGCAATGTGTTTTGGGGTGTATTTTTACATATACTTTATGCAGCATTCCATTATATGTATTACAAATAGTTTACTGGTATTAATATACTACTGGTCTATGCAGATTTGATTTCATTAACCAATTGTGGTAAAAATCTAATAAGCCTGATGTGGGGAAGGTGACACACAGGGTGGAGACGTGTGGACTTGAATTATAGTCGCACATAGCTACCCTTTTATGTGTGAGACTCCTCCATACACAGGGCTGTCATTGCAATAACCTGATGTCCTACACAGTTTAACATTGGTGTGTACATTAGCACACAGTGTGTCTTCTGAAATTAGAACAGCCTGACACAGGGGGAAGCAGCACGACACAATAGGAACGTGTGGACTTGATCTACGGTCGCACGTTGCTATATTTGATGTGTGGGGCTTCGTTCACACCTTAGGCTGACTAATAGCAATATTTTTGAATTTACAGGACACCAGACTATATTAGCAATATTTTCTGCCTATGATACATATGTTATCATTTCACTAGTAAGGGAACATCCTGTCCAGAACAGCACCTTTTTTTTATGATATTAGAATAAAAAGACTAATTTATTACCATATCTCCTGCATCTATATTGTCAGAGCACTGAGTGCCCTCCAACTATTTTGTTTGTTTCAATATAGTACTTTGTTTCACGGTTCATTTGGGAGAACCACAGGGGCGAGCACCGTTAGGTCCTATTATACGTTGAGGTGAGCCACCAACAGATATACTTGTATGTATTTTTACATATACCCATGCTGGGTGTGAGAAATATCGCTGTAAACGACAACTTTTTACATTTTTTTTATTCAAAGTTGTCAATATACAGAGATATTTCTCTCACCCAGCATGGGTATATGTAAAAATACACCCCAAAACACATCGCCCTACTTCTCCTGAGTACGGCGATGCCACATGTGTGACACTTTTTTGCAGCCAAGATGCGCAAAGGGGCCCAAATTCCAACGAGTACCTTTTAGGAGGGTATTTTTACGCATTTTCTTCTCACGCTTTAGGGCCCCTAAAATGCCAGGGCAGTATAAATACCCCACATGTGACCCCATTTTGGAAAGAAGACACCCTAAGGTATTCGCTGAGGGGCATAATGAGTTCATGAGAAATTAAACTTTTTGTCAAAAGTTAGCGGAAAGGAGACTTTGTGAGAAAAACAATAAAAATCAATTTCCACTAACTTGTGCCAAAAAAAAATTCTATGAACTCGCCATGCCCTCATGGAATACCTTGGGTGTCTTCTTTCCAAAATGGGGTCACATGTGGGTATTTATACTGCCCTGGCATTTTAGGGGCCCTAAAGCTTGAGAAGAAAATGCGTAAAATGCCCTCCTAAAAGGTACTCATTGAATTTGGGCCCCTTTGCATCTTGGCTGCAAAACGTGTCACACATGTGGTATCGCACTCAGGAGAAGTAGGGCAATGTGTTTTGGGGTGTATTTTACATATACCCATGCTGGGTGAGAGAAATATCTCTGTAAACTGACAACTTTGAATCAAAAATGTAAAAGTTGTCGTTACAGCGATATTTCTCACGCGCAGCATGGGTATATGTAAAAATACACCCAAACACATTGCCCTACTTTTCCTGAGTACTGGCGATACCACATGAGTGACACTTTTTTGCAGCCAAGATGCGCAAAGGGGCCCTAAAACCAATGAGTACCTTTAGGATTTCACAGGCCATTTTTATGCATTTGGATTCTCACACTTTAGGGGCCCTAAAATGCCAGGTGAGTATAAATACCCCACATGTGACCCCATTTTGGAAAGAAGACAACCCAAGGTATTCCGTGAGGGGCATGGTGAGTCCACAGAATTTTTATTTTTGGCACAAGTCAGCAGAAATTGTTTTATTTTTTTTTTTTTATTTTTTTTTTACAAAGTCTCATATTTCACTAACTTGTGACAAAAATAAAATTTTACATGAACTCACCATACCCCTCACAGAATACCTTGGGGTGTCTTCTTTCCAAAATGGGGTCACATGTGGGGTATTTATACTGTCCTGGCATTTTAGGGGCCCCTAAAGCGTGAGAAGAAGTCTGGAATCCAAATGCGTAAAAATGCCCTGTGAAATCCTAAAGGTACTGTAAGAGGGTGCAAGGTGTCATATTTGATGGCAGGTACGTGTCACCGAGGTTGCTGGCCTCGGTGAGGTAAGAGCCGGGTTTTTGTCTGCAGCAGCTAGTGCTGTTTGACTCTGTTAAATAGCATGGCTGCAAAGCCGATCCGGGCCGGCTCTTACCGGGAGCAGCTAAAGTGTAGGGTGGGTGGCTGCTCCCCACGATCCAGTCCTGGTTTTGGGCTGGGTATAAGACACAGCCAGCAGCTGTGTCTGAGGTGGTGATTATCCTGGAGCCTGCTAACAGGGCTCTGGAGTTCTCTGTCCAGGAGGAAAGAGCTCAGCAAGGAGGGGCTTTGTTCCTGGCTACCTGAAGGTGGATTCTCCTGCGGCTGGGCCGACAGCCTGGTGCGAACCTGCACCTACACCTCCCAGGTGACTGAACCTGTGTTGGACTGTTTTGTTTTGCCTCCTTGTTTCTGACATGTGTGAATTACCACCGAAAGACTGTTTGCTGTGTATTTTGTGTCAGTGTGAATAAAACACTGTTTATTGCACATCCTGGACTCTTTGTTTTGCCTCGGTACTGCACCCGCACCGCTGTCTACCAGAGCGACTCCCCACAGTACTCATTGGTTTTAGGGCCCTTTGCGCACCCAGGCTGCAAAAAGTGGCACACATGTGGTATCGCTGTACTCAGGAGAAGTAGGGCAATGTGTTTTGGGGTGTATTTTTATATATACCCATACTTTGTGTGAAAAATATCTCTGTAAACGACAACTTTTAAAAATTTTATACAAAGTTGACAATTTACAGAGATATTTCTCTCACTCCAACATGGGTATATGTAAAATACACCCCAAAACACATTGCCCTACTTCTCCTGAGTACGGCGATACCACATAAGTGCCGCTTTTGCAGCCTGGGTGCAAAGGCCTAAATTCCAACGAGTACCTTTAGGTTTACATGGCGGCTCACAATTTAGCCCTGCCCAAAATGCCAGAACAGTAAACACACCCCACAAATGACCCCATTTTGGAAAGTAGACACCCCAAGGTATTCACTGAGGGGCATAGTGAGTCCGTCTGAGATTTTTTTTTTTTTGCCAGAAGTTATCAGAAATTGAAACTTTTTTTTTTTTTTTTCTCAGAAAGTGTCATTTTCCGCTAACTTGTGAAAAAAATGAAATGATACATGAACTCACCAAGCCCCTCCGCGAATACTTTGGGGTGTCTTCTTTCTAAAATGGTGTGATTTGGGGGTATTTATACTTTCCTGACATTCTAGCACCTGAAGAAACATGACAGGTGCTCAGAGAGTCAGAGCTGCTTCAAAATGAGGAAATTCACTTTTTGCACCATAGTTTGTAAGCGCTATAACTTTTACCCAAACCAATAAATATACACTTATTGGATTTTTTTATCAAAGACATGTAGAACAATAAATTTAGAGAAAAATTTATATAGAAATGTAGTTTTTTTAAAAATTTTACAACAGAAAGTGAAAAATGTCATTTTTTGCAAAAATTTCGGTAATTTTTGATTAATAGCAAAAAAAGTAAAAATGTCAGCAGCAATGAAATACCACCAAATGAAAGCTCTATTAGTGAGAAGAAAAGGAGGTAAAATTCATTTGGGTGGTAAGTTGCATGACGGAGCAATAAACGGGTAAAGTAGTGTAGTGCGGAATTGTCAAAAGTGGCCTGGTCATTAAGGGTGTTTAAGCTAGGGGGCTGAAGTGGTTAAATGCCACGGGCTACCTGAGCATTGTTTCTGACCATGTCCATCCCTTCATGACCACCATGTACCCATCCCTGATGGCTACTTCACGCAGGATAATGCACCATGTCACAAAGCTCGAATCATTTCAAATTGGTTTCTTGAACATGACAATGAGTTCACTGTACTAAAATGGCCCCCACAGTCACCAGATCTCAACCCAATAGAGCATCTTTGGGATGTGGTGGAACAGGAGCTTCGATGCCCTGGAAGTGCATCCCTCAAATCTCCATCAACTGCAAGATGCTATCCTATCAATATGGGCCAACATTTCTAAAGAATGCTATCAGCACCTTGTTGAATCAATGCCACGTAGAATTAAGGCAGTTCAGGCAAAGGGGGTCCAACACCGTATTAGTATGGTGTTCCTAATAATTCTTTAGGTGAGTGTATATACAAACACATGTGTGTGTAAATATATGTATATAAATGTATTATGCAAATATATTTGCTGCATTTGTGGGAGGAGGCTGATTACAAGCCTATTTATATGCACCTGTGGGCCCAGGCTGATTGATTACTAGGCTATTTATAGGCACTTGTGGGCCCAGGCTGACCCCGATTCAGCTGATTTCACTAACCCTGGGTCAGCTCTAGGATATAGCAGCATGGTGTGGAGGCTCCTAATGGCTGGGCGACGACAGAATGCATTCATGGTAGTATCGGAGTTGTTTGCATGGGACCCACGCTGTGATCCGCAACATGTAGCGATTTGGGATGAAGCAAAGTTTGGGCGCTAATGGTCAAATGATGGTTGTTAGTATTGTTTGTCTGGCTATTCAGAGGTCTGTGGGGGCCATTGCATACATTGGGGTAGCATGTGCTTAGAGTAGGTATGGTTGTATGTTTTCTGTTACCTGGTTTGCATGTGGGGCGCGTGTCTGCAGTTGGCTCAAGCTAGGCACACTGTGTTTAAGTGATGGTAAATGTGTATCTATGGTCGATTAAAAAAAAAAAAAAAGCAGCAGCAACGTGTGGAGGCTCGTGCACGCCTGGGCAACGACAGGAAGTGCCAGGCAAGTGCTGGTGTTCACGGTAGAGTCGGACTTGTTTGCACGAGACCCACATTGCGGTCTGCGACTTGTAATGCTCTGGGACGAAGAAGAGTTGGGCGCTAATGGTCAAATGGCTGTTAGTATTTTTTTTGTCCGGCTGTTTAGGGGCTTGTTGGGGGTATTGCATATAGTTTTTTTTTTTTTTTTTTTTATTAGTGTGACAGAACCATCTGTCTGATTATTCTTTTTTAATGCTTGTTTCCCTGCTGTATTCGTCTGTTTGCATTCCGTTCGTATGTCGACCACGAGGCAGCGGCCATTTTAAACTATGCGAAAGCCCAGCGGTGTTCGGCTCTATTTTCATGGAACTAAAAACGGACACTTTTTCTGCCGAACACTGCTGAAACAACAGAACACCTGTTATTGCCTGGATTCCTAACTTTTATTTTGTTGATTGTATCACAGAAAATGTCATTATTCTGTTGATTGTATCACGGGCAATGTCATTGTGTTGTGGATTGTATCACGGACAATGTCATTGTGTTGTTGATTGTATCACAGACAATGTCATTGTGTTGTTGATTGGATCACAGACAATGTCATTGTGTTGTTGATTGGATCACGGACAATGTCATTGTGTTGTTGATTGGATCACGGACAATGTCATTGTGGTTATTAAATGTACATTGACGAATGGGTTCTGTTTAAAATGTGAAACTGTAAATGATTGGCTGCTATGTTTATACCACGTGGGTGGTAACCTTGTTGGAAAAATGTGTATAAAAGGAAATGCTTGTGTGGTCATTAAAAGAGTTCTTATTTGCCCCTCAATGCGGAGCTTCTGTCTCGTTATTGGGGGATTTATTATTGGCGTTTAGAGACTGCTGAATGGAAATGGAAGCCGCTTGGTGAGTGTGATTGTTCGGCGGCTTGCAGCAGTTCGTGGATTACCGTTCGTGTGTTTGGAGCCGTTCGTGAGATTGCCGCTTCCCCTGCATTTGGTTTGTGCCATCCAGTTTATGCGAACGGAGGTTATGTGTACAGCAGCCGGGGAAGGTCTACTAAACGGCGGTTTGGTTTAAAGACACAGGAGGCGTCTTAACAATTGGTGGCAAGCGGCGGGATGAATCCCACAGCATTGGAGGTCAGCTACAAACCATGCAGTACGAGGAATTAAGGCGTGCTACCCTTAAAGACATATTGGAACGCAGAGGGCGTGCAGCAAGCAATTTACAGAAACGGGAGATTATTGCTTTACTGCTGGAGATGGATGCAGCACCGGGAATGGAGAGAGTCAATGTGGCCAGTCCCTTGGATTTAACACCCGAGGAAATACAATTTAACCGGGCAGTGCAAATAAGGCTGGCACATTTTGGCTCCAACCCCTCAACCGACATCGTGGAGCGTGTACAGGCAGCAGTAGCAGAACACCAGGCGAGAGAAAGAGGAGCTGCAGCAGCAGAGGTACCCAATAACAATTTTGCCAGGAAAAAGGTACCCTTTGCTGCATTTAAAAACTTTGTTGAAGCAGAGGGGAGATTGATGGGTTCCTGGCGGATTTTGAGAGGCAGTGTGCCCTACACCAGGTACCCGTAGATGAGTGGGTTACCATCCTCTCTGGGAAGTTATCCGGCCGGGCTAGTGAAGCATTTCGGGCCATCCCAGAGGAGGAGATCACCAGCTACCAGGCTGTGAAGGATGCCCTCCTAGCCAGGTATGCAGTGACCCCAGAGGCTTACAGAAGGCGGTTTAGGGAAACCAACAAGCAGGTTGGTGACTCTTATGTGGAGTGGGCCTGCAGAGTTCACCGTACCGCAGCCCACTGGATGGCAGGATGCCAAGCGGTAACTGGGGAGGAGGTGCTCCAAGTGTTCCTGCTGGAGCATTGCTTTGATAGACTACCTGCTGGGGTCCAGGAGTGGGTCAGAGACAGGAAACCCTCTACCCTACCCGAGGCTGCTCGTCTGGCAGATGAGTACACGGATGCCCGTAAGTTAGATGGTACAGCTAACAAAGTCCCTGCCAGACTGGAGTATCGACTAGCTGTAGCACTCACTCCTCCAGCCTACCAACCCCAGTACATCGCACTCCAGCCCCATCCCCACCAGCTAACAAATATGTGCACCCCTCCGGTTCAATGCCAGGGAATATCCCCAGCCTCTCCGGTGTTATTTGTGCAACCAGTTGGGGCACAAGCGCCCAGAGTGCCCCCTGAACAAAGCCAACCAAGCCCAGTCTTGGAGAAAACCAGCCAATGGCAATCAGCGGCCCCCTCAGCCTGCTGCGCACTGCATAGAGCAGGAGGAGTTTTGGGGCATCTTACACGAGGCCGACCCAGGGCAAGCAGCTCACCAGGATAACCGCCAGCAACATCGGCAAACTGTGAAGCTGAATGGCAGGGTGGTAAATGGGCTGAGAGACTCAGGAGCCACGATGACACTGCTCCAAAAGAACTTGGTCTCAGAGCATCAGCCCACTGGGGACACTGTGGCAGTAAGGGTAGCAGGGGGTGCCGTGTTTCGTTTACCTGTTGCCCGGGTGCATTTGGATTGGGGAGTGGGCGCTAGACATGTGGATGTGGGGGTGATGAAAGACTTGCCGGCAGATGTCCTTCTGGGAAAGCGATTTGGCCCCTCTGGTTTCCGCCTATGCCCCGATGAGCCCTGCAGAGGTGAACCCTGTGACCACCCGTGCCCAGACCCGTGCTGCCGGAACCAGCCCACCTGCTGATGAGACCCAGGTAAGGTTTACTGCCCCGACTGTTACCCCAGATCAGGTCCCCTTAAGCTGGGCCTCCCAGAAGGAGTTTGGGAGGGAAACCCGGGCGGATCCCAACCTCCAAAAGTACAGAGCCAGGGCCGATGCTGGGGAGGAAGGGGTAGATGGGGAGCGGTATGAGTGGGTGGGGACAGGTTATATAGGATCCCTAAGCCCTCCCGGAAGAGTGTTGCCTCTCCGCCAAATCGCCAGTTAGTGGTACCAGCAAAGTACCGGCTGGAGATTATGCGGATAGGGCATGATGTTCCGCTAGCTGGACATTTAGGGTCCCGCCGTACAGCCTACAGAATATCACAGAATTTCTTTTGGCCAAACTTTAACCAGGCTGTGCGGATGTACTGCAGTACGTGCGACACGTGTCAGCGGGTAGGTAGCGGGGGATCACCCAAAAGCTAGGCTTCAGTCGATGCCTATTATTGGGGAACCCTTTTCCCGCATAGCCGTTGACATTGTGGGTCCACTGGCCAGGGCTAGTCCATCAGGTAAGAAGTATATTCTTACCGTGGTGGACTATGCCACGCGCTATCCGGAGGCAGTAGCGCTGTCTAATATAGAGGCAGAGACGGTTGCTGATGCCCTGGTTAGGATTTTTACTAGGGTCGGGTTCCCTCAGGAGATTCTCTCTGATCAGGGAACCCAATTCACCGCTGTGCTCACCCAGCAGCTGTGGAAGGTGTGTGGTATTAAGCCGTTACTTAGTTCACCATACCACCCACAGACTAACGGTCTCTGCGGCGCTTTAAAGGTACCCTCAAGCAGATGCTGAGGACCTTTACAGACGCTTGCAGAGACTGGGAGAAATTCCTGCCTCATCTATTGTTTTCGTATAGAGAGGTGCCCCAGGAATCTACTGGGTTCTCCCCCTTTGAGCTGCTGTATGGGAGGAGGGTCCGCGGACCCCTAGATCTCATTAGAGGCCACTGGGAGGGAGACGGAGCAGGAAGGGACCCCCATTGTGCCATATGTTCTGGAACTCCCGGGACCGCATGGAGAAACTATCCCTGATGGTAGGGGAATCTACAGGCGGCCCAGGGGAGACAGAAGAGATGAGTATGATCAGGAGTGCCCGACAGCGGGTCTTCCAGGTTGGGCAAAAGGTATTGGTGCTCAAACCTGTGAAGGCCAACAAGATGCAAGCATCTTGGCAGGGCCCGTACAAAGTAGTGGTGCAGATTTGCGACACTACTTACGTGATAGCCAGCTGTGCAGATGAGAGGATTCAGCGATCCTTTCATGTGAACATGCTAAAGGAGTACCAGGAGAGACCTGAGAATATTGCAGCAGTATGTGCCCCAGCTGCAGATGATTCTGAGAATTTACCCCTTCCCGATCTGTTAGAAAGGGAGCCCCAGACTGACCTTACTACCCTTGTACAGCTAGGGGAACGGCTGAACCCCACGGAAAAGGTACAGGCACAACAGTTGTTGTGGGAGAAGCAGGCGACGTTCTCCCAGGAGCCAGGTTATACCACCTAGCTGTACATAAGGTAGAGACCCCTGGACAGACCCCCTTACGACAGCCCCCTATCGTATCCCTGAAGCAGTCCGTGAAGGAATGCGGAAGGAGATACAGGAGATGACCAGCTTGGGGTCATCGAGCACTCCGACAGACCTTGGGCCTCGCCTGTAGTCCTGGTGCCCAAGAAAGATGGGACCACTCGGTTCTGTGTGGACTACAGGCGGCTCAACTAGCGGACCACCACTGACGCCTACCCAATGCCCGGGTAGACGAATTGCTGGATCGTATTGCCAGGGGAGATATCTGACCACCATAGACCTGTGTAAGGGCTACTGGCAGATCCCTCTGGCCGAGGATGCTATCCCCAAGTCGGCTTTTGTCACCCCATTTGGCTTGTACCAATTTAAGGTCATGCCCTTTGGGATGAAAAATGCACCGGCTACCTTCCAACGGATGGTGGATAGACTCCTGGATGGCTTCCAGAATTTGCCTGTGCATACTTGGATGACATTGCGATTTACAGTGGGTCCTGGGAGGAACACCTAGTACATGTAGGGGTAGTGCTGGATAAGATTCGGGCCGCTGGCCTGACATTGAAAGCCAGAGAAGTGCCATCTAGGTATGGCTGAGGTACAGTACCTGGGTCACAGAGTGGGGTGTGAGAGCCAGAGACCAGAGCCAGCCAAGGTGAGGCGGTGGCTAACTGGCCCACACCTACCACTAAGACCCAGGTATTGGCCTTCTTGGGGACGGCAGGGTACTATAGACGTTTTGTCCCTGACTACAGCACTATTGCTAAGCCCCTGACAGACCTGACCAAGAAGAAGTTGCCTAAGCAGGTCCGGTGGTCTCTGGCTTGTGAAGCTGCGTTCCAGGCATTGAAGCAGGCTCTTGTGAATGCCCCTGTCTTGGCTGCCCCAGTACCTAACAAACGTTTTCTCGTCCATACCGGCGCTTCTATGTATGGACTGGGGGCTGTGCTGAGCCAAGTCGGGGAAGATGGAGGAGAGCACCCTGTCGCATATCTCAGCAGAAAGCTGTTACCCAGAGAAGTGAGTTATGCGGCACTGGAGAAGGAGTGCTTAGCCTTGGTCTGGGCATTGAAAAAGTTAAGTCCCTATCTGTATGGGCAAGAGTTTTCCCTTGTGACTGATCACAACCCCCTCGTTTGGCTGAACCGGGTCTCAGGAGACAATGGGAGACTATTGAGATGGAGCTTGGCATTGCAGCCCTACAATTTTATTATCAGCTACAGACCCGGTAAGCTGAACGGAAATGCAGATGGATTGTCACGGCAAACAGACATCGCTACCACCTCTTAGTCCGGGCATCCCCAAGTTGACCCGCCACAGGGTCAAGCCGGGTCTGCGGAGTGTCCCACAAGGAGGGAGCCGTGTGACAGAACCATCTGTCTGATTATTCTTTTTAATGCTTGTTTCCCTGCTGTATTCGTCTGTTTGCATTCCGTTCGTATGTCGACCATGAGGCAGCGGCTATTTTAAACTATGCGAAAGCCCAGCGGTGTTCGGCTCTATTTTCATGGAACTAAAACGGACACTTTTTCTGCCGAACACCGCTGAAACAACAGAACACCTGTTATTGCCTGGATTCCTAACTTTTATTTTGTTGATTGTATCACAGACAATGTCATTATTCTGTTGATTGTATCACGGGCAATGTCATTGTGTTGTGGATTGTATCACGGACAATGTCATTGTGTTGATTGTATCACAGACAATGTCATTGTGTTGTTGATTGGATCACGGACAATGTCATTGTGTTGTTGATTGTATCACAGACAGTGTCATTGTGTTGTTGATTGGATCACGGACAATGTCATTGTGGTTATTAAATGTACATTGACAAATGGGTTCTGTTTAAAATGTGAAACTGTAAATGATTGGCTGCTATGTTTATACCACGTGGGTGGTAACCTTGTTGGAAAATGTGTATAAAGGAAATGCTTGTGTGGTCATTAAAGAGTTCTTATTTGCCCCTCAATGCGGAGCTTCTGTCTCGTTATTGGGGGATTATTATTGGCGTTTAGAGACTGCTGAATGGAAATGGAAGCCGCTTGGTGAGTGTGATTGTTCGGCGGCTTGCAGCAGTTCGTGGATTACCGTTCGTGTGTTTGGAGCCGTTCGTGAGATTGCCACTTCCCCTGCATTTGGTTCGTGCCATCCAGTTTATGCGAACGGAGGTTATGTGTACAGCAGCCGGGGAAGGTCTACTAAACGGCGGTTTGGTTTAAAGACACAGGAGGCGTCTTAACAATTATTATTATTATAAATTTTTATTTTAGTCATCTCAAAAAATACAATCTATAAAAAGACTTACAAAATCACATATATTTTGTGCAAGATATTAAACTGTACAACAGTATGATTAAAATTGTGCGAAACCTGACTTAAATTATCCCCTATATTCTCCCAATCCGGGGAACCCAGCTCTGACAGTGAAACAGACCAGGATCTCTGTCCTGGAGAAAGACATTCCTAAAAAAAAATTTCATCAAGTGTCTATAACAGTGTGATAGTTTAACTTTCATACCACCTTTCTTACAAATCAAATTGTGCAAAAATTCAGGAGTGTCTACATTAAGTGAATGATTATCAGCGATACTAAGAAGTACCGACTTCAGTTGAAAATATGCATACCAAGCCACCTCGCCTACGTTTACCTTTTGTTTTAGCGGTATTGCATATAGTTATCGGTGTAGCATGCGCCTAGAGTAGGTATGGTCGTAGGTTTTCTGATACCTGTTACATAAGGGACGCGTGTCTCCAAGCTACGCATGCTATGTTTAAGTGATTTAAAAAAAAAAAAACAACCCGCAGCTTTGTGTGGCAGCTCATTCACGCCTGGGTAACAGCAAGCGTGCGCTCACGGTAGGTTCGAACTTGTTGCACAGGACTCACACTGCGGTCCGCGATTTGCAGTGTTCTGGGACGATGGGGGTTGGGCGCTAATAGTCGAATGTTTGGTTAGGCTTGTTGCCCGGCTGTTTAGGGGCTTGGAAGAGGGGGGTCTACTGCATACATAGTTATTGGTACGATATATGCCTAAAATTAGGCAGGAATGAGCATGTTAAAAAATTTTTTTAAAAAGTGGTTGCATGTTTACTGTCACCTGTTTTACGTATGAGGCACATGTCCGCAGTTAGCGCCAGACATGCAAGGTGTTGGTAAATGTGTATCAGGGGTCTGTATATGGGGCACAAGCAGATTTGGTTAAGGCATCTGTATTTGAGTTCCGCTGCTCTTGTATGTAAGTGTGTTTAATCTATAAACATTATTTAATGGGCACGCATGTGTCAGCGGTTCCATGCTATGTTTATAGATGCACTATATGTCAATTAATTGCCGTTGCATCAGGGTTTATGTTCAGCTACGTTTATGTTTTTCTTAGGCGAACACAAGGTAGTGTTGTGGTGACCATCGTTCTAAAAAATTAAAAATAAAACTCCTGCAGCATCATGTGGAGGTCCGTTCGCACCTGGGCAATGGCAGAAGGTGCCAGGTGAGTGCTGGCATTCACAGTAGGATTGGACTTGGTTACACGGTCCGTGGCTTGTAGCGCTTTGGGGCGAAGGGGTTGGGCACTAATGGTCGAATGATTGTGGTTAGGATTGTTACCTTCAAAGCTACGTCCATGTGTCTGCATTTACATTTTGTCCTATACTCCATTCACTACTAGAGCTGCGTTCATGCGTCTGCTGTTGCATCACATTAATACTCTGCTCACTTCAGATTGCATTCATACGGCTGCTTTATACCATATTCCTCATGCTCATACTCAGAGCTGTGCCCATACCATTTTTTAGGCACCACTCACATCCAGAGCTGCATTCACCCACCTGTTCTTACATCATGTGTTATACTCTGCTTCCACTTAAAGCTGCATTTTTCTTTTCATTGCTACACATGGTTACTCAGTATTCTCACTAGGGCAGTCAGGACACCGCTCTGATACTGCTCTCCCGATAAACATAGCTGCTTTCTTTTCAGGCTTACGTTTCTTTACTCAGTGGTTTGTTACATTCCATAGGCCTACTTATTCTGTTCACTTCGGTGAAAAAAATAAAAAATGTATAGTGTTCTTTAGTCCTGGTTTGCATTCACTCAGACTGGTCTCCTTTACTTCTGGTTCGCATTCGCTCAGATTGGTCTCCTGCCCCAGTTAACCAAATAGCTTCTTAGCGGTCAGTGGGCCAATAGGAGTAAGTTACCTACTACTGTATGTTTCACAAGTTGTTCCTTTGTTTGTCACGATAAGGGTCTTCTCTTAGCGAACTGCAATGCCTCTGGCTCTTGTTTTTCTCCCATCTGTTTCAATTTCACGGTTCGCGGTTGGTTTAATGTTTCATTTATGCATGTGGTTCGGATCACTAATGTCTATGTATATCCCATCAGGTCTGCCTCACATTTTAATTACTTATTGTCACTGTTAGGTCATCCAGTTCAGTCTCTTGGCTTTGGTTGGAGGCCTCATGGCTTCGGGGCCCGAGGACCGCTTCGGCCTCGGGGGCCTATGACTGTTCTTCATGTTGTTCTTTAGGGGTACAATATGGTTGTAGTGTCCAAGGTTCGCTGTCGGAGAGGGTCATGGTTATGCGAGTCCCCAAGTCATACTGGTGCTGCATAAGTGGTTTATATTTAAAAATAATGGCTCCGCCCAGTGTCGGACTAGGGTACCTAAGGCCCACCAGTAAAATTTATTTTGGGGGCCCACCGTATGGATACATTCACATATAATAAATAATCTAACAAGTTTTTGATATAAACATAGGCTGGTTGAGGTGCTGTACATTGAATATATGTATGTAGTGCAGTAAATCTAATGCGTTATGTGCCACTTGTGCAGGGGTGGGAGACTAGGGGCCCACCTTGCTCAGGGGCCCACCGGGGATTCCCTGTACCCCTGTGGGCCAGTCCGAGCCTGGCTCCGCCATTAGAGTCTCGCACGCATGGCTCCGCCATTAGAGTCTCGCACGCATGGCTCCTCCATTAGAGTCCCGCACGCATGGCTCCTCCATTAGAGTCTCGCACGCATGGCTCCTCCATTAGAGTCCCGCATGCATGGCTCCTCCATTAGAGTCTCGCACGCATGGCTCCGCCATTAGAGTCTCGCACGTATGGCTTCTCCATTTAAATTTTACACACATGACTTCGCCATTCGAGGTCGGCCGCGTGGTCCCACCACAAGTAGGTTCCATGTCTTTTTCTGCCTTCAGGCCCGCTCGCATGGCTCGGTCATCTGTGGCTCGCAATACAATTTTTCTTGTGGTGGCTCGCACGCGTGGCTTTTGCCATTAGAGCCTCTCTCACATTATTGTTTTTTCTCTGACATTTATTTTCTAGGTTGTTGGGTCTTCATTGCTTTTTCTTATAAGCAGTCATCCCAAGCCTGCCTTTTCGGACATCACCTTCTCCCAGGTGTGCACTTTCTCCCACTTACCCTCTCTAGATTCTTGCTTCCTCTCGCTCCCCGCTGTTATTTTTTTCTCTTGCCCGTCCTTGCATTATAGATACATTCTCCCAGCAAGCTGACCTTGTGGTCTCATTTTTAACATTTCTCAAGTTCTGCCTCTCCGGGGTTGTTCCAAAAAAATCATACATTATGTCTTCATTACAGGTATGCTTACTTCATCTAAAAACTCGGGCTAAGGGGGCTGAGTCCTGGGTATCGGTCCGTCTTCCAGTAGGAGGTACAGTAATAAGGTGCAATTTACGAAGTCTGTCACGAACCTTATTAAAAGACGTAACAGTCCTTTTAAGGACTAGAGTATGTGCTTGACAGCTTTGCAGCACTTTTATTTTATTTTTTGAAGAAGTGGCAGATACAGTGTGTACTGTAAAAATGTCATTATCTGTGGCCTAGTGTAGTGCCTAAAAATTGTATTTCTGTCTAGAGTAAATTACAGCAAGCCAATACAGTGGGTACTGTAAAAATCAGGGACAGGCGTCACCAGGAAGGGACAGATCGTGCAGGACTTAAAATTGCTTTTATAACTTCTGTAAGAGGGCGCAAGGTTCCGTCGTCGACGGAAGGTACGTGTCACCGAGGTTCCTGGCCTCGGTGAGGTAAGAGCCGGGTTTTTTGTGTGTCAGCAGCAGCTAGTGCTGCTTGACACATTGGTATTTAGTTTGGCTGCAAAGCCAATCCGGGCCGGCTCTTACTGGGAGTAGGCAAAGAGTTGGGCGGGTGCCTATTCCCCACGGTCCAGGCCAGACTTTTGCTGGGCCTTTAAAAGGCAGCCACCTCAGCAGGTGAGGGAGTGATTGTCCTGGAGCTGAAGTAACGCTGTGGAGCTCTCAGGGCTGGAAGCAAGAGCTCAGCAAAGAGGTGATGATCCTGGAAGCCTGACACTGGGTTCAGACCTGAGCGTTTAGAAGCCTATCGTTTTATGCGCGTTCAAGACTGGCGTGTAGGCGCGTTTTTTCAAGCGTTTTGGTAAATAGTGTAGGCGCGTTTGACGCGCGTTTATGTGATTGACTGCATAGTTGGCCAATGACCAAACAGCCCTCCCTATATAGTTTGGCCAATCTGAGGTGTGAATTTTGAAAAACGCACGTTTTACGCTGCACAAACGCCCGAACAACACGCCTATCGCGTTTCCCATTGAAGTCTATTAGCACCAAACGCTCGAAAAAAGCCCGACTTAACGCGAACATACTTGCTTATGCGTCGGACGTTTATAGGCGCCTATGAACGCGCATAAAAACGCGCAAGTGTGAACCACCCTCATTGGAATGCATGGTTCCTTTACTGTTGTGCGTTTTTATGTGCGTTCAAAAGCGGCGTTTTACGCGAAAGTGTGAACTGAGTGTGAGGGTGGATTTTCCTGCGGCTGGGCTGACAGCCAGGTGCGAACACACACCTAAAACCACACAGGTGATTGGATCCTGTCTTGGACTTTGTGTTTTGCCTTAAGTTTTTTGCTGTGTGTGATTTAACACAAAGTGACTGTTTAGAGTTTTATTTGTGCAAGTGTGAAATAAAACACTGTTTTCTGCACTTCCTGGACTCCCTTTTGCCTCTGTACTGCACCCGCACCGCTGACTACCAGAGCAATTCCCCACACTTCTAAAAGACAAAGATTTCCAATTAGTGACATCTACAATACGACATCATTAAGCAGTGTGTTAGGCAGATATTATCAAAAGGGACTTATTAACAACAGTCTTCCTTGGTACTGAGATATACACTGCACCTTCATAAAGCAGTGTGTTGGGCAGACATTATAAAAGGGGCTTATTAACAACAGTCTTCCTTGGTACTGAGATATACACTGCACCATCATAAAGCAGTGTGTTGGGCAGACATTATAAAAGGGGCTTATTCACAACAGTGTGCCTGGTACTGAGACATACACTGCACCATCAGAGAATTTTTTTTCTGGGGAAATTAACCTAACTTGTGCCACATCTGTGTGTGCGTTCAATCCGTAACCGTTATCTTAATTACTCCAGCAGAGTGATTTATATTTTGCCCATAGTTAACTAGTTTTGGGCACAACTGTGTGTGCGTTTAAGGCCGCAACCGTATATACAGTATTCCCGCAGTGAATACATTTTATTTGGGACAAATTTCAATCCGATTTAGAACGACATCTGAATACAGTGTGTATTGTCAAAATTACATTATATCTGGTCTAGTGTACTCCTGAAAATCTTTATTTTTCTGTATTCAGTACATTACAGCAAGCCAATACTGTGTACTGTAAAACTTACATTATCTCTGGTCTAGTGTACACCTGAAAATATTTATTTTTCTGTATTGAGTACATTACAGCAAGCCAATACAGCGTGTACTGTACAAATTTCATTATCTGTGGCCTACTGTAGTGCCTAAAATTTGTATTTCTCTGTCTACAGTACATTACAGCAAATCAATGCAGTGTGAACTGTAAAAATGACATTATATCTGGTCTAGTGTACTCCTGAAAATATTTATTTTTCTGTATTCAGTACATTACAGCAAGCCAATACAGTGTGTACTGTAAAAATTTCATTATCTGTGACCTACTGTAGTGCCAAAAATTTGTATTTCTCTGTCTATAGTACATTACAGCAAGCCTATACAGTGTGTACTGTAAACATGACATTATCTCTGGTCTAGTGTACTCCTGAAAATATTTATTTTTCTGTATTCAGTACATTACAGCAAGCCAATACAGTGTGTACTGTAAAAATTTCATTATCTGTGACCTACTGTAGTGCCTTGGGCGTGATGCTGATGGTTCAAGCAGAGGCCGTTGCCCTGGGCATGTTGCTGATGTGGCAAGCAGAGGCCGTGGCCCTGGGCGTGATGCTGATGGGGAAAGCAGAGGCCGTGGCCCTGGGCACAATGAAACTGTGCCTGCTGCCAGTGCACCAGAAAAACAAAAAAATCCACCTTACCCAGCTTCATGTCCAACTTAGCTGGGCAGTGTAGGACAACACTACCCAAGTTCATCCAGTGCAAACAGGTGGTCGGTTGGATTGCAGAAGATAATGCTTCTAGTCGGTTAAGCACCACCCTCTCCTCCACGAAGTCCAGTCTCTGTAGCCAAGAGTCTGTTCAACCGAATCCTCACTATGATCCTCCTTCCTCCCACGATGTCGCGTCTGGCCAAACAAGTGATCCCACACAGATATTCACATGACCTGTTTTCTTCTCCAGTACTAGTGATGATCGCAAAGACCCATATTCGATTTTTGCGATATTTGACAAATAATTTGCATCATATTCGTCATATATTCGCGATTTCGCAATATTCGTTATTTCGCATTCAATATCATGACTTGCAATAATTTTTTCAAGTTATATTCGGCGTGCGCATAGAATCTATTCGTTATTAATAACGTTTAAACAGCTTTACATGTATTGAAAGCTTGAAATAGCGGGAGTCATTTGTACGAATGGAAAGGTGCGAAAAAGACATACGAATTTTCGCAATACATGCAGAGTACTGGAGTCTCACACAACCTGTTAACGCTTGGCAGGAAAGGGAATACAAACCGCGAATAGATTAATGCGAATATTCAAGTGACAAACATTCGCAGGACAGTTTTTACCTATTAAGTCTTTACTCTGACAGGAATAGTGGAAATTGTTATATAAAGCAATTAAGGTTACGGGAATTATGTCTGAATCTTTTATTTTCAAGATACAGTTTCCCTATCGCTATCCATCTTAAGAGCGAATATTCGTAATTGCGAATACGGGGTCATGTATTCAACATATGCGCGAAATCTCGACATCACAATATTCGAGATTAAAATTTTATAAAAAAATATTAAAATTTGTTTTGCGAATATTCGCACTCAACACTAGCCAGTACTTGGTTTGGCTCTCACCAAGCTCTCTTGACGAGGTACCTGAGATATTGTGCCCTGATTCCCAACCTCTTGAGCCTTCACAGTCTCAAGAAGATGACGGTGGTGAACCGCAACCTTTGGTTCATGAAGTGGATGATGATGAGACACAGTTGCCAATCACTGAGGTGGTGGTTAGGTCAAGTCAGGAGGATGAGCAGAGTGAGGATGTGGAAGAGGAGGTGGTGAACGATGAGGTCACTGACCCAACATGGTTAGGTGAAAAGCCGAGCGAGGACAGCAGTACACAGGGGAGGGATCCGTACCACCGCAACAGTCTGGAAGAGGCAGTGGGGTGGCAAAGGGAGACGTTGGCCCACACCAAACAGGCCCGCAACCATTACACCGAGCACCCCCATGCATAAATCTACCTTGCCAAGGGGTAGGTGTTCCGCATTATGGCGCTTTTTGAGGAAAGCGCAGATGACAAGAGTGGTAGTTTGCAACCTGTGCCGTACCAAAATGAGCCAGGGTATGAACACTAGCAACCTCACCCCCACCAGCAAGATCCGCCACATGGCATCCAAGCACCCTAATAAGTGGGTCAAACGCCTGGGTCCACACTCTGTATCTGCGGGTCCAACCACTGCTGCAGGAGCGCTTGCGGTTTTCAGCTCAGCGACTGTTGTGCAACGTGAGCACGCTGTGGAGCGCTACGTTCTACATGCTGGCCAGGCTTTGTGAGCAGCAGAGGGCAGTTGTGGAATACTAGCTGCAACATGGTCGTCGCCTTTCCAGTCAACTGCCACTATACACAAGCGAGGAGTGGGCATTGATGTCAGACCTATGTGAGGTTTTAAAAACTTTGAATCCACACAGATGGTTAGTGGTAACATAGTATATAAGACCAAAAAAGACATTTGTCCATCCAGTTCGGCCTGTTTCCTACAAGTTGATCCAGAGGAAGGCAAAAAAACCTGTGAGGCAGAAGCCAATTTTCCCGCTTAATAGGAAAAAATTCCTTCCCGACTCCAATCAGGCAATCAGAATAACTCCCTGGATCAATGACCCCTCTCTAGTAGCTATAGCCTGTAATATTATTACACTCCAGAAATACATCCAGTCCCCTCTTGAATTCCTTTATTTACCATTACCACCTCCTCAAGCAGAGTGTTCCATAGTCTCACTGCTCTTACCATGAAGAATCCTTTTCTATGTTTCTATGTTTCTTTCCTCCAGACGCAGAGGATGTCCCCTTGTCACAGTAACAGTCCTGGGGATAAATAGATGATGGGAGAGATCTGTACTGACCCCTGATATATTTCTACATAGTTATTAGATCTCCCTCAGTCGTCTTTTTCTAAATTAAATAACCCTAATTGGTGGTGATAACGCTATTATCAGTGTAACCATCCCACTGCTGTGTCTACTCAAACGATCGCTGCTCACAATTAAGGAGGATTCTTTGAATGTGGCAGACGAGGTAATGGGGAGGAGATGACACAGGGTGATAGCCAGACTTCCCCAGTTCGTCTTCTCAGCACGAATTGGGCCATGAAGAGGAGGATGTGGAGGAGCTGGAGACAATTGCCTCTGCTACAGAGGCTAGTACCCATGGAACTTTAATTCCATCTGTTCAGCGTGGATGGACAGAAGAGGACGAGGAGGAGGAGGAGGAGGAGGAGGATGAGGGTATGGAGAGTCATCCTGAAGTTGACATCGTCGTCTTGCCCGTTGGTACTCTGGCACACATGGCTGACTTAATTTAAGGCTGCCTTTCCGCGACCCTCGCGTTATATGCATTTTAGGTAACACAGATTACTGGGTGTTCACCCTTCTCGGCCCCCGCTACAAAGAGAACTTCTCATCTCTCATTCCTGTGGTGGAGAGGACGAGTAAAACCGTGCAATACCAGAAGGTACTTGTTGACAGATTGCTCGAAAATTTTCCATCTGACAATGTGGCCGCCAGAGTCTGTACTTCCTTAGGCAACCGAGGAAGGGAGACAAGGGGAACACACAGTAGTTCCAAAATAGGCAGGGCAACACTTTCCAAGGCATGGGACACTTTCATAACACCCCACCAGCAACCTCACCCTGAATCGTGGCCTAGTGCTACAAGGAGGCAAATGTTTTGGATGATGGTGAAGGAATACATTGCAGACCGTGTCAGCGTCCTAAATGATTCCTCGGTGCCTTACAACTACTGGGTGCCCAAGCTAGACACATGGCACGAACTTGCGCTCTACGCCTTGGAGGTGCTGGCCTGCCCTGCCGCCAGTGTTTTGTCCGAGCTTGTATTTAGTGCTGCTGCTGGCATAACAGATAAGAGTATCCGCTTGTCCACTGGCAATGCTGACAGGTTGACTCAGATAAAAATGAACATGGTCTGGATTGCCCCTGACTTCTCCACTCCACCAGAGGAAAGCTGAGCTAATGAGGAACAAAAATGCAATTTAAATGTATGCTTTATAATGTACTCAATCCACAAGATTCAGATGCACCCTTTTCACCGCAAAAAGGGTAAATGTTTGAATCTTGTTTTCTCATCCGCCTCCTCTTCCATACAGAATATATATGCCCTCACTACAATGTTTTGTAGGGTTTGCTCGGCCTCAGGCCCTCACCTCCAATGCTTTATACCGTCTGTTTACCTGTAGGTCATCACTGCAATGTTTTATGAGGTTTGCTAGGCTCCAGGCCTTCACCTCCAATGTTTTATAAGATCTGCTCACCTGTAGCCCATCACTGTAATGTTTTATGGGGTTCTCTAGGCTTCAGGCCCTCACCTCCAATGCTTTTACCGTCTGCTCACCTGTAGCCCATCACTGCAATTTTTGGGGGTTCTCTAGGCTTTAGGCCCTCACCTCCAATGCTTTATAAGGTCTGCTCACCTGTAGCCCATCACTGCAATGTTTTATGAGGTTCTCTAGGCTTCAGGCCCTCACCTTCAATGCTTTATACCGTCTGCTGACCTGTAGCCCATCACTGCAATGTTTTATGGGGTTCTCTAGGCTTCAGACCCTCACCTCCAATGCTCTATAAGGTCTGCTCACCTGTAGGTCATCACTGCAATGTTTTATGGGGTTCGCTCGGCTTCAGGCCCTCACTACAATCTTTTATAGGGTCCGCTCGCCTTCAGGCCCTCCACTATAATGTTTTAGAGGGTAACCAGCATGCCCTTGCGCCAAATGTTTTTGAGGGTCACCAGCAGGCCATCAATCATAATTTTTCAAGGGTGTGTATGATGCCCTCCTTTATGTGTAATAAAGGGTATATTGGAGTGCCGATTCCTTGTAAGTTTTGCCAGCCCTTTCACTTAGTGCAAAGGCTTTGAGTGCAGCAGTGTACCTGAACAATTGTACCACCATGTGAATGAGGCCCTCCTTTATGTGATATATAGGTTGTATCGGAGTGCTTCTTCCTTGTAATTTTTGGCAGCATTTGCACTGTATATAAATTGAATATATAGGAAAGAATGTTTCCTAATAATTTTACCTCTTAAAATGTGTTTTTTTAGGGGCGGGATTTTGTCGCTATGTAAAAGTGGCAGACAACTGGGACAATATGGTTCCCAGCAGCGACATTGGAGTCCAAAATTCACCCAAACATGGTCCCCATGCTGTTCCAGATCCATTTTGGTTGTGTTTCTGTCACTTTCTGACCTTTTCCAATGGACAGGCACCCTCCCTTATCCGAGCAGGGGGTGCCTGGTTGTCTCCCATTAACTTCCATTATAGTCTGGTGCTCGGCCGAGAGCACGAATATCGCTATGTGTTCTTACCGAGTACCGAACACCCGAACACTTGGGTGCTCGCTCATCACTATATATCATAGTTGCTGGCTAGATGCTTTCCCTGTTGGTTGCAGGGGGCATGGCCTAACGAGCCGGTGGCTGTGGCTTAGTGGGTAAGCGGCGTGGTGGTAGTGCAGGGTGGGATGGGGATTGACTAAGTAGCTACTGCAGTAGGGACGCTGAAGGTATTTATTACAGCCAGCTTCTGACAGGAATCAGCTGTTTGTAGAGAGGGAACAAGCAGCTGATTCCTGTAATAGTTGGACTTGGAAGCAGTTAGCCTACCTCTGACAGGAGCAGACTGCACACGCGCATGGGCGAAGCTTGCTCTCAAGCTCCTCCATGTCGCGTGGAGCCATGGACGAACTCAGCTGTAAGGTAGAGCAGGACTAAGGGGGCGTTACCTATAATTGAAAGAAAAGCAGGCAGATGTGTTTAAAGAAGTATATTAGGAACTTCATTTTTCCCTGCTTGCCACACAATAGTGGGATGTATTTAAATAGTTGCCAGCCCATTTAACATCTCTGTCTTTCCTAAGCCAGGAAGGACGCCTCAGTTTGTAGCAATTTCAGACCCATTTCTCTCATCAACACTGGCGTGAAGTTATTCGCTAAGCTTATTGCCAACAGTATCTCTATGATTCTCCATAGTGTCATTCACACTGACCAGGTGGGATTTGTTGGTCACATAGAGGCAAGAGACAATACCACAAAAACATTACTTCTGATCTCCCATATTAAGAAACACAGACTCCTTGCATGCCTAGTCTCTGTCGACATTGAAAAAGCCTTTGACCGGGTACACTGGACCTTTCTGCATTCTGCACTGACTCAATTGAGGCTGGGCCCTAGGCTGTTAGGGAGAATTTTGGCTTTGTATCACAAGATAACTGCTCGAGTCTGAGTAAACAATGTTCTCTCTTCCCCTTTCTCAATAGCCAATGGCACTAGGCAGGGATGCCCACTCTCTCCCCTTGCTCTATGTTATAGCCACCAACACATGGCAATTGCATTGAGCAGGTCTGCAGATATCACAGGCATACGTTTGGGACCCATAAATTATAAACTTGCCTTTATGCAGATGATCTTCTCCTATATATTACCAATCCGAGGTTGTCCTTTCCTGTCTTGATCAAGGAGTTTGAGCGCTATGGTCAAGTTAGTAATTTTAAGCTTAACTACTGTAAAACCGAAGCACTTAATTTTACCCTTCCTGATGGTAAACAGCTTTAAAACATCTTTTTCATTTTGATGACAGACCCACTCTATCAAATACTAATATTCATATTCCCTGTGATTTGCTATCCCTGTTCTCACTCAATTATACACCCTTACTTCAAAAAACGATACAGGACCTCTCCCATTATGAGACTCTGCAGTTGTCCTGGTTTAGTTGCATGAATACAGTTAAGATGGATGTCTTGCCGCGATTCTTGTATTTATTTCAAACGATCCCAAACCTACCCCTAGGAGTTTCTTCTGTAGCATACAAAGGGCAGTAAGCAAGTTTATATGGAGTTCCCTTAGATCTCGTAGCCGACACGCCTCTCTGATCAGCCGTAAACTGGAGGGGGAGCTGGACTTCCAGACTTCGATCTATATCATCAGGCCTCACTACTCCAGAGAATTGTGGACTGGTTCCATAACAAATCCCACAAGCAATCGATTCAAGTAGAAGAGGACATATCCCCAATTCCACAGACTTCCTTAACCTGGATCTTGCCAAATAGTAGGCCCCTCTTAAGGAGTTTTCAATACTCGCTCACAATCTGATTCTCCTTTGGGACAGATTTATGGATCGGTATGGTTTATCACATTGCCCATGACCACTAAGCCCACTTTTTGAAAATCCTGATTTTCGCCCAGCCATATATAGGAACACCTTTCTGGGTTGGGCCGCCTCTGCCTCCCCATGTTACCTAATCATGATGGAGAACTCCCATCTGCCCTCTTTCTCCTCCTTGCAGGGGGCCTGCCAGGTAAGAGTCCTGTATTGGCTAGAATATGCACAAATTCTCCAATACTTACACACACTCTTCCTGCAGGGACTTGTTCCTAAATTTCTCTCTGATTTTGAGGGACTTCTCTTACAAGCTGCACAGCCAGTCCACTTGATATTTCTTCTATATGGTATGTTATTGAGCAGGGTTAGTGAGATTCAGAGCTTTGTTGCGGCTTGGGAGTCAGAACTTGGCATGGCTCTCACAGAATCAGACTGGACAAAGATTTTCTTACTCTCTCACAAGATGTCCATAGCCCGTGCAGCCCAGGAGAAGAACTGCAAGATTCTGACCAGATGGTATAGATGTCCATCTGTTCTGTACTCCTACTACCCTGAGGTTTCGGAAGTCTGCTGGCGTTGCACCTCAGAGGTAGGGAACATGATTTATATTTGGTGGTCCTGTCCCCTTATTCAACCTTTCTGGCAACATATCTTTGAAGTTTACCGACAAGTAACAGGCAAACATTTAACAGCAAATCCACAGATGGCTCTCTTTTCTCTCCTACCAGGCCCAGTCAGTCTCTGTTTCACACACAGTCCTCCTTAGACATTGAAGGTCCTGCCACTCTACAAATCACTAGTCAGACCACACATGGAGTACTGTGTACAGTTCTGAGCTTCTGTAAACAAGGCAGACATAGCAGAGCTGGAGAGGGTTCAGAGGAGGGCATCTAAAGTAATAACTGGAATGAGAGGACTACAGTATCCTGAAAGATTATCAAAATTCGGGTTATTCACTTTAGAAAAAAGATGACTGAGGGGAGATCTAATGACCATGTAAAAATATATCGGGGGTCAGTACAGGGATATCTACCATCATCTATTGCCTGAGTTGGGAAGGATTTTTTTTCCCCTAAAGTGGGGAAAATTGGATTCTACCTTACGTTTTTTTCCCCCCTTCCTCTAGATCAACTTGCAGGATAACAGGCTGATCTAGATGCACAGATTAGATTTTTTTAGTCTAATTGTCACGACGGGGAGTGGGGAAAACTCCCCGCCGCGCACTTTCCACGGCCGCCGGGCCTAAAAGCAGGGACAAATGAGCAGATGACCTCCTGGCATGTCCCTAAAACTTGCCCTGGTCTCCTGGCTGTATAAGCGGACCCTGAAGGTGGGACGGCTCATACCCACGTACCTATGGCCCTGAACACCCTGTCTCGCCCTCAGATAAAAACAGGGCAGAGACCACCTGCTCACCCTAGACCGCGGATGAGCAGGAGTCTCCAGAGGCCCCCACAGCAGCCGGGACCCGAACAGTGTGTGCCCGCACGGCAGGCAAGTAACATAAGAAACAGGTACAAGAAACCCACACTTACTTGCCGTGCAGAAGATAGAGAAGCCGTGCCAGGACCTCCCGGACCCCCAAGCCAACACCAGATGCCTGGGGGAGACCTGGCCGGGCAGCACACCATCCGGTGTATGCTATATCCCTCCGGGTAAGCAAGCCCTTTCCAAGCACACAAACCAACATACTGCAACATACAAACCCACAAACCCACAAGTGAGGGGAAGGGTAAGCAGAAGCACACAGGAGGGGAATACAATCAAACAGTCTAAACAATATAACAAATAAGGGTGACTCACACAGACATAACATGGGTGCAAGCAACCACCTCCAGCACATGCTCACACCATGGCTGGAGACAAACAAACTGAACTCAGGCTCCAAACACAGACACTTAAGGAGGCCAGAGGACACACCCAGCACACAGACATTAACCCTGTGTAAACCACACCCAAGGGAAGTGCTCACAAACAAGGGAGACACACACACATGCTAAACGACCTGTTGCCACCGGCAAGGAATAAGGCGTCATATCACCCACCACTGGAGAAGGCCACTTTCAGTTATTTAGGCCCCAGCATCGAGACAGAGGAGAAAGGTCCCACAGCAAGGAATCATGCGTCATATCACCCACCACTGGAGAAGGCCACTTTCAGTTATTTCGGCCCCAGCACCCAGACAGAGGAGAGAGGTCCCACAGCAAGAAATCATGCGTCATATTAACCACCACTGGAGAAGGCCACTTTCAGTTATTTTGGCCCCAGCACCCAGACAGAGGAGAGAGGTCCCACAGCAAGGAATAAGGCGTCATATCACCCACCACTGGAGAAGGCCACTTTCAGTTATTTAGGCCCTGCACCCAGACAGAGGAGAGAGGTCCCACAGCAAGGAATAAGGCATCATATCACCCACCACTGGAGAAGGCCACTTCCAGATATTTAGGCCCCAGCACCCAGACAGAGGAGAGGTCCACAGCAAGGAATAAGGCGTCATTTCACCCACCACTGGAGAAGGCCACTTTCAGTTATTTAGGCCCCAGCACCCAGACAGAGGAGAGAGGACCCACAGCAAGGAATCATGCGTCAAATCACCCACCACTGGAGAAGGCCACTTTCAGTTATTTTGGCCCCAGCACCCAGACAGAGGAAAGGGGTCCCACAGCAAGTAATAAGGCGTCATAACACCCACCACTGGAGAAGGCCACTTTCAGTTATTTAGGCCCCAGCACCCAGACAGAAGAGAGAGGTCCCACAGCAAGGAATCATGCGTCATATCACCCACCACTAGAGAAGGCCACTTTCAGTTATTTAGGCCCCAGCACCCAGACAGAGGAGAGAGGTCCCACAGCAAGGAATCATGCGTCATATCACCCACCACTGGAGAAGGCCACTTTCAGATATTTAGGCCCCAGCACCCAGACAGAGGAGAGAGGTCCCACAGCAAGGAATAAGGCGTCATATCAACCACCACTGGAGAATGCCACTTCCAGATATTTAGGCCCCAGCACCCAGACAGAGGAGAGAGGTCCCACAGCAAGGAATAAGAAGTCATATCACACACCACTGGAGAAGGCCTCTTTCAGTTATTTAGGCCCCGGCGCTCAGATTAAGGAGAGGTTCATTCAACTTTGGGTTGCACCGCAAGATCATGGTAAAGTTAAAAAGTGAGGATTCAATAAAGAAGTGCCCCGGAGTACAAGAATACATGGTTGAGGGGGAGGCAGTTATAAATGTCTATTCTGCACAAGGGAGGGACAGGTCCTGTGGGATCTATGCCTGGTTCATTTTTATGAACGTCAGCTTGTCCACGTTGGCTGTGGACAGGCGGCTGCGTTTGTCAGTAATGACGCCCCTGGCGTGCTGAATACACGCTCAGACAAGACGCTGGCCACCGGGCAGGCCAGCACCTCCAAGGCATAAAATGCTAACTCTGGCCATGTGGACAATTTGGAGACACAGAAATTGAATGGGGCCGAACCATCAGTCAGTACGTGGAGGGGTGTGCAGACGTACTGTTCAACCATGTTAGTGAAATGCTGCCTCCTGCTAACACGTATCAGGTGGTGGTGCAGTTAGCTGTGGCGTGGAGACAAAACTTTTCCACATTTCTGCCATGCTAACCCTGCCCTCAGAGGAGCTGGCCATGACACAGCTGCGTTCGCGACCTCTTGCTCCTCCTCTGCCTTCGCCTTGGGTTTCCACCTGTTCCCCTGTGGCATTTGGGAATGCTCTCAGGAGCGCTGTCTACCAGCGTGCGCTTGTACTCGCGCATCTTCCTATCACACTCCAGTGCAGGAAGTAAGGTGGGCACATTGTCTTTGTACCGGGGATCCAGCAGGGTGGCAACCCAGTAGTCCGTACACGATAAAATGTGGGCAACTCTGCTGTCATTGCGCAGGCACTGCAGCATGTAGTCGCTCATGTGTGCCAGGCTCCCCAGAGGTAGGGACAAGCGTATCGGTCATCGTCCCTCCGTATCCCCCAGCCACGCACCAGTGATGGGCCTGAGCTGTGTCGGGTGCCACCCCGCTGTGAACATGCTTCATCCTCATCCTCCTCCACATCCTCCTTATCCTCCTTGTCCTCCAGTAGTGGGCCCTGGCTGGCCACATCTGTACCTGGCCTCTGCTGTTGCAAAAACTCCCTTTGAGCCACTTCTAACAGACTGGCCTGAAAGTGCTAAAAATGACCCCTCATCCTCCTCCTCCTCCTGGGCCACCTCCTCTTCCATCATCGCCCTAAGCGTTTCTCAAGGAGACATAGAAGTGGTATTGTAACGCTGATAACTGTGTCATCGCCACTGGCCATGTTGGAGGAGTACTCGAAACAGCGCAACAGGGCACACAGGTCTCGCATGGAGGCCCAATCATTGGTGGTGAAGTGGTGCTGTTCCGCAGTGTGACTGATGCGTGCGTGCGGCAGCTTAAACTCCACTATGGCCTGCTGCTGCTCGCACAGTCTCTCCAGCATGTGCAAGGTGGAGTTCCACCTGGTGGGCACGTCGCATATGAGGCGGTGAGCGGGAAGGCCGAGTTACGCTGTAGCACAGACAGGCGAGCAGCGGCAGGATGTGAACGCTGGAAGCGCGCACAGATGGGCCACACTTTCTGCAGCAGCTCTGACATGTCGGGGTAGTTGTGAATGAACTTCTGCACCACCAAATTCAGCACATGCGCTAGGCAAGAGATGTGCATCAAACTAGCTAGTCCCAGAGCTGCGACGAGATTTCGCCCATTATCGCACACCACCAGGCCGGGCTTGAGGCCCACCGGCAGAAACCACTCTTCGGTCTGTTGTTCAATACCCCGCCACAACTCCTGCGCGGTGTGGGGCCTGTCCCCAAACATATGAGTTTCAGAATGGCCTGCTGATGTTTACCCCGGGCTGTGCTGAAGTTGGTGGTGAAGGTGTGTGGCTGACTGGATGAGCTGGTGGAAGCAGAGGAGGAGGAAGCTGAGTAGGAGGAGGAGGCTACAGAAGGCAAAGAATGATGCCCTGCGATCCTTGGCGGCGGAAGGATGTGCGCTAAGGAACTCTCTGCCTCGGGCCCAACCGCCACTTCATTTACCCAGTGAGCAGTTAGGGAGATATAGCGTCCCTGGCCGTGCTTACTGGTCCACGTATCTGTGGTTAGGTGGACCTTGCCAAAGATGGTGTTGCGCAGTGCACTCTTGATTTTATCGGATACTTGGTTGTGCAGGGAAGGCAAGGCTGTCTTGGAGAAGTAGTGGCGGCTGGGAACAACATACTGTGGGACAGCCATGGACATCAGCTGTTTGAAGCTGTCTGTGTCCACCAGCCTGAATGACAGCATTTCAAAGGCCAGTAGTTTAGAAATGCTGGCATTCAGGCCCAGGGCCTCGAGGGTGGCTAGGTGGGAATTTACGCTTTCTCTCCAAGGTTTGTGAGATGGAGAGCTGAACGCTGCCGTGTGACATGGTGGAGATGCTTGGTGACGCAGGTGGTGTTGTCGGTGGCACATCCTCTGTTTGGTGGGTGACAGGTGCCAACATTCTTCCCGAGGCGGAGGAAGAGGCCAAGGCAGCAGCAGAAGAGAGAGCAGGGGAGCCAGAGTGAGTTCCTTGCTTTTAAGGTGTTTACTCCACTGCAGTTCATGCTTTGCTTCAGGCTCTGATGGCACAGCGTGCAAACCACTCGTGTCTTGTTGTCAGCACATTGTTTAAAGAAGTGCCATGCCAGGGAACTCCTTGAAGCTGCCTTTGGGGTGCTCGGTCCCTGGTGGCGGTTGCCAGTAGCAGGCGAACTCTCTTGGCGGCGGCTGTTCTGCTTTTGCCCCCTGCTCCCTCTTTTGCTACGCTGTTGGCTCGGTCTCACTACTGCCTCTTCCTCTGAACTATGAAAGTCAGTGGCATGACCTTCATTCCATGTGGGGTCTAGGACCTCATCGTCCCCTGCATCGTCTTCCTCCCTGACCTCCTGTTCGTTCTGCACACTGCAGAAAGAAGCAGCAGTTGGCACCTGTGTTTCGTCATCATCAGAGACGTGCGGACTCCGATGAGGTGGTATTCCCATGTCCTCATCATCAGGGAACATCAGTGGTTGTGCATCAGTGCATTCTATGTCTTCCACTACTGGGGAAGGGCTAGGTGGATTCCCTTGGGAAACCCTGCCAGAAGAGTCTTCAAACAGCATAAGAGACTGCTGCATCACTTGAGGCTCAGACAGTTTCCCTGATATGCATGGGGGTGATGTGACAGACTGATGGGCTTGGTTTTCAAGCACCACCTGTGCGCTTTCTGCAGAAGACTGGGTGGGAGATAATGTTGTGAACGTGCTGGATCCACTGTCGGCCACCCAATTGACTAGCGCCTGTACCTGCTCAGGCCTTACCATCTTTAGAACGGCATTGGGCCCCACCAAATATCGCTGTAAATTCTGGCGGGTACTGGAAGCTGAGGTAATTGGTTCACTTGGACGTGTGGCTGTTGCAGAATGGCCACGTCCTCTCCCAGCACCAGAGGGTACACTAACACCACCACGACTGCGTCCGCGTCCCTTACTAGATGTTTTCCTCATTGTTACCGTCTCACCAAGCACCACAATAAGAAAAAATATTTGGCCCAATGTATTGATTTCAAATTCAGGCCTTTTTTACAGGCACCTAACACTATCTGCCTATTTATTTATGTAGCGTATTACACTAATCCAGGCACAGCAGTAACCACTGATTTAGGGGAATATCTTTTTAGGGCTAGTATTTAGGCCCTGGATGAAAGGTATCCTTTTATGGACAGATTAACACTTGGAGATGCACAGTAGCGTGTGAAAAATATGTAGGATTATGCCTTCAGCAATTGTATTTTAACACTTTGTGTAATATACCCTTTAACGGACAGTAATACAATGTGAGATGCACGGTAGCGTGTGAAGTTATTGAGAATGACCCTTTCAGCACTTGTATATGCACCTTGAGTGTAATATACCCTTTACGGACAGATTAACACTTGGCCTGCAACAGCTGGGACAACAGAGGTATTGCTATTTTGGCAATTGAATTGCACCCCAGAACAAAATATATGTTTTGGCGGACACTATTATACTTTGCCAGCCAGTGCTGGGACACCAGATTCAGGGTATTGCTATTTTGGCAACTGAATTTCTCCCCAGAACAAAATATATGTTTTGGCGGACACTATTTTTTTGCCTTCCTCTGGATCAACTAGCAGGATGACAGGCCGAACTGGATGGACAGATGTCTTTTTTCGGCCTTATGCACTATGTTACTATGTTACCCCAGAAAAAAATCTATTCTTTGCCAGACAGCAGACAGTATTACACTTGGCTAGCCACAGTTGGAAAACCAGATTTAGGGGATTGCAATTTTGGCAAGTTAATTTCACCCTCAATAAAATATAGAAATTTCTATCCTGAGTTTCTAGGTGTGACAATAAGCACAGCCGAACCCCTGATGTAGGATATAGCAAAAAAAAAAAAAATAGTAAAATATGTTTTGACGGACATTATTATACTTTGCCAGCCACAGCTGAAACCACTGATTTACTGGTATTGCTATTTTGGCTATTGATTTTCACCCCAGAACAAAATATATCCTTTGCTGGACACTATTATACTTTGCCAGCCACTGCTGAGACACCAGATTTAGGGGATAGCTATTTTGGCAATTGAATTTCACCACAGAAAATAATCTATCCTTTGCCAGACAGCAGACAGTATTACACTTGGCTAGCCAAAGCTGGAACACCAGATTGAGGAGATTGTTATTTTGTCACTACAACATGTCCACAGAGTAATACTAGCAGTGAGAGTGATCCAGTGCCGATTGTGGGTCGACACTGGGTCCCTCAGAAAAAGGAACACCAATCGGAGGCGCCACACCCAGATGACTGAAGAAGAGATAGTTTGAGTAGGTAGAGGGGTGAATTCAGTCACTCTATATCGTATAGATATTATAGATTGGATGCCAAGTATTATTATGTGCAGTTAAAAATACGTTCCTCTTGGAAGGAGGAGTAATGTGGACCCCAGGTGAGTAGTCAAATGGTCAAAGCGATGGATAAGGTTCAATGATGATCGTACTCACTTCGCCGGGCGGGAATGGACACAGGATAAAGCTCAAGACACCTGTATCCTAAATTTCCCCCGGCCAGGATCGCGTGTCTGATTGTACAGATTGACGGCAACCACTGTAGGCTTCTGGTCAAAACGTTTTATTGAGGGAACAACTGGCTTAACGCGTTTCGGAGGTATACTTCCTCCTTCTTCAGGGGTAACAGAAAATGCAGAATGATACAACAAATGTAAATTACAAGAGTTAAAAGCTACCTATTACAATGTATCCATGCAAAGCCCTAAAAATGCCTATGTACGTATATAAAAGATGAAACTTATATAAAACCACAAAATTGAATGGTAGGGTAGTCCCAAAGGGACAAATGCTGTCTCACTTATACCTGGAATGTGTTGTAAGACTAAAGAATATATTATAAGACTGAAAATAGATGGTTTCCCGCATTGGGGGTACCAGCAAGATATGAAAGTTCAATTTACAGACAAGCAGACACAGATAAAAATAGACACAAATAAGAAATAACTAAATAAATCAATCAATCACCAGAATAATAGTGTCCATAAAATACGCCGCACGGACAACAAAATGAAATCAGATAAGAGGAACATGATTTAAAATATCCATAGATGTTCAATAAAATATGTGTTTACCATATATTAAAATATAGAATGCCCAATAGGGTATGTGGGGAACAGTAGAATGCCCAATGGGAGTACAATCAGACACGAGATCCTGGCCCGGGGAAATTTAGGATACAGGTGTCTTGAGCTTTATCCTGTGTCCATTCCCCCGTGAAGTGAGTACGGTCATCATTGAACCTTATCCATCGCTTTGACCATTTGACTACTCACCTGGGGTCCACCTTACTCCTCCTTCCAAGAGGAACGTATTTTTAACTGCACATAATAATACTTGGCATCCTATCTATAATATCTATACGATATAGAGTGATTGAATTCACCCCCTCTACCTACTCAAACTATCTCTTCTTCAGTCCTCTGGGTGTGGCGCCTCCGATTGGTGTTCCTTTTTTCTGAGGGAACCGGTGTCGACCCACAATCGGCACTGGATCACTCTCACTGCTAGTATTACTCTGTGGACATGTTGTAGCTGTTAGATGTTAGCTATGCAATCCTATGTACAGGCAGCCATTTTGGGACATGTGCTTTCTCTGTTAATGTTGTATTATATGCCATCTATACGGTATGCTGATATATGCTATGCTTTATTCTTATACATGTTATTTGTATTTTTATAGTTTTACCTCAAATACTCCTGTTTTTACAATAAACAAGTTAGACTACAGAAAACAGTCCTCTTATTTGGAAGACAGGAATGGTTTATGCTGAATGTCAGACTGTACACTGTGTATGAAGACAGAACAAGAAGAGTGCGCCCGTGCCAGTCCAGTGCATGTGAAGAGGAGATTCCCTCTTCCTAACCTCCTCCAGAGAGTGGTAAGGGACCAAGCACCACAGTGTCCCCTAACACGGGACCTTCTGGATTGGTTTACCAGAATCCCCCTTTTTTTGTATTACCAACTCGAGCACTTCGAGCTTTATGGCAGGACGCTGGCATTTCATTTCAGGAACCTGCCTCCAGAACGATTGTTGCGAACGCAAGCCGCTCTAGGAATCATTCTGGAGGCAGTGACTCCTCCTAATGACCACACAGAAATTTTTGTTGCCCTGGAGAATTGGCATATCCACGGGCACACTACTGGCCCTCTGCCAATGCCAACTCTCCTGGTTCCCCAGCAGCCAAACCAATACCCTCCTCTGAGGGCACATTATGTACCATAAAGTCGGCCACATGGCCAAACCTATCATGCTGATTCCTCCTATGCCCAGGCTGTCCCCTCAGCTTCCCAACCAGGACCATCTCACCACCCAGTGCCCATTTCACAATCCACCTTCCATGGCACTCAGTTTAAGGGGCGTTTTTTTTTTATTTGAAAATTTGATTTTGTCATTGTTTCTTTTATTTTTGCCATTTCAAATAAGTCAATTTGACTAATTTCTGTAGAAATAAAGGGCTTTATTTTTTATAGAATTTTGTTTGTAATGTGTTTTCCCAATATACTGTAAATATAATTATGCACTGTTGAAGAAAACAAATATAAATATTTAGTCATGTTTTAACTACATTAACCCCTTATGGACCCTGCCATATTTCACCTTAATTGCAATTAATGGCACATGGAGAGATAAAAGGCGCTCATAGGGTGATATCGTCAAAGCTGGTTAGATAAGTTAAATGTGTGATGTTGCTCACCTATTCGGGTTGTGTTAATTGGACACAACCCCAGTGCAGGTGTACAGTGAGGATGACCAGAATGCGATTGTTGGTGCAGCCTAGGCTTTGTCCGGGGCCTTGTGGCGGTGGCCAGTCCACCAGTTTGGCTCGAAATGGAGTTGAGGAAAGCGTAAGAGCTAGCAGATCAGACGCAGGACTGCCATGGGCGCACTCAAACAATCAGATGATGTAGTTCAGGTTGACTTTATTAATTAGACGACGCGTTTCGGGGTAACATACCCCTTTCTCAAGTCTTAAAATTTGTTTCGTTCTTACACCACGGTCTGGGGATTGTAGGGCCTTTGTTCGATCTTTGAGAACGGGTCAGCAAGTGCTGACACGGCCGCTCAGTTTTCAAGCACGTGGAGAAGACGCCGACTCACTAGCTACTAGTGTTCTGTGTCCACTCCAGTCCTCAAACACTCAGCTGCTGTAAGGACAGCATCCTAACAGCACCCCAAAAAGCCCTTTTAGGGATGGTACATCAGTCTGCTTTTTTTTCTTCTTTTTCTCTATATATTATGTTGCAGTTGCCTGCCCGTGTGTTGGAGGCTGCAGGCTCACAGACTGTACTGTGTGCACACCACTCATATAGGGTGCCACAGTACCTTGCAGATAAGTCATTCAATTTTTACCCTTTAATATAATTTCAGTTGACTGCCAGTGTGTGTCAGGCCCACACAGACTGTACTGTGCCCACTGCCAGTGCCCACCACTCATACTGGGTGGCACAGTAGCTTGCAGATAAAAAGTAATTTCATTTTTACCCTTTAATATAATTTCAGTTGCCTGCCAGTGTGTGTCAGGCCCACAGACCGTACTGTGTCCACCACTCATACTGGGTGGCACAGTACCTTGAACGCATAGTACCACAGATAAAAAAAATGACAGGCAGAGGCAGGCCATCCCGCAAGGGCCGTCATGGTGCTGTGATTTCCTTTGGCCCTAGAATAATGTCCAGTGTTCAGAGGCCACATACCCTGAACTCAAAAATTCTGAGGACATAGTTGACTGGCTTACACAGGACTCCCAATCTTCTACAGCTTCCGTTCGGAACCCTGACGCACCATCCTCCTCCAGCTCAGCTTTGGGCGCCTCTCAAGTTACCACTCGCCCGCCACCACCACCAACACTAGCACCACAGCCTCTTCATTTGATCTGTCAGAGGATTTATTTACACATCAGTAGGAAGAAATGAGTGATGCATAACGATTATTGCCAGAGGATGTAGATAACAGGGTTATGTCGCAGGCAGCATTACACACATGGACGTACAGAGTGATGATGATGATGATGTTGTACCCGCTGCTGTTTCCTTTGCTGAGTTGTCAGATACAAGTGAAGCGGTTGTTAATTACGATGTGTCCGTGGATGTCACGTGGGTGCCCGCTCCAAGAAAAGAACAGAGGAAAGTTTAGATGGGGAGACAGAGAAGGAGGAGACGAGTTGGAAGCAGGGGAGGTCATCGCAAGGAGCTAGTGGCACAGTCAGACAGCATGTATAGGCACCCGTGGTCAGCCAGACAGCACGCCAATCAACGCATGCTGTTGGCACCACCAGAATGCTATCATTGCAAAGCCCAGCAGTGTGGCATTTTTTTGCGTCTGCCTCTGATAACAGTAATGCCATTTGCAACCTGTGCCAAAGAAACTGAGTCGTGGGAAGTCCAACACCCACCTAGGTACAACTGCTTTGCGAAGGCACATGATCTCACATCACAAACGCCTACGGGATCAAGACATGAGTACAAGCAGCACACAAACTCAAAGCCACCATCCTCCTGGTCCAGCATCTTCAGCCACATCAACCACTGCTGTCCTCCTTGCCCCCTCTCAACTACCCGCCATTCCGCCTCTCACCTTCAGCAGTTCCTGCTTATCTGCCCACAGTCAGGTGTCTGTCAAGGAAATGTTTCAGCGTAGAAGCCAATGTCACAGAATCTCCCCTTGCTCCGGCGCCTGACAGCTGGCTTGTCGGAACTCTTAGCCGGCCAGCTTTTACCATACAAGCTGGTGGAGTCTGAGGCCTTAAAATAATTTGTAGCTATTGGGACACCACAGTGGAAGGTACCCGGCTGAAATTTTTTCTCACAAAATCCCCAACCTGTACTCTATTGTGGAAAAGGAAATCATGGCATGTCTGGCACACAGTGTTGGGGCAAGGGTCCATCTGACCACTGACACCTGATCCACTGAGTACGGTCAGGGCAGGTATATCTCGCACACTGCGCATTGGGTAAACTTGTTGACGGCTGCCAAGCATGGAATGCGTGGCTCTGCAGTGGAGTTGGTGACACCACCACGACTTGCAGGCAGGCCTGCTGCCACCTCCTCTACTCCTCCTTCTCCATCCTCTTTGCTAACCTCCTCAGCTGAGTCCTCTTCTGCTACTGCATCTTGCTCACATCAACTGCACCCCCAGCTCCCCAGGGGCTATTCCACATCCCAGATACGACAGTGTCACGCAGTCTTGGGGTTGACTTTCCTGAAAGCAGAGAGTCACACTGGACCAGCACTCCTGTCTGCCCTGAACGCACAGGTGGATCAGTGGCTGACCCCGCACCAACTGGAGATCGGCAAAGTGGTGTGTGACAATGTAAACAATCTGTTTGCTGCATAGAATTTGGGCAAGTTGACACATGTGCCGTGCATTGCACATGTGTTGAATCTGATCGTACAACACCTTGTGTCTAAGTACCCAGGCTTACAGGACGTCCTCAAGCAGGCCAGGAAGGTGTGTGGCCATTTCCGGCGTTCCTACACGGCCATGGCGCACTTTTCCGACATTCAGCGGCGAAACAACATGCCAGTGAGGCGCTTTATTTGTGACAGCTCGACGCGTTCGAATTCAACACTCGTAATGTTCGACCACCTGCTCCAACAAGAAAAAGCCGTCAACGAGTATTTGTATGACCGGGGTTCTAGAACAGCCTCTGCGGAGCTGGGTATTTTTTTGCCACGTTACTGGACGTTCATGCACAATGCCTGTAGGCTCATGCGTCCTTTTGAGGAGGTGACAAACCTAGTCAGTCGCACCGAAGGCACCATCAGCGTCCTCATCCCATTTGTTTTCCTCCTGAGTGTGCCCTGCGAAGAGTGCTGGATCAGGCCATAGATGAGCGTGAAGAGGAAGAGAAGATTGTGGTCACCATCACCACCAGAAACAGCCTTATCATCATTGCTTGCTGGACCTGACGGCAACGCTGGAAGAGGAGTCTGAGGAAGAGGAGTCAAAGGAGTCAGAGGAGGAATGTGGCTTTGAGGAGGTGGAAGACCAACCACAGCAGGCATCCCAGGGTGCTTGTTGTTGTCACCTATTTGGGACCCATGGTGTTGTACATGGCTGGGGGAAGAACAGACCTTAAATGAGATCAGTGAGGACGAGGAACGGGAGATGAGTAGCTCGGCATCCAACCTTGTGAAAATGGGGTCTTTCATGCTGTCATGCCTGTTGAGGGACCCTCATGTAAAAAGGCTGAAGGAGAACGACCTGTACTGGGTGGCCACGCTACTAGACCCCTGGTATAAGCAGAAAGTGGCAGAAATGTTACCGAACTACCGGAAGTCGGAAAGGATGCAGCAGTTCCAAAACAAGTTAAAAAGTATGATTTACACATTTATAAGTGTGATGTCACAGCACAACGGGAATCTAACAGGGGAAGAGGTGAAAGTAATCCTCCTTCTACCACGACCACGCTAGTAAGGACAGGATGCTTTACAGACGTGTTGTTGATGGAGGACATGCGGAGCTTTTTAAGTCCTACGCATCGACACAGCCCTTCGGGGTCCACCCTCAGAGAGCTACTCGACCGAAAGGTAGCAGACAACCTCGCCTTAACTGCAGATATCAACACTCTGAGGAGCGATGAACCCCTTGACTACTGGGTGTGCAGGCTTGACCTGTGGCCTGAGTTATCCCAATTTGCGATAGAACTTCTGGCCTGCCCCGCTCAAGTGTCCTGTCAGAAAGGACCTTCAGTGCAGCAGGAGGTATTGTCACTGACAAGAGAAGTCGCCTAGGTCAAAAAGTCTAGATTAACTCACCTTTATTAAGATGAATAAGGCGTGGATACCGAAGGGACTGACTGGGGATACATTTGACTAAAAAGGCCTGATTAGATGCCTTGGGCAAAAATTGGCCCCACGCTGCTGTATTTAATCTCTGCATGCCGGATGACTTGCGTGACTTCTCCGCCACCAACTAGGGTTCAAGCCGCAATGTTTTAGTAAACTTTCTGCCTTGAAAACATGAATTTTTCCGGCCGCTGCTACAGCAGCGGCTGCAACAATGCCTAATTGTTCAGCCATGTGTACATGCCTAATTTTTCTGGCTTCTGGTGCTGCACTGTGGCTGCAAAAACAAAACAAAAAAAAAGGCACATACATGTGTCAATTCCCCTTTGTGATCGTTACCTTGTTGTGGTGAAGGGGCTTGCGTATAACAATGAAGCGATCACCTCTATGAGTGTGTTGGCAATGTCTTGCTCTCCATGATACTGAAAGTCTGAATAGACCTGCTAAAGATCTATTCAGACTTTGTAAAGTGTACTGTACTGTATTATATAGACACCCGATCCACTGAATACAAATTAAAAAATTAAATACACTACACATATTATGTATCGCACGTCCGCATAAAACCTGCTCTAGAAAAATATCACATGACTGAACCCTTCAAATATATGGTGTAAATAAGCCACCATATTGGCACATTACATCATTAAAAGTGTAATACAAAACGATTAGAGATGAGCGAACACCTGGATGTTCGGGTTCGAGAAGTTCGCCGAACTTCCCGAAAATGTTCGGGTTCGGGATCCGAACTCGACTCGAACTTTATCCCGAACCCCATTGAAGTCAATGGGGCCCAGAACTTTTAGGCACTAAAAAGGCTGTAAAATAGTCCAGGAACGGGCTAGAGGGCTGCAAAAGGCAGCAAAATGTAGGTAAATCCCCTGCAAACAAATGTGGATAGGAAATGAATTAAAATAAAATAAAATAAATAAAATTTAACCAATATCAATTGGAGACAGGTCCCACTGCAAGGAATCATGCGTCATATCACTCAACACTGGAGAAGGCCACTTTCAGTTATTTCGGCCCAGCACCCAGACAGAGGAGAGAGGTCCCACAGCAAGGAATCATGCGTCATATCAACCACCACCGGAGAAGGCCACTCTCAGTTATTTCGACACAGCACCCAGACCGAGGATACAGGTTCCACAGCAAGGAATTATGCGTCATATCACCCACCACTGGAGAAGGCCATTTTCAGTTATTTAGGCCCCAGCACCAAGTCAGAGGAGAGAGGTCCCACAGCAAGGAATCATGCGTCATATCAACCACCACCGGAGAAGGCCACTCTCAGTTATTTAAGCCCAGCACCCAGACAGAGGATACAGGTCCAACAGCAAGGAATCATGCGTCACATCAACCACCACCGGAGAAGGCCACTCTCAGTTATTTCGACACAGCACCCAGACCGAGGATACAGGTTCCACAGCAAGGAATCATGCGTCATGTCACCCACCACTGGAGAAGACCACGTTCAGTTATTTCGGCCCCAGCACCCAGATAGAGGAGAGAGGTCCCACAGCAAGGAATCATGCGTCATATCACCCACCACTGGAGAAGGCCATTTTCAGTTATTTAGGCCCCAGCACCCAGTCAGAGGAGAGAGGTCCCACAGCAAGGAATCATGCGTCATATCACCCACCACTGGAGAAGGCCATTTTCAGTTTTTAGGCCCCAGCACCCAGTCAGAGGAGAGAGGTCCCACAGCAAGGAATCATGCGTCATATCAACCACCACCGGAGAAGGCCACTCTCAGTTATTTCAGCCCAGCACCCAGACAGAGGATACAGGTCCCACAGCAAGGAATCATGCGTCATATCAACCACCACCGAAGAAGGCCACTCTCAGTTATTTCGACACAGCACCCAGACCGAGGATACAGGTTCCACAGCAAGGAATCATGCGTCATATCATATTACCCACCACTGGAGAAGGCCACTTTCAGTTATTTCGGCCCCAGCACCCAGATAGAGGAGAGAGGTCCCACAGCAAGGAATCATGCGTCATATCACCCACCACTGGAGAAGGCCATTTTCAGTTATTTAGGCCCCAGCACCCAGTCAGAGGAGAGAGGTCCCACAGCAAGGAATCATGCGTCATATCAACCACCACCGGAGAAGGCCACTCTCAGTTATTTCAGCCCAGCACCCAGACAGAGGATACAGGTCCCACAGCAAGGAATCATGCGTCATATCGACCACCACCGGAGAAGGCCACTCTCAGTTATTTCAGCCCAGCACCCAGACAGAGGAGAGAGGTCCCACAGCAAGGAATCATGCGTCATATCAACCACCACTGGAGAAGGCCACTTTCAGATATTTAGGCCCAGCACCCAGACAGAGGAGAGAGGTCCCGCAGCAAGGAATCATGCTTCATATCAACCACTACCGGAGAAGGCCACTCTCAGTTATTTCAGCCCAGCACCCAGACAGAGGATACAGGTCCCACAGCAAGGAATCATGCGTCATATCAACAACCACCGGAGAAGGCCACTCTCAGTTATTTCAGCCCAGCACCAAGACAGAGGATACAGGTCCCACAGCAAGGAATTATGCGTCATATCAACCACCACCGGAGAAGGCCACTCTCAGTTATTTCGACACATCACCCAGACCGAGGATACAGGTTCCACAGCAAGGAATCATGCGTCATATCACCCACCACTGGAGAAGGCCACTTTCAGTTATTTCGGCCCAGCACCCAGACCAAGGATACAGGTTCCACAGCAAGGAATCATGCGTCATATCACCCCCACTGGAGAAGGCCACTTTCAGTTATTTCCCGCCCCAGCACCCAGATAGAGGAGAGGTCCCACAGCAAGGAATCATGCGTCATATCACCCACCACTGGAGAAGGCCATTTTCAGTTATTTCGACACAGCACCCAGACCGAGGATACAGGTTCCACAGCAAGGAATTATGCGTCATATCACCCACCACTGGAGAAGGCCATTTTCAGTTATTTAGGCCCCAGCACCAAGTCAGAGGAGAGAGGTCCCACAGCAAGGAATCATGCGTCATATCAACCACCACCGGAGAAGGCCACTCTCAGTTATTTAAGCCCAGCACCCAGACAGAGGATACAGGTCCAACAGCAAGGAATCATGCGTCACATCAACCACCACCGGAGAAGGCCACTCTCAGTTATTTCGACACAGCACCCAGACCGAGGATACAGGTTCCACAGCAAGGAATCATGCGTCATGTCACCCACCACTGGAGAAGACCACGTTCAGTTATTTCGGCCCCAGCACCCAGATAGAGGAGAGAGGTCCCACAGCAAGGAATCATGCGTCATATCACCCACCACTGGAGAAGGCCATTTTCAGTTATTTAGGCCCCAGCACCCAGTCAGAGGAGAGAGGTCCCACAGCAAGGAATCATGCGTCATATCACCCACCACTGGAGAAGGCCATTTTCAGTTTTTAGGCCCCAGCACCCAGTCAGAGGAGAGAGGTCCCACAGCAAGGAATCATGCGTCATATCAACCACCACCGGAGAAGGCCACTCTCAGTTATTTCAGCCCAGCACCCAGACAGAGGATACAGGTCCCACAGCAAGGAATCATGCGTCATATCAACCACCACCGAAGAAGGCCACTCTCAGTTATTTCGACACAGCACCCAGACCGAGGATACAGGTTCCACAGCAAGGAATCATGCGTCATATCATATTACCCACCACTGGAGAAGGCCACTTTCAGTTATTTCGGCCCCAGCACCCAGATAGAGGAGAGAGGTCCCACAGCAAGGAATCATGCGTCATATCACCCACCACTGGAGAAGGCCATTTTCAGTTATTTAGGCCCCAGCACCCAGTCAGAGGAGAGAGGTCCCACAGCAAGGAATCATGCGTCATATCAACCACCACCGGAGAAGGCCACTCTCAGTTATTTCAGCCCAGCACCCAGACAGAGGATACAGGTCCCACAGCAAGGAATCATGCGCCATATCGACCACCACCGGAGAAGGCCACTCTCAGTTATTTCAGCCCAGCACCCAGACAGAGGAGAGAGGTCCCACAGCAAGGAATCATGCGTCATATCAACCACCACTGGAGAAGGCCACTTTCAGATATTTAGGCCCAGCACCCAGACAGAGGAGAGAGGTCCCGCAGCAAGGAATCATGCTTCATATCAACCACTACCGGAGAAGGCCACTCTCAGTTATTTCAGCCCAGCACCCAGACAGAGGATACAGGTCCCACAGCAAGGAATCATGCGTCATATCAACAACCACCGGAGAAGGCCACTCTCAGTTATTTCAGCCCAGCACCAAGACAGAGGATACAGGTCCCACAGCAAGGAATTATGCGTCATATCAACCACCACCGGAGAAGGCCACTCTCAGTTATTTCGACACATCACCCAGACCGAGGATACAGGTTCCACAGCAAGGAATCATGCGTCATATCACCCACCACTGGAGAAGGCCACTTTCAGTTATTTCGCCCAGCACCCAGACCAAGGATACAGGTTCCACAGCAAGGAATCATGCGTCATATCACCCCCACTGGAGAAGGCCACTTTCAGTTATTTCGGCCCCAGCACCCAGATAGAGGAGAGAGGTCCCACAGCAAGGAATCATGCGTCATATCACCCACCACTGGAGAAGGCCATTTTCAGTTATTTAGGCCCCAGCACCCAGTCAGAGGAGAGAGGTCCCACAGCAAGGAATCATGCGTCATATCAACCACCACCGGAGAAGGCCACTCTCAGTTATTTCCAGCCCAGCACCCAGACAGAGGATACAGGTCCCACAGCAAGGAATCATGCGTCATATCAACCACCACCGGAGAAGGCCACTCTCAGTTATTTCAGCCCAGCACCCAGACAGAGGATACAGGTCCCACAGCAAGGAATCATGCGTCATATCAACCACCACCGGAGAAGGCCACTCTCAGTTATTTCGACACAGCACCAAGACCGAGGATACAGGTTCCACAGCAAGGAATCATGCGTCATATCACCCACCACTGGAGAAGGCCACTTTCAGTTATTTCGGCCCCAGCACCCAGAGTATACAGGCCCCTATGTTGCATGCTTACATGAGGCATTAGTATACATTTTGATCAAAAGCATAAGCCCACTCACCACGACAAGGTTGCCTCCTCGAGTGGGAACCTACTCTAAATTTGGTGCGGCACTGCGTAGACTCTTATATAGCAGATACTGCACGCCGCACCTTGTCCGCTGAGGAAACCTCTGCTTTTGAAGGTGACTTCTCCGAAACAGAACTCAGAACGGCCATTAAGGCCGCCCCTAATGGGAAGAGCCCGGGTCCAGATGTGTTCCCTAATCTATTTTACAAGTTCTTCTTGGAAAACCTATTCCCATTTTTGATGACACCTCTGAATCTTCCCCATTTACCGCCCAGACTCTTTCAGTTAAAGCAGTTGGCGACCATAAGTATAAAAAGAAATAAAGTGCCCCAGACAATAACTAAAGCCAAGAGGAATTTGTATCATGACAGATATACTGTATATATATCATTTTTCTACTGCATTTAGCATAGCATTGTCACGCCGCCCTAGAATCAGAGAGACGTGCGCCCACTAGACTGCCAACCACACCTCTGTCCCTGCCTACTTGCACTTCCTGTCCTAAACAACAGAACGTAACTGGACGGCATTCCCTAACTTGAGTAAGTGCAGGAGGGACAGACAAAAGCAGAGACAGGTAACAGGTGGCGTGCGGCAGCTGGAGCGTAGAGCAGCAAGGAGGATGGCCAACTAGCAAAGGACACAATGAGAGGTCACGTCAGAATACAAGGGAGAGGCAAAGACAATACAGGAAACAAGCCGAGGTCAAACCTGGCGGTTGCGTCAGGGTACAAGGGAGAGGCAAAAGAAAGGTCAAATCACAAGCAGAAGGTCAAATTCAGAGCAATCAAAGTATAGGGTAGCCCAATAAGCACAATCATAAGCAACCTGTGGCCAGCAGGTTGCCTGCTCATATACACAGGGGCTGAGGTCATGTGATGTGGCCAGCGCCACATGACCTGCCCCAGGACAGCTGAGCGCTCCAGTGCCCAGCTTGGCGCTCAGTCCACACAGGTATCCTGGCAACAGAAGACTCCAGCCGCACATATCCATTTCCATGGCATCAGAGTTGCCGAGCGACGTCTCCTGCTGCTGCCGGAGAGGGACAGGGAGGAGGACGCGCGTCGCTGGCGTCCCGTGACAAGCATGCTCCCATTAATGAGAGGCTGTGTGGGTGGAGCAGTGAAAGTAAAAATCTCAGCATGCATCACAGCAAACATCTTCAGAGGAGTAATCACATGACATCCCTGGCCAACTGTGACACCATAGTAACAGCACCACCTTAGGTGTCATTTTATCAGTGCTTTAGCATACCTCCCAACTTTAGAATAGAAGGAAGAGGGACACTATGTGCCTAAGGCTACTTTCACACTCAAGTTTTTGCGGATCCCCATGGATCTGCAAAACGCTTCTATTACCATAATACAACCGCATGCATCTGTCATGAATGGATCAATTTGTATTATGTCTTCTATAGCCATGACAGATCCGTCTTGAACACCATTGAAAGTCAATGGGGATGGATCCGTTTTCTATTCGTTTGGCTCGGTTTCATCAGGTGGACACCAAAACGCTGCAAGCAGCGTTTTGGTGTCCGTCTCCAGAGTGGAATGGTAACTGATCAGAGGAAACTGATCCGTTTTGGACCGCTTGTGAGAGCCCATGACGGATCTCACAAACGGAAAGCCAAAACGCGAGTGTGAAAGTAGCCTAACACTAAGCGCGCCATGGCAGATTTTTTTCAGCACTAAGCCACACCTCCTGCCCGAAACATAACTATACACCTAATCCCACCTATTTTCCTAAATGCCCCCACATAGTACTGATTCCCCCTTTATGCCACCACACCGTGGTTATGCCAGCATTGTGCCCACTTCACAGATTCTGCCCAGATATGTGCTCCCTCACAGTACCAATGCCCAGATATGTGCCCCTTCACAGTAGCTATGCCAGATATGTGCCTCCTCACAGTAGTTATGCCCAGATATGTGTCCCCCACAGTAGTAATGCCTAGATATGTGTCCCCTCACATTAATATACCCAGGATTATGCACCCTCACAGTAGTTATGCCAAGATATGCGCCCCCTCACAATAGCGATGCCCAGATTTGTCCCCTCACAAAAAACAAACAAACCATACTAACCTCATTCACCAGCAGCAGGATTATGCATGGAGTTGCTGGCCAGCTGGACCCCTGCCCAGACCAGCAGTGTGGAGTGCAAAAAGGTAGAGGAATGATGAAGCATGAAGCTGACGGACGGCTCCCTACTTCATCATTACAGGCAGTTGTCTCTCTTCCTTCCTCCTTCTGCCTGAGAGCGGGACATAGCTCCCTCGTACCAGGACAGCAGGACAGCCACTGAAATCCGGGACTGTCCTGCTGGATACTGGAAGGAGGTATGGCTTTAGGCCTCATGCACATGACCATAGCCTGCCTGTGCCTGTATTGTGGCCCGGAACAGCGGGTCTGCAATATATAGGCACCAGCCGTGTGTGCACCGTATCAAGTGAATGGGTCTGAAATCCAAAAGATACGGCGTGGTGCCGAATGGAAGCACAGATAGGAAACCTATGGAAGCTCTATGGAGGGCCTCCATGGGTTTTCTGTCCATGCCTCCGCACTGTGAAAAAGAACTGTTGGATGCAGATTGCAGACCCCATTCAAGTGAATGGGTTCGCATCTGCAGACAGTGGACACACTGTTGGTGCCCATTCATTGCGAATTGCAATGTATCTACATGTAGTTAAGGCTGATGAGTCAACCTGTATTTGTGGGAGTGACGGAGGCCTTCAAAAACAAGGCATGGCCTCACCCACAGGCATGCGTTCTCAGGTGCTGAGGGGCATGTCTTCATCCCTGACCCAAACAGCTCACACCAGCAGCAGCTATGCTGAAGTGCACTCGACTCGTAATTATGTATGGGCCGCGGTGCCCTGAGCCGGCCAAAGCTTCTCACGGTAAGGACGACTCGGGCTCAGGGTAGACCGCTGCTCTGGGTTTGCTTTTGGCCGGGCTTGCAGGTCAGGTAGGACTCCAACAGCTTCAGGCACACGGATCATCCTTAATCTCCCTCCCGCCTTGAGCTTTCCCTTACCTGCACCCACGGCCACGCGGTTGGCTTACTTGCACGTGCGGCACGCTCAAGGTCTCGCAAGGTGCCCATTTTCGTCAGTCTCAGCTGGTTTCGCCATTCTGGTCTTTCGTCGCCTCTAGTGTCGCAGTCACGGGGTTTCTGCCTCCAGCATTTTCTGCCCTACTAACCATGCTCCCTTAAATCCGTCTGTCTAGCACCCAGCTGCCATATTATACCAGCATTGCCAGGAGGAAGGGATAGCAACAATTCTAGTAAAACATAGCTATTTTACTGGAGAACGGTTCTGTTATAAAAAAAATTTATAAATAAATTTAAACTGGATTTTGTGTTACTGTTTTGTATTCATGCCTCGGTTCACATTCACTCAGATTGGTCTCCTCTCCTCTGATTTGTTTTCACGAAGATTGGTCTCCTTGCCTTAGCTGGCCAAAACAATCTGCTTGATTTACTTCAGCTCAGGCCAATAAGGCAGTAGGAGTGAGTTCCTACTATGTATAAAAACATTTTTTTTTTTACTTTTTGCTTTATATGTCTGGATAAAGGGTTATGATTAGCAAAATGAAATTTGGCTTCTATCTGCGTCTGGATTTTAGTTAGCACAGTTATTTACTTAAAAAAAAAAAAAAATGGTATGGTTCTGCCATAAGAGTCTTGCATGCATGGTGCTGCAGAAAGTGTCTCGCACGCATGGCTTCTCCGCCATTAGAGTTTTGCACACATGGCTTCTCCGCCATTAGAGTCTCGCACGCATGGATTCTCCACCATTCGAGGTCGGCCGCGTGGTCCCACCACAAGTAGGTTCTATGTCTTTTTCTGCCTGCAGGCCCGCTCGCATGGCTCAATCATCTGTGGCTCGCTAATACAATTTTTCTTGTGGAGGCTCGCACGCGTGGCTTTTGCCATTAGAGCCTCACTCACTTATCATTTTTCTCTGACAGTTATTTTCCAGGTTGTTGGGTCTTCATTGTTTTTCTTTAAAAGCAGTAATCCCAAGCCTGCCTTTTCGGACATCATCTTCTTCCAGGTTCGCACTTTCTCCCACTTACCCTCTCTAGATTCTTGCTTCCCCTTGCTCAACGTGGTTACTTTTTCTCTTGCCTGTCCTTGCCTTATAGACCGATTCTCCCCGGAAACTGACCCTGTGGTCTCATTTTTCATATTTCTCAATTTCCTCCTCTTCAGGGGTTGTTCCAGTCATGGCCATTCTCCGGGCAGATGGAGCCGCTTCCCCAGCACCCCCCCACCCCCCCCTTTGAGAGACGCGGCCAATCCTACTCCCGCTCCAGTCCCAGTCGCTCTTGCTCCAGACCCAGCACTCCCTCTCCAGAACCCGCCGTTCCAGATCCCCCGCTCCCCGTTCCAGCATCATCAGTACTCGGGCCGGCGCCACTCCCCTGGGGCCCCTTTTCGATTTGAGGGCCGCAGGGGCAATGAGCTTCAGCACTCCTCCAGTTACCGTTCCAGTTTAGCTAGGTATCTTAGTTCGCAGTCCGTCTCAAGTTAGAGCTCAATAGCATTGTTTTGCCACTGCCAGGGACAGCAGTCTGGCAATCCATGTGTGTATAGTCTCCTTTAAAAAAAAAGAAAATAATTAAAAAAAAAAAAAAATTATAATTTAAACTCACGCTCTGCTACACTGTACCGAGTCGGGGATCCAGCTTCAAACCACTATTCAAACGCTTCAAATGCTCTGCTGCCCCCTAGTTGTGAGAACTGGTGCGTGGAAGTTTTTCGTAGTGTCAGCTGCACCACTTCCAGCATAGCCCCACATGTCATTATGTTTAAAAAAATAAAAATATATATATGTTTGGCAGTCTGTTTAGACTGCATTTGTGGGAGGGGCGGAGGCTCTACTTAAACCAGGCACAGCCCCACCTAGGGGCGGGCGTTTTCTCAGTTGCACAGGGGATGCTGGTGTGTCAGCAGGGTGCACTTTCCTCTGCTAGGAAGTTTCTTTCACTACAGTATGGACCTGGAATGGAGCTTTTCTTCTGCCCGTGGCTACCGTAGGGACGCGTGCGCCATGTATGTAAGTTAATTGAGCCGTGTCCGTCCTCCGGCCGGCTGGAATCTGACCTTTCTTGCGAGCGGGAGGCATCGCCTCAAAATCGTCTGCCTCAGCTTCTTAGGTTTGTTTTGTCGGAGTTAAACAATTCCTTTCACCTTGTTTGTTTAGGTAATCTGATTTAGTTCCCCTTCTATCTCATGTGTTTTACATTCACGTTGTTTCGCTTTAAAAAGTTACTTCAGCCTGCGTGCGGTAGGGAAGGTTTACCTGGGCTGCATGTGATGGAGACTGGATGCAGCTGTTGCTTGTTACGGCTCTTGCTATAGCATATACTTCCCATGTGACCTGCCCCTCCCCCGCAATCAGGGCTGCGTGTATGCTTCTACTCTTTACGCCAGGTTTTGCCCTGTCAATTGAGACGCTGCCTTCTCATGTCTGCTCTTTCAACATGCTCATTTCTGAGCGGTGCTCTCATCTGCTCTCGCATCACGTTTACGCTCCACTCATGGTCACAACAGTGGGTAAATCTGTCTTATTCCCTGTGCATTTATTTATTTTTCTGTCATCCTGTTTTTTGCATTCATACCGCTTTTGCTTTCATATGTTTGCTTGCACCACACTCAGACTGGTGTTACACGTCCACTGTTGCTTAGGCCCATTGCATGAGCGCGTTCATGTCACCGTTACAGTTTGTTTATGCCTCGTTCACTGCAGGCTGCGGTCATACCAAATTTTACGCTTGGCCTATTGCCAGAGTTGGGGTTCACACTACCGCTGTGACTCGGGTTTCACTTTCACGCTTACGCCTCAATGTTCCCGCCCATCCACGGCCGCATCTCACGCCTGCTGTTACAGCAAGTTAATACTCCTTTCACGCTCTAGCTGAGTTCACACGTTTGCTGTTACATCTAGTACTACACTCCATTCCCTGCTAGAACTGCGTCCATGCGTTCGCTGTCGCGACGCTATTTTACTCCGCTCACATTCAGGTCCGCATTTTGGTTATACCATGTTTTTAGGTTTTACTCATTCCAGGTCCACAGTTCACCCATTTGCTGGCACACCATGCTCCCATTCAAGCCACATTCTCCCGTCAGTTTCTACGTCACGGTTGTTTTATTCGATTGTCACACTGAGGCAGCTGGTGGCTCCAGTGCCACTCTCCCGTCAAACATGACGGGCATCAATGGTCATTTCCTTTACATCTGGTTTTTCTGCGCGTATACATCAAGTGGGTCTTTGCTCTAGTTGCAAGCAAAAAAAAAATAAAAATCCTGTCTGCTCCCTTTACTTCTGGTTTGTATTCACTAAGATTGTTCCCACTGCCCCAGTTCAATAAACAGCCTCTCAGCTGGGGCCAGTGGGTCATTAGGGTTTGAGCTTCCGACTCACTACTGTTTCTTTCAAGTTTTTCAGTTCTTTGTCGCGACAAGGGACTTCGCAAATCGCAATGCATCAGGTTTTGGTTGTACTCTCTTCTCAGTTTCATATTCCACGTTTGCATTTCTAAGTTATATGGCTGGTTTTAGTTTTATGCTTATGCCCGTTGTTCGGATTACTAATGTCCATACCTGTCAGTAGTCTCGTTCCTTTCCAGGCTACTTTAGACGTCCCAATCATCCTAGTAGTTGCTTTTTCCATCATGTTGGGCTCACTCTTATTTACCTTTACTCATCACGTACATCTCGGATGGCCGCAGGGGCCCCTTGATTGCTTTGCCCGCAAGGCCGCAGGGGCCCTTAATTGCTTGGGCCGCCAGGCAGTGGCGACCCCTTGATTGCTTTGGCCTCATGGCCGCGGAGGCCCCATAACGGCTGGCCTCAGGGAGTAGGGATTCCATGTCCGTTTCGACCCCATGGTGTCGGGGGCATGATGACTGCTTCGACCCCTTGGCATCGGGGTCCCGAGGACTACCTTGGTCTCACGGCTTGGGGACCTCATGACTGCTTTGGTCTCATGGCTCTGGGGGTCCCATGATTGCCTTGGGCTCATGGCGCTAGGGTCCGCATGTCTGCTTGGCCGCATGCCTTGTGGGCCCCATGGCTGCTTGGCCTCAGGACTTGAGGTCCTCGCGATTTCTGTGGCCTCATTGCTTCGGGGGCCCATGTTTGCTTTGGCCTCATGGCTGTGGGGGCCCCCTACGGTGGCTTGGCCCTCATGGCTTGGGGGCCCTATGATTACTCGGCCTTAGGATTTGGGGGGCCCCATGTTCGCTTTTGCTTCATGGCTTGGGGGCCCCTGACTGTTTCGGCCCCATGGCTTTGAGGGCTCGCTGACTGCTCCGGCCCCATGGCTTTGGGGGCATGATGATTGCTTCGGCCCCATGGCTTTGGGGGGAACGACGACTGCTACGGCTCCATGGCTTCGGGGGGCACGATGACTGCTTCGGCTCCATGGCTTCGGGGGCACGATGACTGCTTCGGCTCCATGGCTTCGGGGGCACGATGACTGCTTCGGCTCCATGGCTTCGGGGGCACAATGATTGCTATGGTTTCGGGGGCACGATGACTGTTTCGGCTCCATGGCTCCGGGGGCACAACGACTGCTTTGGCTTCGGGGGCACGATGACTGCTTCGGCTCCATGGCTTCGGGGGCACGATGACTGCTTCGGCTCCATGGCTTCGGGGGCACAACGACTGCTTCGGCTCCATGTCTTCGGGGGTACGATGACTGCTTCGGCTCTATGGCTTGGGGATCGATGACTGCTTCGCCCCTATGGCTTCGAGGGCATGACGGTTGCTTCGGCTCCATGGCGTCGGGGGCTCGATGTCTACTTCGCTCCTATGGCTGCGGGCTCGATGACTGCTTCGGCTTCATGGCTTCGGGGGAACGACGACTGCTTCGGCTCCATGGCTCCGGGGGCTCGATGACTGCTATGGCTCCGGGGGCACGATGATTGTTATGGCTCCGGGGGCACAATGACTGCTTCGGCCCCATCGTTTCGGGGGCACGATGACCGCTTCGGCTCCATGGCTTCAGGAGCACGATGACCGCTTCGGCTCCATGGCTTCGGGGGCACGATGACTGCTTCGGCTCCATGGCTTCGGGGGCACGACGACTGCTTCGGCTCCATGGCTTCGGGGGTACGATGACTGCTTCGGCTCTATGGCTTGGGGATCGCTGACTGCTTCGCCCCTATGGCTTCGAGGGCATGACGATTGCTTCGGCTCCATGGCGTCGGGGGCTCGATGTCTACTTCGCTCCTATGGCTGCGGGCTCGATGACTGCTTCGGCTCCATGGCTTCGGGGGAACGACGACTGCTTCGGCTCCATGGCTCCGGGGGCTCGATGACTGCTATGGCTCCGGGGGCACGATGATTGTTATGGCTCCGGGGGCACAATGACTGCTTCGGCCCCATCGCTCGGGGCACGATGACCGCCCGGCTCCATGGCTTCAGGGGCACGATGACTGCTTCGGCTCCATGGCTTCGGGGCACGATGACTGCTTCGGCTCCATGGCTTCGGGGCACAACGACTGCTTCGCTCCATGGCTTCGGGGCACGTATGACTGCTTCAGCTCTATGGCTTGGGGATCGATGACTGCTTCGCCCCTATGGCTTCGAGGGCATGACGGTTGCTTCGCTCCATGGCGTCGGGGCTCGGCGTCTACTTCGCTCCTATGGCTGCGGGCTCGATGACTGCTTCGGCTTCATGGCTTCGGGGAACGACGACTGCTCTCGGCTCCATGGCTTCGGGGCTCGACGACTGCTGTGGCTCCGGGGCACGATGATTGTTATGGCTCCGGGGCACAATGACTGCTTCGCCCCATCGCTTCGGGCACGGACGTGCCAGCTTCGCGCTCCATGGCTCCATCGTTGGGCACGATGACCGCTTCGCTCCATGGCTTCGGGAGCACGATGACCGCTTGTCCATGGCCTGGGCCGATGACGCTCGGCCCTATGGCTGGGTACCATGACCGCTTCGGCCCCATGGCTGGGGCACCATGACCGCTCGGCCCCATGGCTCGGGGCACCATGACCGCTCGGCCCCATGGCTTCGGGGCACCATGACCGCTTCGGCCCCATGGCTTCGGGGCACCATGACCGCTCGGCCCCATGGCTGGGGCACCATGACCGCTTCGGCCCCATGGCTTCGGGGGCACCATGACCGCTTCGGCCCCATGGCTTCGGGGGCACCATGACCGCTTCGGCCCCATGGCTTCGGGGGCACCATGACCGCTCGGCCCCATGGCTTCGGGGCACCATGACCGCTTCGGCCCCATGGCTGGGGCACCATGACCGCTCGCCCCATGGCTTCGGGGGCACCATGACCGCTTCGGCCCCATGGCTTCGGGGGCACCATGACCGCTTCGGCCCCATGGCTTCGGGGGCACCATGACCGCTTCGGCCCCATGGCTTCGGGGGCACCATGACTGTTTTTCGTCCTGCCTGGGGATCTACCTGGTGGGTTGAACTTCTGCGCATCCAGGTTGATTGGCCCAAATGTCTCACACCCATATCTGCTTCTTTGTTCATCCGGGTGCAGGCCACTTTTCCAGGTGTACTCTTCCACAACGGAGCTCAGCCTGGCAAGGGTCACCTGCCATGCGGGTCAGGCGACTTTTTAAGTAACATTAGCCTGTCCGGTATTCAGGCTAGACCCTCGGTTTCAATTAGTACGCATATTATCAAGGCCATTGTCATAGTTATAACTTCCTGCGGTCTGCCAGTTCAGGTATCGTATTTACATATGCATTCGTTCTGCATGCCACGGGTGGTATCGCTGTGCGGCTCCACCCCCCCAGGCAGTCCTTTGCATTGTGCCCTCCTGTTCTTTAGTCCCCTCGGCAAACATCATTTATTACTTACCATGTTGTTCTGCTTCCTTGGCTGGTCTCTCCTTATCACCACATAGCTTTCCACCAGACTCTCCTCTTATGGCACCACACGCCCTGCCGGTTCCACCGTCGCTTTGCTCCCTCTGCCGGGCACTTGCTTTACTGCACTGCTCCCTCGGCTGGAGAGTCTTTTACTGTACGGCTACCTTCACCGGATAGTCGGATATGCTTACTCTCCGGGTTTAGTCTTTACTACACTGTCCCTCTTCTGGACAGGCTTCTTTACAACACGGCTACTTCTGGCGGACTTTGGGTGCCGCATGGATTATTTCCGTTTGCTCCTCATTTCTGCATTGCTTCCTTTGCTGGTCTCTCCTCGTTACCATTCCGTTCCTCTGCGGACAATTTAGTGCTTGGCAGGGATTGTGGTAGGTCATTTGCTATGCTCTGCTCACAGGAGCTGATTCCAGAAACATACTAATAGTCTTATTTGTGGTACATACAGGATGGGCAGTGGCGCCACTGCTGCCACATATAACGTATCGTCATTGTCATTAGGAGCATGGGCCACCCTGGGTGTCATAGCTCTTGTTCATTTCGTTAGGCCCTTGTTCTCTAACTCAACGTCCTTAGCCCGTCACATTTCAATCATACACATTCAATTATTTATGTCACACTTAGGCTTCTGTTTTAAACCTATTGTCTGTACTTGTCGCATTCTTCATCCTACGTTTTCAATCACCATAGTTGGTTGCCCGCTCGTGTTTTTCTTCACGTTCAATAATCAATGTGGCCAGCTCACAAACCCCTGCCTGGTCGACAGATCACCTGTCTGGCTATGCTCCCCCCCCAGGACCAGACTTTAATTTCCAGAGTTCAAGTCATTGGTGTCATCGGCCACCTTCAGGTTCTCGTACCGAATGACACTCATCATTAGGTGTCACCGGCCACGTTGGTCTGGTCTCGTGTTCACGATATTCGCCTGTGAGGTTTTTTCAGGAAATATAGTTATTTTAAGTATCGCCTATCACATCGGTCAGGCCCATGACGTAATCCCGCCTGTACTTTCTTCAGGCCACTTTTTAGTTTATTTTCTTGTTTACCCCTCATATTTGTCAGTTGTATTACCATGCCGGTTACGTTTCAATCAGCCAGGTCTGCGAACTAAATCACCAGCAGCTTATCGCAATCGCACTCCTTCACTCGCGTGAGGGCATCGACTGGATTCCATATACTACGTTCTTAGCTTATTGCTTTACTTCCTTTCCTGGCCTACATGGTATTCTTCGGGCCCTTCTTTCCATAGTCTAGACAGTTAGGCTCTCAGTTCTCCAGTCTCATAAGGCTAGGGGGATTTTATCAGTGCTCGCACCACAACCAAGTCTTCAGGTTTAGCTAGTATTGTCCACGCTTCCTTCTGAAGCGTTTCCAGTTCCTCCCTCGTGCATTGGGGCAGTATCTGCGACATTCAGAATTCTGTCCTGGCTCTATCCACAGGACGGATGCAGGCGTCATTATGGTTGACTTACGTATCCGAACTCTCGTGGGAGATATTGCTTCGCAATTTGGATCAGGGGTTTCTTTGCACAGGCCATTCAAGTCTCTTTTCACCCTACATGGCTGGTTTTTGCCCCCCTTTTATAGGCCTACCCACGGACATGGCTACCGGCACACCACTAGCCATTTAGTTAGGTAAGATGCGTCTTGCAGTTACGGTGGGTCTCGGTGTTTAGCACACTAGGGCTCTTCGGCTTTCGTGTCCGTAGCCCTGACCACAAGTTTGGCAGTCTGTTTAGACTGCATTTGTGGGAGGGGCGGAGGCTCTACTTAAACCAGGCACAGCCCCACCTAGGGGCGGGCATTTTCTCAGTTGCCCCACCCTCCCTCCCTTTCTATTTTCACTTCTACAGGGTATGCCCCACTTTTATAGGCCTACCCACGTACATGGCTACCGGCACACCACTAGCCATTTAGTTAGGTAAGATGCGTCTTGCAGTTACGGTGGGTCTCGGTGTTTAGCACACTAGGGCTCTTCGGCTTTCGTGTCCGTAGCCCTGACCACAAATATTTTTTTAAGTACACTCGGATCCCGCCCTCATGCTCAAGGGAGGTGTTTGGGCTGCAGATGTTTCGGTAAGTAATGCTTCTCATCCATCAATCACCACCACGCCCTTCTCCCATCTACCCTCTTGTATGTTTTTTTTTTTTTTTTTTTTTTGTTTTCAGGTTTAAGTTTGTTAATTTCCATGTCTATCGCCTGTTACATTTCAGGCTTACATTTATTAATTTCCATGTCTGTTGCCTGTTACGTTTCAGGCTTACGTTTACTAACTACTAGTGTCTGTCGCCAGTTACGTTTCAGGCTTACATGCTAAATCGCTAATGTTTGTCGCTTACCTGCTTCAAGTGTTCAGAATTTAATGTCCTGGTCATCCCTTCCATTCAGGGTTAAAAAATCTAAATAAATTATTGCAGAGGTTTGGAATTATTTTAATTTCTCATGCTTTCTTTCAGGTCATGCGGGTGGCGGAACAAGTAGGGCCTTCCTCTCCAGCATTTCAGTCTCTGATCACGGTCTAAGGCCTCTTTCACACGGGCGTCATGTTTGACGCCCGGATAAGAGGCGGGTGCGTTATGGGAATATGCACGATTTTTCCGCACGGGTGCAAGCGTTTGTATGCGTTTTGCACGCTCGTGAGAAAAATCGCCATGTTTGGTACCCAGACCGAAGCCGGACTTCATCACTGAAGTCCGGTTTGGGTACTCTGAGAATTTATTATTTTCCTTATAACATGGTTATAAGGGAAATAATAGCATTCTTAATAAAGAATGCATAGTAAAATGAAGAGGAAGGGTTAAAGATAATAAAGTTAACTTACCTTAGCCACTTGATCGGCGTAGTTGCGATCTGTCCTCTTCCCAGCATCAGCTAACAACTAAAGGACCTGTGATGACGTCACATCACATGGTCCATCACCATGGTAAGATGGACCATGTGATTGGACCATGTGATGTGACGTCATCACAGGTCCTTTAGTTGTTAGCTGATGCTGGAAAGAGAGGACAGATCGCAACTACGTGATCAAGTGGCTAAGGTAAGTTAACTTTTATTATTTTTAACCCTTCCTCTTCATTTTACTATGCATTCTTTATTAAGAATGCTATTATTTCCCTTATAACCATGTTAGAAGGGAAAATAATAAAGATCTGGTCCCGTTGCTAAGCAACCATGCGGGAAAATCGCACTGCATCCGCACTTGCTTGCGGATGCTTGCGATTTTCCGCAGCCCCATTCACTTCTATAGGGCCTGCGTTGCATGAAAAATGCACAATATAGAGCATGCTGCGATTTTCACGCAACGCAGAAGTGATGCATAAAAATCACGCTCATGTGCACAGCCCCATAGAAATGAATGGGTCCGGATTCAGTGCAGGTGCAATGAGTCCTCCTCATGCATTGCACCCGCGCGGAAAACTCGCCTGTGTGAAAGGGGCCTTAAGGTCTAATCTCTTCAGTCTCTTGTGTAAAAATCTTGGTCTGTTTATACGGCTAGAAATTACAAAACCGCCTGGAGCGTTTATAGAAAATTTGCACTCCTTCACCCATGGAAGGACATTGACAGGACCTACTATATTATGGCCTCTTTAGCTTATTGCCATTCTGGCCTTAGGCTCTCTTACAACACAATTAAATTGTATTTGGCCGGGGTCCAGCATTTCTTCACGGTAGAAGATCCAGTGAGTAGGTTGGTTTGGACGTCTCAAGCGATAAAAGTAACCCTCAGGGGCATACAGAAGAACAGTGAAGGGATTGTCAAGGAGACAGCCGATATCAGGGGAACTATTCAGGAATCTCTTTTCCTCCCTAGATAGTAATCCTTTGGGCCCCATTCTAGCATAGTTCTAAAGGCCACCATGTATCTCTGTTCCTTTGGTTTCCTGAAGCAAGGGAATTTACTAGTTCTTCTGATAGAACCTAAAGAGTAACCAAGGGTCTAGGTCAGGGATCAGCAACTTGCGGCTCTACAGCTGCTGTGAAACTACAATTCCCAGCATGCTCTATTCATTTCTATGGGAGTTCACAGAAGAGCAGAGTAAGTATGCATGCTGGGAGTTGTAGTTTCACAACATCTGGCGAGCCGGAGGTTGCCTACCCCTGGTCAAGGTAGTATGGTGCAAAGACCGTTTCACACTGTATCTCCGGTCCTTCAAAACATTGCAGGTCAGTTCACCAGTGGAATCCAAGCACTTCCAGTCATTTTATGATTGGTACCCAGTTAAGGTTTGTTAATAGATAATTGTGGGTTCTGGGTGGCTCCGTCCCGGATAGCCGACTACTTCTGTTCAAAGCCTGAGCCATCACCTCATCTCGACTCCCAACGTCCGTTCCCTAGTGGCTACACGAGGCATCAACCCCCAATGCCATTTCAGATCACTCATTCCACATTGAGGTTGCATCAGCAACGTCAAAGCATCATGTCATCAGCAAGATAGGACAGAGACCTTCTCTTGTTTTGACCTATGCACTCCGAACCCCCACGTAGAGAATTCTGTTGCTCTTTGCAGTTTGGCTTTGTGATTTGGTTTTACTGCTAATTAAGTTCTTTCCAACACTACACGGCTCTGTTTTTGCCCCTTATAGGCCTACCCATGGCAATGGCAAAGGGCACAACTCAGCCATTCAGTCAGGTCAACTAAGACACGTCCAGTCAGGTTAGGTTAGTCTTGGTGTTATCTTCCTAGGGTTTTCAGGCATTCCGTGGCCGTAGCCATGACCACAAGTAGTTAAGGCTGATGAGTCAGCCTGTATTTGTGGGAGGGGCGGAGGCCTTCAAAACGAGGCACGGCCTCACCCACAGGCATGGGTTCTCAGGTGCCCCACCCTCCCTCCCCTTTTCATTTTTATCTCCATGGGGTATGCCCCTTATAGGCCTACCCACAGCAATGGCAAAGGGCACAACTCAGCCATTCAGTCAGGTCAACTAAGACACATCCAGTTAGGTTAGGTTAGTCTTGGTGTTATCTTCCTAGGGTTTTCAGGCATTCCGTGGCTGTAGCCATGACATATATATATATATATATATATATATATATATATATATATTGTTAGAGGGCACAGGGATCCGTCATTGACGAAAGGTACGTGTCACCGAGTTTCCTGGCCTCGGTGAGGTAAGAGCCTGTTCTTTTAGGTCAGCAGCAGCTAGTGCTGCTGGACACAGCTTGTTTAGCTAGTATGGCTGTAAAGCCAATCTGGGCTGGCTCTTACTGGAAGCAACTAAAGTGCAGGGTGGGTAGTTGCTTCCCGCGATCCAGGTCTGGGTTTTGACTGGGTTTAAAAGCCCAGCCAGCACTGTCAGCTGGGGGAATTCCTCCATCAAGTGGAGTTTGTAGCTGAGCCTGAGTCTGGAAGCTGCTAGCAGGCGTACAGCGTGCACAGAGGCCTGCCGTGGACATTTGGCTGTGACCCAGCTTTCAGGAGCACAGGCGATCGTTCCTGACCTGCAGTGTGTGAGTGCAACACCTGAAGGACTTTTGTTTTTGTTTACTGTGTAAACCTGCACCAAGGACTGTTGTTTTGCTGTATCAAGAGTGTGAATAAAACACTGTTGAATGATTGAAAATCCGCTTCCTTCGCCTCTATACTGCACCCGTACCTATCTGCCAAGAGCAAATCTCCACATTTGGTGGAAGACGCGGGCATGCGCAGTGAGGCTGGCGTAAACGCTGAAGTTTCGTTTTTGCCTAAGTGAATGTCATATGTCAAGCCGGCAAAGTTTCAACACGTGAACCCTGACAAGATGGAGGCAGTTGTAAAGGCGCTCGTGGAGGCCAATTTACAGCAGCGGGAGGCCAACAAGCAGCAGCAGGAGACAAACCAGCTGCTGTTGTAACATGTAATGGCTTTGCAAGCGACTGGAGCCTCTCACCGTGCCCATGATGCCCGGAAAGTGGTCCGTGCAGCGATTCCCAAGATGACCCCCGAGGATGATGCTGAGACCTACCTGGCAGTCTTCGAAAAAGTGGCCATGAGGGAGAAGCTGCCCAGTGACCAGTGGGCTGAGGTGGTCGCTCCGTTCCTGGCTTCCGGACCCCAGCAGGTGTTTTTCGACTTGTCGAACGACCAAGCGGCCGATTATGACACCGTGAAAAGAGAGATCCTAGCCAGACTGGGGGTGAACGTGCTGGTCCGCGCTCAAAGAGTCCACCAGTGGGACTTTAAAACGACTGAACCCGCTAGGCCGCAGTACTACGATCTGCTGCACAGGCTGCAAAAGTGGCTGCAGCCCGATCTACTCAGTCCCACTGTCATGCTGGATCGACTGTTGGCGGACATCTTTTGGAGGGCCCTGCCTTATCCCCTCCAGCACTGGGTCGGCCAGGCGTCTCCGGTAAGTGCCCTGGAGATGGTCGACCTGGTGGAGCGTTACGAGGCCACCAGAAACCTGCAGGGGAGTCTTGCTGGGAAGGGGCCAGTCAAACCCCGGAGGCCTCCACCCCAGTTCCGGCGACAGAGAGACCTGCACGGAATGTATCCCCTGCGGATCCGCCTCCCGTGGTATGCTGGAGGTGTCAGGAGCCAGGCCACATCTGGGCCGACTGTCCGCATCAGGGTGAGCCGATGGATGTGAACTACGGGTATCGCCACTCCCTGTATGTTGCGCAACTGGCACCCGTGAGGTGCAGGATAATAACCACCTGTGTCAGGTAGAGGTGGGAGATTCTCTGGCGGTGGCCCTGCTGGACTCCGGGAGTCTAGTCTCCCTGGTAAGAGCTACCCTAGTACAGCCTGCGGAGTATACCGGCCGTAAAATCTGGGTCCTATGCATCCACAGAGACTTAAAAGACTACCCCACTGCACTAGTGACTTTGTCCACAGCGGTTGGTAAGTGGACCCACGAGGTGGCTGTCGCTACCAAACTCCCACATGAACTGATACTTGGGAGGGACTTCCCAGGTTTCCCAGCGCTGTGGCCGGCTATAAAAGTGTCTGATGGACCCGAGACAGGGGTAACCCTAGTAGAGTGGCCTGATACCACAGGAAGGCCAGAACCCTGGGAGCCCGAATCTGAAGAGCCAGCGGTAGGGGTGACCACTGCTCCAGCGGTAGAGGGGGAGACAACCCCACTGAGTGTAATGGTGGGAGACACGGAGGACTTGCCACCGGGACCTGAGTTGGCAGACCTCAATGTCTCCGGGGAAAATTTTGGGACCGCACAACACCGGGACCAAACCCTAACCAGGGCCTGGGAAAGTGTCGTAATGATTGATGGTAAACCCCAGAAACCTGGGGCTGAATTAATGTTTCCACGATTTATTGTTCTTCAGGATATGTTGTATCGGGTGAACCAAATCCGAGGTGAGCCAGTTGAACAGTTGGTGGTGCCCACCGCATATCGCAAGCTTGTTATGGAGCTTGCCCACCAACATGTTCTTGGGGGACACATGGGGTGGCAGAAAACGCAGGACCGCGTACTACAGCGATTTTACTGGCCCGGTTTGTTTAAGGAAGTAGAGGAGTTCTGTAAGTCCTGTCCGACCTGTCAGGTAAATAGCCCCCAGCCGCATTACAGAAGTCCCCTGGTCCCTCTCCCAATAATTGAGGTCCCATTCGAGCGTATTGCCATGGATCTGGTCGGACCCGTACCGAAGTCTGCTAGGGGTCACCAACATATCCTGGTGATTCTGGACTATGCTACTCGATATCCAGAGGCGGTGCCTCTTCGACACACATCGGCTAGGCTCATTGCAAAGGAGTTAATGGAGATGTTTACCCGGGTGGGCCTACCTAAGGAGGTTCTGACGGACCAAGGGACCCCTTTATGTCTAAGATTATGAGGGAATTGTGTAAACTGTTGCATATAAAGCAATTACGGACGTCCGTTTACCATCCGCAAACGGACGGCCTTGTTGAAAGATTTAACCAAACTTTAAAAAATATGTTAAAAAGGGTGGTGTCCAGAGATGGGAAGGACTGGGATCTGCTTCTGCCCTATCTCATGTTTGCAGTGCGAGAAGTGCCCCAGGCCTCTACTGGGTTCTCACCCTTCGAACTGCTTTATGGCAGACACCCACGGGGCCTGTTGGACATCGCTAAGGAAGCGTGGGAACAACAGCCCGTCCCCACAAAAGCGTAATTGAATATGTTACCCAGATGCAGGAACGTATGGAGAGGGTGTTACCGCTGGTCCGGGAGCATATGGAGGCAGCACAACAGGCCCAAAGTAGAGTCTATAATCGTCAGGCTCAGGTACGAGACTTTAATCCCGGAGACCGAGTTTTAGTTCTGGTACCCACCCTTGACAGCAAATTTCTAGCTAGGTGGCAGGGCCCTATGAAGTGCTCGAGAAAGTGGGGAAGTAAATTACAAGTGCACCAGCCAGGGCGGCGGAAGCCGGAGCAGGTGTATCATGTGAATTTACTGAAGCCATGGAAGGATAGGGACTCGTCCAGCGATGACAGCCTCGGCCAGGGCTTCTAGGTGAGAAGGATCCAGCCCTCACCTCGAAGTCCGGGAAGCAGCAGCCACCGTAAAAATTTCAGATAGCCTGTCCTCCAAACAGGTCCAGGAAGTTAAGGAGTTCATTAGTCGGAACACGGATGTGTTCTCGGACCTCCCTGGGCGCACATCCCTAATCCAGCATGACATTATCACTGAGCCTCAGGCCAAAGTCCGGTTAAAGCCGCACCGGGTACCCGAGGCTCGGCGACAAGCCATTGTGAAGGAAGTGCAGCTGATGCTCCAGTTAGGTGTCATCGAGGAGTCAAAAAGTGATTGGGCCAGTCCGATAGTCTTAATACCCAAGCCGGACGGGACATTGAGGTTCTGTAACGATTTCCGCAAGCTGAATGAGGTGTCCAAGTTTGACGATATCCCATGCCGAGGGTGGATGAGCTCATTGAAAAATTGGGCCAAGCCAGGTATTTTTCTGTCTTGGACCTCACCAAAGGGTACTGGCAGGTACCCTTAACGGAGGCTGCCAAGGAAAAACTGCTTTTATCACACCGGAGGGGTTGTATCAGTACAAGGTATTACCCTTTGGTCTACATGGCGCCCCGCCACGTTTCAAAGGCTAATGGATATTGTGCTCCGTCCACATCGACGGTACGCCTCAGCGTATCTGGATGATATCGTTGTCCATAGCACCGACTGGGAGAGTCACCTACCGAAGGTACAGGCCGTAGTGGACTCCTTAGGAAAGCTGGCTTAACTGCTAACCCAAAAAAGTGTGTGATAGGGTTAGAAGAGACCAAATACCTAGGGTATGTCATTGGGCGGGGGTGGTCAAACCTCAGGTAAACAAAATTGAGGCAATTAAGAATTGGCCCCGACCTGTCACTACGCGGCAAGTAAAATCATTCCTGGGCATGGTGGGATACTACATGAGGTTTATTCCCAACTTCGCTACAATTGCTGCTCCATTGACAAGCCTTTTAAAGGGACGCAGGTCAGTGTCGATCCAGTGGAATGAGCAGGCGGAAAAGGCTTTCTCTGCTCTGAAGTCGGCCCTGTGTGGGTCCCCGGTTTTGGTGACGCCCGACTTCAAGAGAGAATTTGTGGTACAGACCGATGCCTCTGAAGTGGGCCTCGGGGCTGTACTCTCTCAGGAAATCAATGGGGAGGAGCATCCCGTGGTTTTCCTGAGTCGCAAACTCACCCCAGCCGAGACCAGGTACAGTATAGTGGAGAGAGTGCCTGGCCATCAAGTGGGCACTAGAGTCTCTCCGCTATTATCTGCTAGGGAGAAAGTTCCGTCTGGTGACCGACCATTCCCCTCTAAAGTGGATGTGCCAGGCGAAAGACAGGAATGCTCGGGTCACCAGATGGTTCTTGTCTCTGCAGAACTTCAAGTTCACAGTGGAACACAGGGCAGGCCGCTTGCAAGGAAATGCGGATGCCCTGTCTCGAGTACAGTGTTTGGCGTGTGTTCACCCTGTCAGGGTTGAACAAAGGGGGAGGTATGTGAGAGGGCACAGGGATCCGTCATTGACGGAAGGTACGTGTCACCGAAGTTTCCTGGCCTCGGTGAGGTAAGAGCCTGTTCTTTTAGGTCAGCAGCAGCTAGTGCTGCTGGACACAGCTTGTTTAGCTAGTATGGCTGTAAAGCCAATCTGGGCTGGCTCTTACTGGAAGCAACTAAAGTGCAGGGTGGGTAGTTGCTTCCCGCGATCCAGGTCTGGCTTTTGACTGGGTTTAAAAGCCCAGCCAGCACTGTCAGCTGGGGGAAATTCCTCCATCAAGTGGAGTTTGTAGCTGAGCCTGAGTCTGGAAGCTGCTAGCAGGCGTACAGCGTGCACAGAGGCCTGCCGTGGACATTTGGCTGTGACCCAGCTTTCAGGAGCACAGGCGATCGCTCCTGACCTGCAGTGTGTGAGTGTAACACCTGAAGGACTTTTGTTTTTGTTTACTGTGTAAACCTGCACCAAGGACTGTTGTTTTGCTGTATCAAGAGTGTGAATAAAACACTGTTGAATGATTGAAAATCCGCTTCCTTCGCCTCTATACTGCACCCGTACTCTATCTGCCAAGAGCAAATCTCCACTATATATATATATATATATATATATATATATATATATATATATATATAATATTGTGGGGGTTTTAACTCAGTCACTGTGCACACATACACACGTGTCAGTTTAATCTTCACCACAGGCAGAGTTTATTTCAGCAAACAATAGTAAACATGTCCAAGCTTCAGCTTTAAGCTTTCTTCAGCTCACACATTTTCATAACAAAGTCCCACACTTTGTATTTAGTCCAAGTAAGGTAACAAAACAATGAGATCTCATCAATCTTTGGGATCTTTCAGAGATCAGTTCCCCTCACAGCTTGTTCAGCTTGCAGGAAGCCTGTGCACACATGATCTCCCAGCTGAGATTCGCATAGCCCAGTGATGGGCAACGTGCGGCTCTCCAGCTGTTGCTAAACTACAACTCCCACCATGCCCTGCAGTAGGCTGATAGCTATAGACAGGCTTTGCATGCTGGGAGTTGTAGTTCTGCAACAGCTGGAGAGCCGCACGTTGCCCATCACTGGCATAGCCCTTTTAACCATGCCTTTAGGAAAACCCTGGATGGAGTACGGGAGTGACCTGTCCCACCCAATCTCTCTGGTCACTGCTAAAACCCGGACCCAAAATCCACTTTAAAAAACCTCCCAGCAACCCAACGTTACTGGCATACTTACTTCCAGGAATTATATCACTGAGGCACACATTCTCAGCGAGACATACCGACCATCCACTATTCTCCCCTCTGGGCTACTACATACCCTCCCCCTCTGCCTAAAGCCGAGGGGCTGGGCACCTGTTACCATCAAGCAATGTACCCTTGACAGGGCATCGGCATTCCCATGCAATTTCCCAGGCCTGTGTTCTATATAAAAATTTAAATCTTGTAACGTCAGAAACCATCTCATTACTCCGGCTTTACTCCCTTTTTTCTCAGACATCCACTATAGTGGTGCATGATCTGAAACTAATCTGAACCTCCTACCCAGTGGATAATATCTAAGGAGTCTAGTGCCCACTTTATCGCTAAGCATTCTTTTTACACAATAGAATAATTTTTTTTGCAGGAGTAAGTTTCTGGCTTAGTTATAACCCATGGTGTTCTTCGCCCTAACCTCTTGGGACATCACAGCGCCTAGACCTATCTCTGAGGCATCTGTCTGAACTATGAATTTCTTACTAAAATCTGGGGCCACTAACACTGGCTGCTGGCACAACTGTAGCTTAAGCTCTTTAAAGGCCTGTTCTGCTTCTGGGGTCCACCTAGCCATGACTGACTTTGTACCTTTTGTAAGCTCCGTTAGCGGGGCAGCTATTGTAGCGAAATTTGGTACAAATCGTCTGTAATAGCCCACTATTCCCAAAAAAGCTTTTATCTGTTTTTTTTTGTAAGTGGACGTGCCAAGGTTTGAATTGCTTGCACTTTGTTGATTTGAGGTTTAATCAGACCTCTCCCTACTACTTAACCAAGATATCTGGCCTCTTCCATACCCATGGCACATTTTTTGGGTTTATGGTGAATCCGGCTGTTCTTAGGGAATCTAGTATGGCTTGAACTTTACCCAGGTGACTCTCCCAATCTGGGCTAAAGATGACAATATAATCCAGGTATGCAGCTGCATACTTTTTGTGAGGGCCTAAGATCCTGTCCATAGCTCTTTGGAACGTAGCTGGGGCACCTTGTAAGCTGAATTGCATCCTTACATATTGGTAACTCCCTTCAGGTGTGGAAAAGGCAGTCTTTTCTTTAACATCCCTTGATAGAGGGATCTGCCAATACCCTTTTGTTAGGTCTAAAGTAGTAATATACCGCGCAGGACCTAACCTCTCAATGAGTTTGTCTACTCTTGGCATCGGATAGGCATCAAACTCTGATGCCTCATTGAGTTTTCTGTAATCATTACAGAACCACCATTCCCCAGATAGTTTTGGTACCAAAACTATCGGATCGGACCACCCACTTCGGAACTCCTCAATCACTCCTAGTTCTAGCATCCTTTTGATCTCTTGTGACATTACTTCCTTACGAGCCTCAGGGATTCTATAGGGTTTTAGGTTTACCCGAATATGTGGTTTTGTTCGAATCTCATGCTCAATACAATTAGTGAGACCTGGCACATCAGAGAACAAGTCCCTATTCTGTTGTAGCAGTTCTCTGCACTGCTGTTTTTGTGACTCGGACAGGGTCTCTGCAATTGTGAAATCCTGACTGTTACTTTTTGCCTCTACCACCAAACACGTTGTTTCCGGGGAGTTCCGCTCTTTCCATGGTTTTAACAAGTTCACATGATACAGCTGGATAGGTTTTCTTCTTCCTGGCTGGTGAACTTTGTAGTTTACTTCCCCAAATTTCTCAACCACCTCATAAGGCCCCTGCCACTTAGCTAAGAATTTGCTTTCCACCGTGGGTACTAAAACTAGCACTCGGTCCTCTGGACTGAACTGCTTAAGCTTGGCTGCCCTGTTGTACACTCTAGCTTGGTTACCTTGAGCCCTCAGGAGGTGTTCTTTCACTATGGGCATGACCTTAGATATCCTCTCTTGCATTTGTGCTATGTGTTCTACCACACTTTTATATGGGTAGTCTCACTTTCCAGGTATCCTTTGCCACATCTAGCAACCCCGAGGGTTCGAGCATATAACAATTCAAAGGTGAAAACCCAGTGGAGGTTTGTGGAACCTCTCTAATAGAGAACAGTAGGTACGGTAGCAGAGTAGTCCCAATCACGACCATCCTTCTCTACCACCTTTTTTAACATACTCTTAAGCGTTTTAATGAATCGTTCTACTAGACCGTCTGTCAGTGGATGATATACTGATGTTCGCAGTTGTTTAAATTTTCAACATCCGACACAACTCTTTCATGACCTTAGACATAAACGGTGTTCCCTGGTCAGTTAATATCTCTTTTGGTATACTGCTTCTGGCAAACATCTGGAACAACTCTTTTGCTATGGTTTTTGAGGAGGTATTTCTTAAAGGGACTTCCGGGTATCTGGTGGCATATTCGACTACCACCAAAATATACTGCTGACCTCTAGCTGACTTCACTAGTGGTCCTACGAGATCCATTGCAATCAGTTCAAACGGAACTTCAATGATTGGCATTGGGACCAAGCGACTTTTGAAATGTGGGACCGGGGCTGAGACCTGGTAGCTGGCAATAGTCGGCTATTTCCTTATAACACCCCGGCCATTAGAATCGCTGGAGAATGCGTTCTTGCGTTTTACCTGCCGCCAAGTGTCCCCCTAAAACATGAGTGGGCCATCCTCAATACTAATGGTCAATACGAACCCGGTACCAGCAGCTGTTCCACTACTTCGTCCCCCTTTTTGGTCACCCTATACAACATATCATTGTGTATGGCGAAGTGGGGAAACTGATTATCAGCTCCTGGACTTTGGGCAACCCCATTCAGTACTGATACATTCTCCCGGGCACCTTTTAAGGTAAGATCCCTGAGCTGTGCCGCTCCCAAATTTTCCCGGGACACCTCAAGATCCAGAATATTGGTCTCAGGGAAAAAATCCTCGTCCTCCTCACCTAACATCACAGCTAGCGGAGACTCTGATATAGCCTCAGGACATTTTATCCCCTCTCCCACCACATCACAACTAGTACATGTAGCACTTGACAGACTCATCGGAACCTTAGCTTTAGCCCAGAGGTCCCAGAACAGTGGGAAGTCTCTTCCTAGTGTGCGTTTAACAGAGTGCCGGCATGTGTAGAAGTGTGCGTGTAACAGAGTGCTGGCATGTGTAGAAGTGTGCATGTAACAGAGTGCCGGCATGTGTATAACAGAGTGTCGGCATGTGTAGAAGTGTGAGTGTAACAGAGTGCTGGCATGTGGAGAAGTATGAGTGTAACAGTTCTGTTGCTGTATCTATGCACAGAGCTTGGTTCTGTTACCTTATCTAAGTCCAGCGCTTGGTATTGTTATGTTATCTAATTACTGAGCTTGAAGGGGGTGCCTAAGTTCAAATTTTTGAGGCCAAACTAAAAAGATGCTGTTAAAATAAAGATGACAAAAGAAAAAAAAAAATGAAAATCACCATCCTGATCACTATTTGATCCAGCACCAATACTCTGTTTTCTCCGCCAGGCTGCAGCTGGGACATAATCTTTTGTCTGCCGTGGTAAAATATCGGCGTACCGCACCCGACTGCTGTAACTAATCACTGGCCTCAGTGGTGTACAGCACCAAGGCCAGTGATTAGCTGCAGCGGTTTTTGTGCGCTATTACACTACAGCTTCCTATATAACGGATTATTTCGAAGGATGTTGATGCAAATCAGAAAACGCCCTTAAGTGTCAATATTTGCATGAACCTATAGCGTGGGCCCCTAGAGTCACTTTTACTGGTGGGCCCTTGGCACCCCAGTCCGACACTGCACACGTGTCAGTTTAATCTTCACCTCAGGCAGAGTTTATTTCAGCAAACAATAGTAAACATGTCCAAGCTTCAGCTTTAAGCTTTCTTCAGCCCACACATTTTCATAACATAAAGTCCCACACTTTGTATTCAGTCCAAATAGGTAACAAAACAATGAGTTCTCACCACTCTTTGGAATCTTTCAGAGATCAATTTCCCGTCTCAGCTTGTTCAGCTTGCAGGAAGCCTGTGCACATGTGATCTCCCAGCTGAGATTCGCATAGCCCTTTTAACCATGCCTTTAGGAAAACCCTGGATGGAGTACGGGAGTGACCTGTCCCACCCAATCTCTCTGGTCACTCCTAAAAAATCCACTTTAAAACCACCCAGCAACCTAACATTACTGGCATACTTCCGGGAATTATATCACTGAGGCACACATTCTCAGTAAGACATACCGACCATCCACGATTCTCCCCTCTGGGCTACTACAATATATATACACTCACCTAAAGAATTATTAGGAACACCTGTTCTATTTCTCATTATTACAATTATCTAGTCAACCAATCACATGGCAGTTTCTTCAATGCATTTAGGGTGTGGTCCTGGTCAAGACAATCTCCTGAACTCCAAACTGAATGTCAGAATGGGAAAGAAAGGTGATTTAGGTGAATTTTGAGTGTGGCATGGTTGTTGGTGCCAGACGGGCCGGTCTGAGTATTTCACAATCTGCTCAGTTACTGGAATTTTTAAGCACAACCATTTCTAGGGTATACAAAGAATGGTGTGAAAAGGGAAAAACATCCAGTATGCGGCAGTCCTGTGGGTGAAAATGCCTTGTTGAAGCTAGAGGTCAGAGGAGAATGGGCCGACTGATTCAAGCTGATAGAAGAGCAACGTTGACTGAAATAACCACTCATTACAACCGAGGTATGCAGCAAAGCATTTGTGAAGCCACAATACGCACAACCTTGAGGCGGATGGGCTACAACAGCAGAAGACCCCACCGGGTACCACTCATCTCCACTACAAATAGGAAAAAGAGGCTACAATTTGCACGAGCTCACCAAAATTGGACTGTTGAAGACTGGAAAAATGTTGCCTGGTCTGATGAGTCTCGATTTCTGTTGAGACATTTAAATGGTAGAGTCCGAATTTGGCGTAAACAGAATGAGAACATGTATCCATCATGCCTTGTTACCACTGTGCAGGCTGGTGGTGGTGGTGTAATGGTGTAGGGGATGCTTTCTGGCCACACTCGGCCCCTTAGTGCCAATTGGGCATCGTTTAACTGCTTCAGGACCGCCGTGATGCAGGATTGCGTCCTGCGGGCGGTCCTGCTCTTCTGTTCGGACGCGCGGTGCGTCATCTCGCGAGACTTCCTGTGAGCGCGTGCGCTCACAGCGTCGCGCATCTCAAGAGTTGGACTACAGCCTGCCAGCGATGATCAATCGCTGGCAGGCTGTAGATGCGATATAAATCGCATCAAACAGCTATATCAGACGCTGTTTTATGAACAGCGTCTGATATAGCTGCTACCTGGTCCTCTGGTGGTCCCATTTTCTGGGATCGACCACCAGAGGACCAGGTAACACTAACCCCCCACCCCCCTCACCTATTAACCCCTGATCACCCCCTGTCATTGATCACACCCCATGTAAGGCTCCATTCAGAAGTCCATATGTGTTTTGCGGATCCGTGGATTCACGGATCCGTGGATTCACGGATCCGCGGATCCGATCACGCAGATCCTCAAAACACGGACACCGGCAATGTGCTTCCGCATTTTGCAGATCCGCACATTGCCAGAACTATATAGAAAATGCTTTTTCTTGTCCGCAATTGCGGACAAGAATAGGACATGTTCTATATTTTTGCGGAACGGAAGTGCAGACCCGGAAGCGCGGATCCGTAATTCCGGATCCGAGCGGGACAAAGTCTGTCCCCATAGAAATGAATGGGTCCGCAATTCCGTTCCGCAAACAGAATTGCGGACGTGTGAATGGGGCATAAGGGTCCCTTATCACCGCCAGTTAGTTAGCTACTTGTTTGTGAGGGGTATGGTGAGTTCATGGAAAATTTTATTTTTTGTCACAAGTTAGTGGAATATGAGACTGTAAAAAAAAAAAAACAATTTCCGCTAACTTGTGCCAAATTTTTTTTTTCTGTGAACTCGCCATACCCCTCACAGAATACCTTGGGGTGTCTTCTTTCCACAATGGGGTCACATGTGGGGTATTTATACTGCCCTGGCATTTTAGGGGTGCTAAAGCGTGAGAATCCAAATGCGTAAAATGGCCTGTGAAATCCTAAAGGTACTCATTGGTTTAAGGGCCCCTTTGCGCATCTTGGCTGCAAAAAGTGTCACTCATGTGGTATCGCCGTACTCAGGAGAAGTAGGGCAATGTGTTTTGGGGTGTATTTTTACATATACTTTATGCAGCATTCCATTATATGTATTACAAATAGTTTACTGGTATTAATATACTACTGGTCTATGCAGATTTGATTTCATTAACCAATTGTGGTAAAATCTAATAAGCCTGATGTGGGGAAGGTGACACACAGGGTGGAGACGTGTGGACTTGAATTATAGTCGCACATAGCTACCCTTTATGTGTGAGACTCCTCCATACACAGGGCTGTCATTGCAATAACCTGATGTCCTACACAGTTTAACATTGGTGTGTACATTAGCACACAGTGTGTCTTCTGAAATTAGAACAGCCTGACACAGGGGGAAGCAGCACGACACAATAGGAACGTGTGGACTTGATCTACGGTCGCACGTTGCTATATTTGATGTGTGGGGCTTCGTTCACACCTTAGGCTGACTAATAGCAATATTTTTGAATTTACAGGACACCAGACTATATTAGCAATATTTTCTGCCTATGATACATATGTTATCATTTCACTAGTAAGAGAACATCCTGTCCAGAACAGCACCTTTTTTTTATGATATTAGAATAAAAAGACTAATTTATTACCATATCTCCTGCATCTATATTGTCAGAGCACTGAGTGCCCTCCAACTATTTTGTTTGTTTCAATATAGTACTTTGTTTCACGGTTCATTTGGGAGAACCACAGGGGCGAGCACCGTTAGGTCCTATTATACGTTGAGGTGAGCCACCAACAGATATACTTGTATGTATTTTTACATATACCCATGCTGGGTGTGAGAAATATCGCTGTAAACGACAACTTTTACATTTTTTTATTCAAAGTTGTCAATATACAGAGATATTTCTCTCACTCAGCATGGGTATATGTAAAAATACACCCCAAAACACATCGCCCTACTTCTCCTGAGTACGGCGATGCCACATGTGTGACACTTTTTGCAGCCAAGATGCGCAAAGGGGCCCAAATTCCAACGAGTACCTTTTAGGAGGGTATTTTTACGCATTTTTCTTCTCACGCTTAGGGCCCCTAAAATGCCAGGGCAGTATAAATCCCCACATGTGACCCATTTTGGAAAGAAGACACCCCAAGGTATTCGCTGAGGGGCATAATGAGTTCATGAGAAATTAAACTTTTGTCAAAAGTTAGCGGAAAGGGAGACTTTGTGAGAAAAACAATAAAAATCAATTTCCACTAACTTGTGCCAAAAAAAAAAATTCTATGAACTCGCCATGCCCTCATGGAATACCTTGGGTGTCTTCTTTCCAAAATGGGTCACATGTGGGTATTTATACTGCCCTGGCATTTTAGGGGCCCTAAAGCTTGAGAAGAAAATGCGTAAAATGCCCTCCTAAAAGGTACTCATTGATTTGGGCTCCTTGCATCTTGGCTGCAAAACGTGTCACACATGTGGTATCGCTACTCAGGAGAAGTAGGGCAATGTGTTTGGGGTGTATTTACATATACCCATGCTGGGTGAGAGAAATATCTCTGTAAACTGACAACTTTGAATCAAAAATGTAAAAGTTGTCGTTTACAGCGATATTTCTCACCGCAGCATGGGTATATGTAAAAATACACCCAAAACACATTGCCCTACTTTTCCTGAGTACTGGCGATACCACATGAGTGACACTTTTTGCAGCCAAGATGCGCAAAGGGGCCCTTAAACCAATGAGTACCTTTAGGATTTCACAGGCCATTTTTATGCATTTGGATTCTCACACTTTAGGGGCCCCTAAAATGCCAGGTGAGTATAAATACCCCACATGTGACCCCATTTTGGAAAGAAGACAACCCAAGGTATTCCGTGAGGGGCATGGTGAGTCCACAGAATTTTTATTTTTTGGCACAAGTCAGCAGAAATTGTTTTATTTTTTTTTTTTTTATTTTTTTTTTACAAAGTCTCATATTTCACTAACTTGTGACAAAAATAAAATTTTACATGAACTCACCATACCCCTCACAGAATACCTTGGGGTGTCTTCTTTCCAAAATGGGGTCACATGTGGGGTATTTATACTGTCCTGGCATTTTAGGGGCCCCTAAGCGTGAGAAGAAGTCTGGAATCCAAATGCGTAAAAATGCCCTGTGAAATCCTAAAGGTACTGTAAGAGGGTGCAAGGTGTCATATTTGATGGCAGGTACGTGTCACCGAGGTTGCTGGCCTCGGTGAGGTAAGAGCCGGGTTTTTGTCTGCAGCAGCTAGTGCTGTTTGACTCTGTTAAATAGCATGGCTGCAAAGCCGATCCGGGCCGGCTCTTACCGGGAGCAGCTAAAGTGTAGGGTGGGTGGCTGCTCCCACGATCCAGTCCTGGTTTTGGGCTGGGTATAAGACACAGCCAGCAGCTGTGTCTGAGGTGGTGATTATCCTGGAGCCTGCTAACAGGGCTCTGGAGTTCTCTGTCCAGGAGGAAAGAGCTCAGCAAGGAGGGGGCTTTTGTTCCTGGCTACCTGAAGGTGGATTCTCCTGCGGCTGGGCCGACAGCCTGGTGCGAACCTGCACCTACACCTCCCAGGTGACTGAACCTGTGTTGGACTGTTTTGTTTTGCCTCCTTGTTTCTGACATGTGTGAATTACCACCGAAAGACTGTTTGCTGTGTATTTTTGTGTCAGTGTGAATAAAACACTGTTTATTGCACATCCTGGACTCTTTGTTTTGCCTCGGTACTGCACCCGCACCGCTGTCTACCAGAGCGACTCCCCACAGTACTCATTGGTTTTAGGGCCCCTTTGCGCACCCAGGCTGCAAAAAAGTGGCACACATGTGGTATCGCTGTACTCAGGAGAAGTAGGGCAATGTGTTTTGGGGTGTATTTTTATATATACCCATACTTTGTGTGAAAAATATCTCTGTAAACGACAACTTTTAAAAAATTTTATACAAAGTTGACAATTTACAGAGATATTTCTCTCACCCAACATGGGTATATGTAAAATACACCCCAAAACACATTGCCCTACTTCTCCTGAGTACGGCGATACCACATAAGTGCCGCTTTTTGCAGCCTGGGTGCAAGGCCCAAATTCCAACGAGTACCTTTAGGTTTTACATGGCGGCTCACAATTTAGCCCCGCCCAAAATGCCAGAACAGTAAACACACCCCACAAATGACCCCATTTTGGAAAGTAGACACCCCAAGGTATTCACTGAGGGGCATAGTGAGTCCGTCTGAGATTTTTTTTTTTTTGCCAGAAGTTATCAGAAATTGAAACTTTTTTTTTTTTTTTTTCTCAGAAAGTGTCATTTTCCGCTAACTTGTGAAAAAAATGAAATGATACATGAACTCACCAAGCCCCTCCGCGAATACTTTGGGGTGTCTTCTTTCTAAAATGGTGTGATTTGGGGGGTATTTATATTTTCCTGACATTCTAGCACATGAAGAAACATGACAGGTGCTCAGAAAGTCAGAGCTGCTTCAAAATGAGGAAATTCACTTTTTTGCACCATAGTTTGTAAACGCTATAACTTTTACCCAAACCAATAAATATACACTTATTGGATTTTTTTTATCAAAGACATGTAGAACAATAAATTTAGAGAAAAATTTATATAGAAATGTATTTTTTTTTAAAAAATTTTACAACAGAAAGTGAAAAATGTCATTTTTTTGCAAAAATTTCGGTAATTTTTGATTAATAGCAAAAAAAGTAAAAATGTCAGCAGCAATGAAATACCACCAAATGAAAGCTCTATTAGTGAGAAGAAAAGGAGGTAAAATTCATTTGGGTGGTAAGTTGCATGACGGAGCAATAAACGGGTAAAGTAGTGTAGTGCGGAATTGTCAAAAGTGGCCTGGTCATTAAGGGTGTTTAAGCTAGGGGGGCTGAAGTGGTTAAATGCCACGGGCTACCTGAGCATTGTTTCTGACCATGTCCATCCCTTCATGACCACCATGTACCCATCCCTGATGGCTACTTCACGCAGGATAATGCACCATGTCACAAAGCTCGAATCATTTCAAATTGGTTTCTTGAACATGACAATGAGTTCACTGTACTAAAATGGCCCCCACAGTCACCAGATCTCAACCCAATAGAGCATCTTTGGGATGTGGTGGAACAGGAGCTTCGATGCCCTGGAAGTGCATCCCTCAAATCTCCATCAACTGCAAGATGCTATCCTATCAATATGGGCCAACATTTCTAAAGAATGCTATCAGCACCTTGTTGAATCAATGCCACGTAGAATTAAGGCAGTTCAGGCAAAGGGGGTCCAACACCGTATTAGTATGGTGTTCCTAATAATTCTTTAGGTGAGTGTATATACAAACACATGTGTGTGTAAATATATGTATATAAATGTATTATGCAAATATATTTGCTGCATTTGTGGGAGGAGGCTGATTACAAGCCTATTTATATGCACCTGTGGGCCCAGGCTGATTGATTACTAGGCTATTTATAGGCACTTGTGGGCCCAGGCTGACCCCGATTCAGCTGATTTCACTAACCCTGGGTCAGCTCTAGGATATAGCAGCATGGTGTGGAGGCTCCTAATGGCTGGGCGACGACAGAATGCATTCATGGTAGTATCGGAGTTGTTTGCATGGGACCCACGCTGTGATCCGCAACATGTAGCGATTTGGGATGAAGCAAAGTTTGGGCGCTAATGGTCAAATGATGGTTGTTAGTATTGTTTGTCTGGCTATTCAGAGGTCTGTGGGGGCCATTGCATACATTGGGGTAGCATGTGCTTAGAGTAGGTATGGTTGTATGTTTTCTGTTACCTGGTTTGCATGTGGGCGCGTGTCTGCAGTTGGCTCAAGCTAGGCACACTGTGTTTAAGTGATGGTAAATGTGTATCTATGGTCGATTAAAAAAAAAAAAAAAAAGCAGCAGCAACGTGTGGAGGCTCGTGCACGCCTGGGCAACGACAGGAAGTGCCAGGCAAGTGCTGGTGTTCACGGTAGAGTCGGACTTGTTTGCACGAGACCCACATTGCGGTCTGCGACTTGTAATGCTCTGGGACGAAGAAGAGTTGGGCGCTAATGGTCAAATGGCTGTTAGTATTTTTTGTCCGGCTGTTTAGGGGCTTGTTGGGGGTATTGCATATAGTTTTTTTTTTTTTTATTAGTGTGACAGAACCATCTGTCTGATTATTCTTTTTAATGCTTGTTTCCCTGCTGTATTCGTCTGTTTGCATTCCGTTCGTATGTCGACCACGCAGGCAGCGGCCATTTTAAACTATGCGAAAGCCCAGCGGTGTTCGGCTCTATTTTCATGGAACTAAAAACGGACACTTTTTCTGCCGAACACTGCTGAAACAACAGAACACCTGTTATTGCCTGGATTCCTAACTTTTATTTTGTTGATTGTATCACAGAAAATGTCATTATTCTGTTGATTGTATCACGGGCAATGTCATTGTGTTGTGGATTGTATCACGGACAATGTCATTGTGTTGTTGATTGTATCACAGACAATGTCATTGTGTTGTTGATTGGATCACAGACAATGTCATTGTGTTGTTGATTGGATCACAGACAATGTCATTGTGTTGTTGATTGGATCACGGACAATGTCATTGTGGTTATTAAATGTACATTGACGAATGGGTTCTGTTTAAAATGTGAAACTGTAAATGATTGGCTGCTATGTTTATACCACGTGGGTGGTAACCTTGTTGGAAAATGTGTATAAAAGGAAATGCTTGTGTGGTCATTAAAAGAGTTCTTATTTGCCCCTCAATGCGAAGCTTCTGTCTCGTTATTGGGGGGATTTATTATTGGCGTTTAGAGACTGCTGAATGGAAATGGAAGCGGCTTGGTGAATGTGATTGTTCGGCGGCTTGCAGCAGTTCGTGGATTACCGTTCGTGTGTTTGGAGCCGTTCGTGAGATTGCCGCTTCCCCTGCATTTGGTTCGTGCCATCCAGTTTATGCGAACGGAGGTTATGTGTACAGCAGCCGGGAAGGTCTACTAAGCGGCGGTTTGGTTTAAAGACACAGGAGGCGTCTTAACAATTGGTGGCAAGCGGCGGGATGAATCCCACAGCATTGGAGGTCAGCTACAAACCATGCAGTACGAGGAATTAAGGCGTGCTACCCTTAAAGACATATTGGAACGCAGAGGGCGTGCAGCAAGCAATTTACAGAAACGGGAGATTATTGCTTTACTGCTGGAGATGGATGCAGCACCGGGAATGGAGAGAGTCAATGTGGCCAGTCCCTTGGATTTAACACCCGAGGAAATACAATTTAACCGGGCAGTGCAAATAAGGCTGGCACATTTTGGCCTCAACCCCTCAACCGACATCGTGGAGCGTGTACAGGCAGCAGTAGCAGAACACCAGGCGAGAGAAAGAGGAGCTGCAGCAGCAGAGGTACCCAATAACAATTTTGCCAGGAAAAAGGTACCCTTTGCTGCATTTAAAAACTTTGTTGAAGCAGAGGGGAGATTGATGGGTTCCTGGCGGATTTTGAGAGGCAGTGTGCCCTACACCAGGTACCCGTAGATGAGTGGGTTACCATCCTCTCTGGGAAGTTATCCGGCCGGGCTAGTGAAGCATTTCGGGCCATCCCAGAGGAGGAGATCACCAGCTACCAGGCTGTGAAGGATGCCCTCCTAGCCAGGTATGCAGTGACCCCAGAGGCTTACAGAAGGCGGTTTAGGAAACCAACAAGCAGGTTGGTGACTCTTATGTGGAGTGGGCCTGCAGAGTTCACCGTACCGCAGCCCACTGGATGGCAGGATGCCAAGCGGTAACTGGGGAGGAGGTGCTCCAAGTGTTCCTGCTGGAGCATTGCTTTGATAGACTACCTGCTGGGGTCCAGGAGTGGGTCAGAGACAGGAAACCCTCTACCCTACCCGAGGCTGCTCGTCTGGCAGATGAGTACACGGATGCCCGTAAGTTAGATGGTACAGCTAACAAAGTCCCTGCCAGACTGGAGTATCGACCAGCTGTAGCACTCACTCCTCCAGCCTACCAACCCCCAGTACATCGCACTCCAGCCCCATCCCCACCAGCTAACAAATATGTGCACCCCTCCGGTTCAATGCCAGGGAATATCCCCAGCCTCTCCGGTGTTATTTGTGCAACCAGTTGGGGCACAAGCGCCCAGAGTGCCCCCTGAACAATAGCCAACCAAGCCCAGTCTTGGAGAAAACCAGCCAATGGCAATCAGCGGCCCCCTCAGCCTGCTGCGCACTGCATAGAGCAGGAGGAGTTTTGGGGCATCTTACACGAGGCCGACCCAGGGCAAGCAGCTCACCAGGATAACCGCCAGCAACATCGGCAAACTGTGAAGCTGAATGGCAGGGTGGTAAATGGGCTGAGAGACTCAGGAGCCACGATGACACTGCTCCAAAAGAACTTGGTCTCAGAGCATCAGCCCACTGGGGACACTGTGGCAGTAAGGGTAGCAGGGGGTGCCGTGTTTCGTTTACCTGTTGCCCGGGTGCATTTGGATTGGGGAGTGGGCGCTAGACATGTGGATGTGGGGGTGATGAAAGACTTGCCGGCAGATGTCCTTCTGGGAAACGATTTGGCCCCTCTGGTTTCCGCCTATGCCCCGATGAGCCCTGCAGAGGTGAACCCTGTGACCACCCGTGCCCAGACCCGTGCTGCCGGAACCAGCCCACCTGCTGATGAGACCCAGGTAAGGTTTACTGCCCCGACTGTTACCCCAGATCAGGTCCCCTTAGCTGGGCCTCCCCAGAAGGAGTTTGGGAGGGAAACCCGGGCGGATCCCAACCTCCAAAAGTACAGAGCCAGGGCCGATGCTGGGGAGGAAGGGGTAGATGGGGAGCGGTATGAGTGGGTGGGGGACAGGTTATATAGGATCCCTAAGCCCTCCCGGAAGAGTGTTGCCTCTCCGCCAAATCGCCAGTTAGTGGTACCCAGCAAAGTACCGGCTGGAGATTATGCGGATAGGGCATGATGTTCCGCTAGCTGGACATCTAGGGTCCCGCCGTACAGCCTACAGAATATCACAGAATTTCTTTTGGCCAAACTTTAACCAGGCTGTGCGGATGTACTGCAGTACGTGCGACACGTGTCAACGGGTAGGTAAGCGGGGGGGATCACCCAAAAGCTAGGCTTCAGTCGATGCCTATTATTGGGGAACCCTTTTCCCGCATAGCCGTTGACATTGTGGGTCCACTGGCCAGGGCTAGTCCATCAGGTAAGAAGTATATTCTTACCGTGGTGGACTATGCCACGCGCTATCCGGAGGCAGTAGCGCTGTCTAATATAGAGGCAGAGACGGTTGCTGATGCCCTGGTTAGGATTTTTACTAGGGTCGGGTTCCCTCAGGAGATTCTCTCTGATCAGGGAACCCAATTCACCGCTGTGCTCACCCAGCAGCTGTGGAAGGTGTGTGGTATTAAGCCGTTACTTAGTTCACCATACCACCCACAGACTAACGGTCTCTGCGGCGCTTTAAAGGTACCCTCAAGCAGATGCTGAGGACCTTTACAGACGCTTGCAGAGACTGGGAGAAGATTCCTGCCTCATCTATTGTTTTCGTATAGAGAGGTGCCCCAGGAATCTACTGGGTTCTCCCCCTTTGAGCTGCTGTATGGGAGGAGGGTCCGCGGACCCCTAGATCTCATTAGAGGCCACTGGGAGGGGAGACGGAGCAGGAAGGGACCCCCATTGTGCCATATGTTCTGGAACTCCCGGGACCGCATGGAGAAACTATCCCTGATGGTAGGGGGAATCTACAGGCGGCCCAGGGGAGACAGAAGAGATGGTATGATCAGGAGTGCCCGACAGCGGGTCTTCCAGGTTGGGCAAAAGGTATTGGTGCTCAAACCTGTGAAGGCCAACAAGATGCAAGCATCTTGGCAGGGCCCGTACAAAGTAGTGGTGCAGATTTGCGACACTACTTACGTGATAGCCAGCTGTGCAGATGAGAGGATTCAGCGATCCTTTCATGTGAACATGCTAAAGGAGTACCAGGAGAGACCTGAGAATATTGCAGCAGTATGTGCCCCAGCTGCAGATGATTCTGAGAATTTACCCCTTCCGATCTGTTAGAAAGGGAGCCCCAGACTGACCTTACTACCCTTGTACAGCTAGGGGAACGGCTGAACCCCACGGAAAAGGTACAGGCACAACAGTTGTTGTGGGAGAAGCAGGCGACGTTCTCCCAGGAGCCAGGTTATACCACCCTAGCTGTACATAAGGTAGAGACCCTGGACAGACCCCCTTACGACAGCCCCCTATCGTATCCCTGAAGCAGTCCGTGAAGGAATGCGGAAGGAGATACAGGAGATGACCCAGCTTGGGGTCATCGAGCACTCCGACAGACCTTGGGCCTCGCCTGTAGTCCTGGTGCCCAAGAAAGATGGGACCACTCGGTTCTGTGTGGACTACAGGCGGCTCAACTAGCGGACCACCACTGACGCCTACCCAATGCCCGGGTAGGCGAATTGCTGGATCGTATTGCCAGGGGGAGATATCTGACCACCATAGACCTGTGTAAGGGCTACTGGCAGATCCCTCTGGCCGAGGATGCTATCCCCAAGTCGGCTTTTGTCACCCCATTTGGCTTGTACCAATTTAAGGTCATGCCCTTTGGGATGAAAAATGCACCGGCTACCTTCCAACGGATGGTGGATAGACTCCTGGATGGCTTCCAAGAATTTGCCTGTGCATACTTGGATGACATTGCGATTTACAGTGGGTCCTGGGAGGAACACCTAGTACATGTAGGGGTAGTGCTGGATAAGATTCGGGCCGCTGGCCTGACATTGAAAGCCAGAGAAGTGCCATCTAGGTATGGCTGAGGTACAGTACCTGGGTCACAGAGTGGGGTGTGAGAGCCAGAGACCAGAGCCAGCCAAGGTAGAGGCGGTGGCTAACTGGCCCACACCTACCACTAAGACCCAGGTATTGGCCTTCTTGGGGACGGCAGGGTACTATAGACGTTTTGTCCCTGACTACAGCACTATTGCTAAGCCCCTGACAGACCTGACCAAGAAGAAGTTGCCTAAGCAGGTCCGGTGGTCTCTGGCTTGTGAAGCTGCGTTCCAGGCATTGAAGCAGGCTCTTGTGAATGCCCCTGTCTTGGCTGCCCCAGTACCTAACAAACGTTTTCTCGTCCATACCGGCGCTTCTATGTATGGACTGGGGGCTGTGCTGAGCCAAGTCGGGGAAGATGGAGGAGAGCACCCTGTCGCATATCTCAGCAGAAAGCTGTTACCCAGAGAAGTGAGTTATGCGGCACTGGAGAAGGAGTGCTTAGCCTTGGTCTGGGCATTGAAAAAGTTAAGTCCCTATCTGTATGGGCAAGAGTTTTCCCTTGTGACTGATCACAACCCCCTCGTTTGGCTGAACCGGGTCTCAGGAGACAATGGGAGACTATTGAGATGGAGCTTGGCATTGCAGCCCTACAATTTTATTATCAGCTACAGACCCGGTAAGCTGAACGGAAATGCAGATGGATTGTCACGGCAAACAGACATCGCTACCACCTCTTAGTCCGGGCATCCCCAAGTTGACCCGCCACAGGGTCAAGCCGGGTCTGCCGGAGTGTCCCACAAGGAGGGAGCCGTGTGACAGAACCATCTGTCTGATTATTCTTTTTAATGCTTGTTTCCCTGCTGTATTCGTCTGTTTGCATTCCGTTCGTATGTCGACCATGAGGCAGCGGCTATTTTAAACTATGCGAAAGCCCAGCGGTGTTCGGCTCTATTTTCATGGAACTAAAACGGACACTTTTTCTGCCGAACACCGCTGAAACAACAGAACACCTGTTATTGCCTGGATTCCTAACTTTTATTTTGTTGATTGTATCACAGACAATGTCATTATTCTGTTGATTGTATCACGGGCAATGTCATTGTGTTGTGGATTGTATCACGGACAATGTCATTGTGTTGATTGTATCACAGACAATGTCATTGTGTTGTTGATTGGATCACGGACAATGTCATTGTGTTGTTGATTGTATCACAGACAGTGTCATTGTGTTGTTGATTGGATCACGGACAATGTCATTGTGGTTATTAAATGTACATTGACAAATGGGTTCTGTTTAAAATGTGAAACTGTAAATGATTGGCTGCTATGTTTATACCACGTGGGTGGTAACCTTGTTGGAAAATGTGTATAAAGGAAATGCTTGTGTGGTCATTAAAGAGTTCTTATTTGCCCCTCAATGCGGAGCTTCTGTCTCGTTATTGGGGGATTTATGTGGCGTTTAGAGACTGCTGAATGGAAATGGAAGCCGCTTGGTGAGTGTGATTGTTCGCGGCTTGCAGCAGTTCGTGGATTACCGTTCGTGTGTTTGGAGCCGTTCGTGAGATTGCCACTTCCCCTGCATTTGGTTCGTGCCATCCAGTTTATGCGAACGGAGGTTATGTGTACAGCAGCCGGGAAGGTCTACTAAACGGCGGTTTGGTTTAAAGACACAGGAGGCGTCTTAACATATTATTATTATAAATTTTTATTTTAGTCATCTCCAAAAAATACAATCTATAAAAAGACTTACAAAATCACATATATTTTGTGCAAGATATTAAACTGTACAACAGTATGATTAAAATTGTGCGAAACCTGACTTAAATTATCCCCTATATTCTCCCAATCCGGGAACCCAGCTCTGACAGTGAAACAGACCAGGATCTCTGTCCTGGAGAAAGACATTCCTAAAAAAATTTCATCAAGTGTCTATAACAGTGTGATAGTTTAACTTTCATACCACCTTTCTTACAAATCAAATTGTGCAAAAATTCAGGAGTGTCTACATTAAGTGAATGATTATCAGCGATACTAAGAAGTACCGACTTCAGTTGAAAATATGCATACCAAGCCACCTCGCCTACGTTTACCTTTTGTTTTAGCGGTATTGCATATAGTTATCGGTGTAGCATGCGCCTAGAGTAGGTATGGTCGTAGGTTTTCTGATACCTGTTACATAAGGGACGCGTGTCTCCAAGCTACGCATGCTATGTTTAAGTGATTTAAAAAAAAAAAAAACAACCCGCAGCTTTGTGTGGCAGCTCATTCACGCCTGGGTAACAGCAAAGCGTGCGCTCACGGTAGGTTCGAACTTGTTGCACAGGACTCACACTGCGGTCCGCGATTTGCAGTGTTCTGGGACGATGGGGGTTGGGCGCTAATAGTCGAATGTTTGGTTAGGCTTGTTGCCCGGCTGTTTAGGGGCTTGGAAGAGGGGGGTCTACTGCATACATAGTTATTGGTACGATATATGCCTAAAATTAGGCAGGAATGAGCATGTTAAAAAAATTTTTTTTTAAAAAGTGGTTGCATGTTTACTGTCACCTGTTTTACGTATGAGGCACATGTCCGCAGTTAGCGCCAGACATGCAAGGTGTTGGTAAATGTGTATCAGGGGTCTGTATATGGGGGCACAAGCAGATTTGGTTAAGGCATCTGTATTTGAGTTCCGCTGCTCTTGTATGTAAGTGTGTTTAATCTATAAACATTATTTAATGGGCACGCATGTGTCAGCGGTTCCATGCTATGTTTATAGATGCACTATATGTCAATTAATTGCCGTTGCATCAGGGTTTATGTTCAGCTACGTTTATGTTTTTCTTAGGCGAACACAAGGTAGTGTTGTGGTGACCATCGTTCTAAAAAAATTAAAAATAAAACTCCTGCAGCATCATGTGGAGGTCCGTTCGCACCTGGGCAATGGCAGAAGGTGCCAGGTGAGTGCTGGCATTCACAGTAGGATTGGACTTGGTTACACGGTCCGTGGCTTGTAGCGCTTTGGGGCGAAGGGGGTTGGGCACTAATGGTCGAATGATTGTGGTTAGGATTGTTACCTTCAAAGCTACGTCCATGTGTCTGCATTTACATTTTGTCCTATACTCCATTCACTACTAGAGCTGCGTTCATGCGTCTGCTGTTGCATCACATTAATACTCTGCTCACTTCAGATTGCATTCATACGGCTGCTTTATACCATATTCCTCATGCTCATACTCAGAGCTGTGCCCATACCATTTTTTTAGGCACCACTCACATCCAGAGCTGCATTCACCCACCTGTTCTTACATCATGTGTTATACTCTGCTTCCACTTAAAGCTGCATTTTTCTTTTCATTGCTACACATGGTTACTCAGTATTCTCACTAGGGCAGTCAGGACACCGCTCTGATACTGCTCTCCCGATAAACATAGCTGCTTTCTTTTCAGGCTTACGTTTCTTTACTCAGTGGTTTGTTACATTCCATAGGCCTACTTATTCTGTTCACTTCGGTGAAAAAAATAAAAAATGTATAGTGTTCTTTAGTCCTGGTTTGCATTCACTCAGACTGGTCTCCTTTACTTCTGGTTCGCATTCGCTCAGATTGGTCTCCTGCCCCAGTTAACCAAATAGCTTCTTAGCGGTCAGTGGGCCAATAGGAGTAAGTTACCTACTACTGTATGTTTCACAAGTTGTTCCTTTGTTTGTCACGATAAGGGTCTTCTCTTAGCGAACTGCAATGCCTCTGGCTCTTGTTTTTCTCCCATCTGTTTCAATTTCACGGTTCGCGGTTGGTTTAATGTTTCATTTATGCATGTGGTTCGGATCACTAATGTCTATGTATATCCCATCAGGTCTGCCTCACATTTTAATTACTTATTGTCACTGTTAGGTCATCCAGTTCAGTCTCTTGGCTTTGGTTGGAGGCCTCATGGCTTCGGGGCCCGAGGACCGCTTCGGCCTCGGGGGCCTATGACTGTTCTTCATGTTGTTCTTTAGGGGTACAATATGGTTGTAGTGTCCAAGGTTCGCTGTCGGAGAGGGTCATGGTTATGCGAGTCCCCAAGTCATACTGGTGCTGCATAAGTGGTTTATATTTAAAAATAATGGCTCCGCCCAGTGTCGGACTAGGGGTACCTAAGGCCCACCAGTAAAATTTATTTTGGGGGCCCACCGTATGGATACATTCACATATAATAAATAATCTAACAAGTTTTTGATATAAACATAGGCTGGTTGAGGTGCTGTACATTGAATATATGTATGTAGTGCAGTAAATCTAATGCGTTATGTGCCACTTGTGCAGGGGTGGGAGACTAGGGGCCCACCTTGCTCAGGGGCCCACCGGGGATTCCCTGTACCCCTGTGGGCCAGTCCGAGCCTGGCTCCGCCATTAGAGTCTCGCACGCATGGCTCCGCCATTAGAGTCTCGCACGCATGGCTCCTCCATTAGAGTCCCGCACGCATGGCTCCTCCATTAGAGTCTCGCACGCATGGCTCCTCCATTAGAGTCCCGCATGCATGGCTCCTCCATTAGAGTCTCGCACGCATGGCTCCGCCATTAGAGTCTCGCACGTATGGCTTCTCCATTTAAATTTTACACACATGACTTCGCCATTCGAGGTCGGCCGCGTGGTCCCACCACAAGTAGGTTCCATGTCTTTTTCTGCCTTCAGGCCCGCTCGCATGGCTCGGTCATCTGTGGCTCGCAATACAATTTTTCTTGTGGTGGCTCGCACGCGTGGCTTTTGCCATTAGAGCCTCTCTCACATTATTGTTTTTTCTCTGACATTTATTTTCTAGGTTGTTGGGTCTTCATTGCTTTTTCTTATAAGCAGTCATCCCAAGCCTGCCTTTTCGGACATCACCTTCTCCCAGGTGTGCACTTTCTCCCACTTACCCTCTCTAGATTCTTGCTTCCTCTCGCTCCCCGCTGTTATTTTTTTCTCTTGCCCGTCCTTGCATTATAGATACATTCTCCCAGCAAGCTGACCTTGTGGTCTCATTTTTAACATTTCTCAAGTTCTGCCTCTCCGGGGTTGTTCCAAAAAAATCATACATTATGTCTTCATTACAGGTATGCTTACTTCATCTAAAAACTCGGGCTAAGGGGGCTGAGTCCTGGGTATCGGTCCGTCTTCCAGTAGGAGGTACAGTAATAAGGTGCAATTTACGAAGTCTGTCACGAACCTTATTAAAGACGTAACAGTCCTTTTAAGGACTAGAGTATGTGCTTGACAGCTTTGCAGCACTTTTATTTTATTTTTTGAAGAAGTGGCAGATACAGTGTGTACTGTAAAAATGTCATTATCTGTGGCCTAGTGTAGTGCCTAAAAATTGTATTTCTGTCTAGAGTAAATTACAGCAAGCCAATACAGTGGGTACTGTAAAAATCAGGGACAGGCGTCACCAGGAAGGGACAGATCGTGCAGGACTTAAAATTGCTTTTATAACTTCTGTAAGAGGGCGCAAGGTTCCGTCGTCGACGGAAGGTACGTGTCACCGAGGTTCCTGGCCTCGGTGAGGTAAGAGCCGGGTTTTTGTGTGTCAGCAGCAGCTAGTGCTGCTTGACACATTGGTATTTAGTTTGGCTGCAAAGCCAATCCGGGCCGGCTCTTACTGGGAGTAGGCAAAGAGTTGGGCGGTGCCTATTCCCCACGGTCCAGGCCAGACTTTGCTGGGCCTTTAAAGGCAGCCACCTCAGCAGGTGAGGGAGTGATTGTCCTGGAGCTGAAGTAACGCTGTGGAGCTCTCAGGGCTGGAAGCAAGAGCTCAGCAAAGAGGTGATGATCCTGGAAGCCTGACACTGGGTTCAGACCTGAGCGTTTAGAAGCCTATCGCTTTATGCGCGCTCAAGACTGGCGTGTAGGCGCGTTTTTCAAGCGTTTTGGTAAATAGTGTAGGCGCGTTTGACGCGCGTTTATGTGATTGACTGCATAGTTGGCCAATGACCAAACAGCCCTCCCTATATAGTTTGGCCAATCTGAGGTGTGAATTTTGAAAAACGCACGTTTTACGCTGCACAAACGCCCGAACAACACGCCTATCGCGTTTCCCATTGAAGTCTATTAGCACCAAACGCTCGAAAAAGCCCGACTAACGCGAACATACTTGCTTATGCGTCGGACGCTTATAGGCGCCTATGAACGCGCATAAAAGCGCGCAAGTGTGAACCACCCTCATTGGAATGCATGGTTCCTTTACTGTTGTGCGTTTTATGTGCGTTCAAAAGCGGCGTTTACGCGAAAGTGTGAACTGAGTGTGAGGGTGGATTTTCCTGCGGCTGGGCTGACAGCCAGGTGCGAACACACACCTAAAACCACACAGGTGATTGGATCCTGTCTTGGACTTTGTGTTTTGCCTTAAGTTTTTGCTGTGTGTGATTTAACACAAAGTGACTGTTTAGAGTTTTATTTGTGCAAGTGTGAAATAAAACACTGTTTTCTGCACTTCCTGGACTCCCTTTTGCCTCTGTACTGCACCCGCACCGCTGACTACCAGAGCAATTCCCACACTTCTAAAAGACAAAGATTTCCAATTAGTGACATCTACAATACGACATCATTAAGCAGTGTGTTAGGCAGATATTATCAAAAGGGACTTATTAACAACAGTCTTCCTTGGTACTGAGATATACACTGCACCTTCATAAAGCAGTGTGTTGGGCAGACATTATAAAAGGGGCTTATTAACAACAGTCTTCCTTGGTACTGAGATATACACTGCACCATCATAAAGCAGTGTGTTGGGCAGACATTATAAAAGGGGCTTATTCACAACAGTGTGCCTGGTACTGAGACATACACTGCACCATCAGAGAATTTTTTTTCTGGGGAAATTAACCTAACTTGTGCCACATCTGTGTGTGCGTTCAATCCGTAACCGTTATCTTAATTACTCCAGCAGAGTGATTTATATTTTGCCCATAGTTAACTAGTTTTGGGCACAACTGTGTGTGCGTTTAAGGCCGCAACCGTATATACAGTATTCCCGCAGTGAATACATTTTATTTGGGACAAATTTCAATCCGATTTAGAACGACATCTGAATACAGTGTGTATTGTCAAAATTACATTATATCTGGTCTAGTGTACTCCTGAAAATCTTTATTTTTCTGTATTCAGTACATTACAGCAAGCCAATACTGTGTACTGTAAAACTTACATTATCTCTGGTCTAGTGTACACCTGAAAATATTTATTTTTCTGTATTGAGTACATTACAGCAAGCCAATACAGCGTGTACTGTACAAATTTCATTATCTGTGGCCTACTGTAGTGCCTAAAATTTGTATTTCTCTGTCTACAGTACATTACAGCAAATCAATGCAGTGTGAACTGTAAAAATGACATTATATCTGGTCTAGTGTACTCCTGAAAATATTTATTTTTCTGTATTCAGTACATTACAGCAAGCCAATACAGTGTGTACTGTAAAAATTTCATTATCTGTGACCTACTGTAGTGCCAAAAATTTGTATTTCTCTGTCTATAGTACATTACAGCAAGCCTATACAGTGTGTACTGTAAACATGACATTATCTCTGGTCTAGTGTACTCCTGAAAATATTTATTTTTCTGTATTCAGTACATTACAGCAAGCCAATACAGTGTGTACTGTAAAAATTTCATTATCTGTGACCTACTGTAGTGCCTTGGGCGTGATGCTGATGGTTCAAGCAGAGGCCGTTGCCCTGGGCATGTTGCTGATGTGGCAAGCAGAGGCCGTGGCCCTGGGCGTGATGCTGATGGGGAAAGCAGAGGCCGTGGCCCTGGGCACAATGAAACTGTGCCTGCTGCCAGTGCACCAGAAAAACAAAAAAATCCACCTTACCCAGCTTCATGTCCAACTTAGCTGGGCAGTGTAGGACAACACTACCCAAGTTCATCCAGTGCAAACAGGTGGTCGGTTGGATTGCAGAAGATAATGCTTCTAGTCGGTTAAGCACCACCCTCTCCTCCACGAAGTCCAGTCTCTGTAGCCAAGAGTCTGTTCAACCGAATCCTCACTATGATCCTCCTTCCTCCCACGATGTCGCGTCTGGCCAAACAAGTGATCCCACACAGATATTCACATGACCTGTTTTCTTCTCCAGTACTAGTGATGATCGCAAAGACCCATATTCGATTTTTGCGATATTTGACAAATAATTTGCATCATATTCGTCATATATTCGCGATTTCGCAATATTCGTTATTTCGCATTCAATATCATGACTTGCAATAATTTTTTCAAGTTATATTCGGCGTGCGCATAGAATCTATTCGTTATTAATAACGTTTAAACAGCTTTACATGTATTGAAAGCTTGAAATAGCGGGAGTCATTTGTACGAATGGAAAGGTGCGAAAAAGACATACGAATTTTCGCAATACATGCAGAGTACTGGAGTCTCACACAACCTGTTAACGCTTGGCAGGAAAGGGAATACAAACCGCGAATAGATTAATGCGAATATTCAAGTGACAAACATTCGCAGGACAGTTTTTACCTATTAAGTCTTTACTCTGACAGGAATAGTGGAAATTGTTATATAAAGCAATTAAGGTTACGGGAATTATGTCTGAATCTTTTATTTTCAAGATACAGTTTCCCTATCGCTATCCATCTTAAGAGCGAATATTCGTAATTGCGAATACGGGGTCATGTATTCAACATATGCGCGAAATCTCGACATCACAATATTCGAGATTAAAATTTTATAAAAAAATATTAAAATTTGTTTTGCGAATATTCGCACTCAACACTAGCCAGTACTTGGTTTGGCTCTCACCAAGCTCTCTTGACGAGGTACCTGAGATATTGTGCCCTGATTCCCAACCTCTTGAGCCTTCACAGTCTCAAGAAGATGACGGTGGTGAACCGCAACCTTTGGTTCATGAAGTGGATGATGATGAGACACAGTTGCCAATCACTGAGGTGGTGGTTAGGTCAAGTCAGGAGGATGAGCAGAGTGAGGATGTGGAAGAGGAGGTGGTGAACGATGAGGTCACTGACCCAACATGGTTAGGTGAAAAGCCGAGCGAGGACAGCAGTACACAGGGGAGGGATCCGTACCACCGCAACAGTCTGGAAGAGGCAGTGGGGTGGCAAAGGGAGACGTTGGCCCACACCAAACAGGCCCGCAACCATTACACCGAGCACCCCCATGCATAAATCTACCTTGCCAAGGGGTAGGTGTTCCGCATTATGGCGCTTTTTGAGGAAAGCGCAGATGACAAGAGTGGTAGTTTGCAACCTGTGCCGTACCAAAATGAGCCAGGGTATGAACACTAGCAACCTCACCCCCACCAGCAAGATCCGCCACATGGCATCCAAGCACCCTAATAAGTGGGTCAAACGCCTGGGTCCACACTCTGTATCTGCGGGTCCAACCACTGCTGCAGGAGCGCTTGCGGTTTTCAGCTCAGCGACTGTTGTGCAACGTGAGCACGCTGTGGAGCGCTACGTTCTACATGCTGGCCAGGCTTTGTGAGCAGCAGAGGGCAGTTGTGGAATACTAGCTGCAACATGGTCGTCGCCTTTCCAGTCAACTGCCACTATACACAAGCGAGGAGTGGGCATTGATGTCAGACCTATGTGAGGTTTTAAAAACTTTGAATCCACACAGATGGTTAGTGGTAACATAGTATATAAGACCAAAAAAGACATTTGTCCATCCAGTTCGGCCTGTTTCCTACAAGTTGATCCAGAGGAAGGCAAAAAAACCTGTGAGGCAGAAGCCAATTTTCCCGCTTAATAGGAAAAAATTCCTTCCCGACTCCAATCAGGCAATCAGAATAACTCCCTGGATCAATGACCCCTCTCTAGTAGCTATAGCCTGTAATATTATTACACTCCAGAAATACATCCAGTCCCCTCTTGAATTCCTTTATTTACCATTACCACCTCCTCAAGCAGAGTGTTCCATAGTCTCACTGCTCTTACCATGAAGAATCCTTTTCTATGTTTCTATGTTTCTTTCCTCCAGACGCAGAGGATGTCCCCTTGTCACAGTAACAGTCCTGGGGATAAATAGATGATGGGAGAGATCTGTACTGACCCCTGATATATTTCTACATAGTTATTAGATCTCCCTCAGTCGTCTTTTTCTAAATTAAATAACCCTAATTGGTGGTGATAACGCTATTATCAGTGTAACCATCCCACTGCTGTGTCTACTCAAACGATCGCTGCTCACAATTAAGGAGGATTCTTTGAATGTGGCAGACGAGGTAATGGGGAGGAGATGACACAGGGTGATAGCCAGACTTCCCCAGTTCGTCTTCTCAGCACGAATTGGGCCATGAAGAGGAGGATGTGGAGGAGCTGGAGACAATTGCCTCTGCTACAGAGGCTAGTACCCATGGAACTTTAATTCCATCTGTTCAGCGTGGATGGACAGAAGAGGACGAGGAGGAGGAGGAGGAGGAGGAGGATGAGGGTATGGAGAGTCATCCTGAAGTTGACATCGTCGTCTTGCCCGTTGGTACTCTGGCACACATGGCTGACTTAATTTAAGGCTGCCTTTCCGCGACCCTCGCGTTATATGCATTTTAGGTAACACAGATTACTGGGTGTTCACCCTTCTCGGCCCCCGCTACAAAGAGAACTTCTCATCTCTCATTCCTGTGGTGGAGAGGACGAGTAAAACCGTGCAATACCAGAAGGTACTTGTTGACAGATTGCTCGAAAATTTTCCATCTGACAATGTGGCCGCCAGAGTCTGTACTTCCTTAGGCAACCGAGGAAGGGAGACAAGGGGAACACACAGTAGTTCCAAAATAGGCAGGGCAACACTTTCCAAGGCATGGGACACTTTCATAACACCCCACCAGCAACCTCACCCTGAATCGTGGCCTAGTGCTACAAGGAGGCAAATGTTTTGGATGATGGTGAAGGAATACATTGCAGACCGTGTCAGCGTCCTAAATGATTCCTCGGTGCCTTACAACTACTGGGTGCCCAAGCTAGACACATGGCACGAACTTGCGCTCTACGCCTTGGAGGTGCTGGCCTGCCCTGCCGCCAGTGTTTTGTCCGAGCTTGTATTTAGTGCTGCTGCTGGCATAACAGATAAGAGTATCCGCTTGTCCACTGGCAATGCTGACAGGTTGACTCAGATAAAAATGAACATGGTCTGGATTGCCCCTGACTTCTCCACTCCACCAGAGGAAAGCTGAGCTAATGAGGAACAAAAATGCAATTTAAATGTATGCTTTATAATGTACTCAATCCACAAGATTCAGATGCACCCTTTTCACCGCAAAAAGGGTAAATGTTTGAATCTTGTTTTCTCATCCGCCTCCTCTTCCATACAGAATATATATGCCCTCACTACAATGTTTTGTAGGGTTTGCTCGGCCTCAGGCCCTCACCTCCAATGCTTTATACCGTCTGTTTACCTGTAGGTCATCACTGCAATGTTTTATGAGGTTTGCTAGGCTCCAGGCCTTCACCTCCAATGTTTTATAAGATCTGCTCACCTGTAGCCCATCACTGTAATGTTTTATGGGGTTCTCTAGGCTTCAGGCCCTCACCTCCAATGCTTTTACCGTCTGCTCACCTGTAGCCCATCACTGCAATTTTTGGGGGTTCTCTAGGCTTTAGGCCCTCACCTCCAATGCTTTATAAGGTCTGCTCACCTGTAGCCCATCACTGCAATGTTTTATGAGGTTCTCTAGGCTTCAGGCCCTCACCTTCAATGCTTTATACCGTCTGCTGACCTGTAGCCCATCACTGCAATGTTTTATGGGGTTCTCTAGGCTTCAGACCCTCACCTCCAATGCTCTATAAGGTCTGCTCACCTGTAGGTCATCACTGCAATGTTTTATGGGGTTCGCTCGGCTTCAGGCCCTCACTACAATCTTTTATAGGGTCCGCTCGCCTTCAGGCCCTCCACTATAATGTTTTAGAGGGTAACCAGCATGCCCTTGCGCCAAATGTTTTTGAGGGTCACCAGCAGGCCATCAATCATAATTTTTCAAGGGTGTGTATGATGCCCTCCTTTATGTGTAATAAAGGGTATATTGGAGTGCCGATTCCTTGTAAGTTTTGCCAGCCCTTTCACTTAGTGCAAAGGCTTTGAGTGCAGCAGTGTACCTGAACAATTGTACCACCATGTGAATGAGGCCCTCCTTTATGTGATATATAGGTTGTATCGGAGTGCTTCTTCCTTGTAATTTTTGGCAGCATTTGCACTGTATATAAATTGAATATATAGGAAAGAATGTTTCCTAATAATTTTACCTCTTAAAATGTGTTTTTTTAGGGGCGGGATTTTGTCGCTATGTAAAAGTGGCAGACAACTGGGACAATATGGTTCCCAGCAGCGACATTGGAGTCCAAAATTCACCCAAACATGGTCCCCATGCTGTTCCAGATCCATTTTGGTTGTGTTTCTGTCACTTTCTGACCTTTTCCAATGGACAGGCACCCTCCCTTATCCGAGCAGGGGGTGCCTGGTTGTCTCCCATTAACTTCCATTATAGTCTGGTGCTCGGCCGAGAGCACGAATATCGCTATGTGTTCTTACCGAGTACCGAACACCCGAACACTTGGGTGCTCGCTCATCACTATATATCATAGTTGCTGGCTAGATGCTTTCCCTGTTGGTTGCAGGGGGCATGGCCTAACGAGCCGGTGGCTGTGGCTTAGTGGGTAAGCGGCGTGGTGGTAGTGCAGGGTGGGATGGGGATTGACTAAGTAGCTACTGCAGTAGGGACGCTGAAGGTATTTATTACAGCCAGCTTCTGACAGGAATCAGCTGTTTGTAGAGAGGGAACAAGCAGCTGATTCCTGTAATAGTTGGACTTGGAAGCAGTTAGCCTACCTCTGACAGGAGCAGACTGCACACGCGCATGGGCGAAGCTTGCTCTCAAGCTCCTCCATGTCGCGTGGAGCCATGGACGAACTCAGCTGTAAGGTAGAGCAGGACTAAGGGGGCGTTACCTATAATTGAAAGAAAAGCAGGCAGATGTGTTTAAAGAAGTATATTAGGAACTTCATTTTTCCCTGCTTGCCACACAATAGTGGGATGTATTTAAATAGTTGCCAGCCCATTTAACATCTCTGTCTTTCCTAAGCCAGGAAGGACGCCTCAGTTTGTAGCAATTTCAGACCCATTTCTCTCATCAACACTGGCGTGAAGTTATTCGCTAAGCTTATTGCCAACAGTATCTCTATGATTCTCCATAGTGTCATTCACACTGACCAGGTGGGATTTGTTGGTCACATAGAGGCAAGAGACAATACCACAAAAACATTACTTCTGATCTCCCATATTAAGAAACACAGACTCCTTGCATGCCTAGTCTCTGTCGACATTGAAAAAGCCTTTGACCGGGTACACTGGACCTTTCTGCATTCTGCACTGACTCAATTGAGGCTGGGCCCTAGGCTGTTAGGGAGAATTTTGGCTTTGTATCACAAGATAACTGCTCGAGTCTGAGTAAACAATGTTCTCTCTTCCCCTTTCTCAATAGCCAATGGCACTAGGCAGGGATGCCCACTCTCTCCCCTTGCTCTATGTTATAGCCACCAACACATGGCAATTGCATTGAGCAGGTCTGCAGATATCACAGGCATACGTTTGGGACCCATAAATTATAAACTTGCCTTTATGCAGATGATCTTCTCCTATATATTACCAATCCGAGGTTGTCCTTTCCTGTCTTGATCAAGGAGTTTGAGCGCTATGGTCAAGTTAGTAATTTTAAGCTTAACTACTGTAAAACCGAAGCACTTAATTTTACCCTTCCTGATGGTAAACAGCTTTAAAACATCTTTTTCATTTTGATGACAGACCCACTCTATCAAATACTAATATTCATATTCCCTGTGATTTGCTATCCCTGTTCTCACTCAATTATACACCCTTACTTCAAAAAACGATACAGGACCTCTCCCATTATGAGACTCTGCAGTTGTCCTGGTTTAGTTGCATGAATACAGTTAAGATGGATGTCTTGCCGCGATTCTTGTATTTATTTCAAACGATCCCAAACCTACCCCTAGGAGTTTCTTCTGTAGCATACAAAGGGCAGTAAGCAAGTTTATATGGAGTTCCCTTAGATCTCGTAGCCGACACGCCTCTCTGATCAGCCGTAAACTGGAGGGGGAGCTGGACTTCCAGACTTCGATCTATATCATCAGGCCTCACTACTCCAGAGAATTGTGGACTGGTTCCATAACAAATCCCACAAGCAATCGATTCAAGTAGAAGAGGACATATCCCCAATTCCACAGACTTCCTTAACCTGGATCTTGCCAAATAGTAGGCCCCTCTTAAGGAGTTTTCAATACTCGCTCACAATCTGATTCTCCTTTGGGACAGATTTATGGATCGGTATGGTTTATCACATTGCCCATGACCACTAAGCCCACTTTTTGAAAATCCTGATTTTCGCCCAGCCATATATAGGAACACCTTTCTGGGTTGGGCCGCCTCTGCCTCCCCATGTTACCTAATCATGATGGAGAACTCCCATCTGCCCTCTTTCTCCTCCTTGCAGGGGGCCTGCCAGGTAAGAGTCCTGTATTGGCTAGAATATGCACAAATTCTCCAATACTTACACACACTCTTCCTGCAGGGACTTGTTCCTAAATTTCTCTCTGATTTTGAGGGACTTCTCTTACAAGCTGCACAGCCAGTCCACTTGATATTTCTTCTATATGGTATGTTATTGAGCAGGGTTAGTGAGATTCAGAGCTTTGTTGCGGCTTGGGAGTCAGAACTTGGCATGGCTCTCACAGAATCAGACTGGACAAAGATTTTCTTACTCTCTCACAAGATGTCCATAGCCCGTGCAGCCCAGGAGAAGAACTGCAAGATTCTGACCAGATGGTATAGATGTCCATCTGTTCTGTACTCCTACTACCCTGAGGTTTCGGAAGTCTGCTGGCGTTGCACCTCAGAGGTAGGGAACATGATTTATATTTGGTGGTCCTGTCCCCTTATTCAACCTTTCTGGCAACATATCTTTGAAGTTTACCGACAAGTAACAGGCAAACATTTAACAGCAAATCCACAGATGGCTCTCTTTTCTCTCCTACCAGGCCCAGTCAGTCTCTGTTTCACACACAGTCCTCCTTAGACATTGAAGGTCCTGCCACTCTACAAATCACTAGTCAGACCACACATGGAGTACTGTGTACAGTTCTGAGCTTCTGTAAACAAGGCAGACATAGCAGAGCTGGAGAGGGTTCAGAGGAGGGCATCTAAAGTAATAACTGGAATGAGAGGACTACAGTATCCTGAAAGATTATCAAAATTCGGGTTATTCACTTTAGAAAAAGATGACTGAGGGGAGATCTAATGACCATGTAAAAATATATCGGGGTCAGTACAGGGATATCTACCATCATCTATTGCCTGAGTTGGGAAGGATTTTTTCCCCTAAAGTGGGGAAAATTGGATTCTACCCTACGCTTTTTTCCCCCTTCCTCTAGATCAACTTGCAGGATAACAGGCTGATCTAGATGCACAGATTAGATTTTTTAGTCTAATTGTCACGACGGGAGTGGGGAAAACTCCCGTCAGCAAGCACTTTCCACGGCCGCCGGGCCTAAAAGCAGGGACAAATGAGCAGATGACCTCCTGGCATGTCCCTAAAACTTGCCCTGGTCTCCTGGCTGTATAAGCGGACCCTGAAGGTGGGACGGCTCATACCCACGTACCTATGGCCCTGAACACCCTGTCTCGCCCTCAGATAAAAACAGGGCAGAGACCACCTGCTCACCCTAGACCGCGGATGAGCAGGAGTCTCCAGAGGCCCCCACAGCAGCCGGGACCCGAACAGTGTGTGCCCGCACGGCAGGCAAGTAACATAAGAAACAGGTACAAGAAACCCACACTTACTTGCCGTGCAGAAGATAGAGAAGCCGTGCCAGGACCTCCCGGACCCCCAAGCCAACACCAGATGCCTGGGGGAGACCTGGCCGGGCAGCACACCATCCGGTGTATGCTATATCCCTCCGGGTAAGCAAGCCCTTTCCAAGCACACAAACCAACATACTGCAACATACAAACCCACAAACCCACAAGTGAGGGGAAGGGTAAGCAGAAGCACACAGGAGGGGAATACAATCAAACAGTCTAAACAATATAACAAATAAGGGTGACTCACACAGACATAACATGGGTGCAAGCAACCACCTCCAGCACATGCTCACACCATGGCTGGAGACAAACAAACTGAACTCAGGCTCCAAACACAGACACTTAAGGAGGCCAGAGGACACACCCAGCACACAGACATTAACCCTGTGTAAACCACACCCAAGGGAAGTGCTCACAAACAAGGGAGACACACACACATGCTAAACGACCTGTTGCCACCGGCAAGGAATAAGGCGTCATATCACCCACCACTGGAGAAGGCCACTTTCAGTTATTTAGGCCCCAGCATCGAGACAGAGGAGAAAGGTCCCACAGCAAGGAATCATGCGTCATATCACCCACCACTGGAGAAGGCCACTTTCAGTTATTTCGGCCCCAGCACCCAGACAGAGGAGAGAGGTCCCACAGCAAGAAATCATGCGTCATATTAACCACCACTGGAGAAGGCCACTTTCAGTTATTTTGGCCCCAGCACCCAGACAGAGGAGAGAGGTCCCACAGCAAGGAATAAGGCGTCATATCACCCACCACTGGAGAAGGCCACTTTCAGTTATTTAGGCCCTGCACCCAGACAGAGGAGAGAGGTCCCACAGCAAGGAATAAGGCATCATATCACCCACCACTGGAGAAGGCCACTTCCAGATATTTAGGCCCCAGCACCCAGACAGAGGAGAGGTCCACAGCAAGGAATAAGGCGTCATTTCACCCACCACTGGAGAAGGCCACTTTCAGTTATTTAGGCCCCAGCACCCAGACAGAGGAGAGAGGACCCACAGCAAGGAATCATGCGTCAAATCACCCACCACTGGAGAAGGCCACTTTCAGTTATTTTGGCCCCAGCACCCAGACAGAGGAAAGGGGTCCCACAGCAAGTAATAAGGCGTCATAACACCCACCACTGGAGAAGGCCACTTTCAGTTATTTAGGCCCCAGCACCCAGACAGAAGAGAGAGGTCCCACAGCAAGGAATCATGCGTCATATCACCCACCACTAGAGAAGGCCACTTTCAGTTATTTAGGCCCCAGCACCCAGACAGAGGAGAGAGGTCCCACAGCAAGGAATCATGCGTCATATCACCCACCACTGGAGAAGGCCACTTTCAGATATTTAGGCCCCAGCACCCAGACAGAGGAGAGAGGTCCCACAGCAAGGAATAAGGCGTCATATCAACCACCACTGGAGAATGCCACTTCCAGATATTTAGGCCCCAGCACCCAGACAGAGGAGAGAGGTCCCACAGCAAGGAATAAGAAGTCATATCACACACCACTGGAGAAGGCCTCTTTCAGTTATTTAGGCCCCGGCGCTCAGATTAAGGAGAGGTTCATTCAACTTTGGGTTGCACCGCAAGATCATGGTAAAGTTAAAAAGTGAGGATTCAATAAAGAAGTGCCCCGGAGTACAAGAATACATGGTTGAGGGGGAGGCAGTTATAAATGTCTATTCTGCACAAGGGAGGGACAGGTCCTGTGGGATCTATGCCTGGTTCATTTTTATGAACGTCAGCTTGTCCACGTTGGCTGTGGACAGGCGGCTGCGTTTGTCAGTAATGACGCCCCTGGCGTGCTGAATACACGCTCAGACAAGACGCTGGCCACCGGGCAGGCCAGCACCTCCAAGGCATAAAATGCTAACTCTGGCCATGTGGACAATTTGGAGACACAGAAATTGAATGGGGCCGAACCATCAGTCAGTACGTGGAGGGGTGTGCAGACGTACTGTTCAACCATGTTAGTGAAATGCTGCCTCCTGCTAACACGTATCAGGTGGTGGTGCAGTTAGCTGTGGCGTGGAGACAAAACTTTTCCACATTTCTGCCATGCTAACCCTGCCCTCAGAGGAGCTGGCCATGACACAGCTGCGTTCGCGACCTCTTGCTCCTCCTCTGCCTTCGCCTTGGGTTTCCACCTGTTCCCCTGTGGCATTTGGGAATGCTCTCAGGAGCGCTGTCTACCAGCGTGCGCTTGTACTCGCGCATCTTCCTATCACACTCCAGTGCAGGAAGTAAGGTGGGCACATTGTCTTTGTACCGGGGATCCAGCAGGGTGGCAACCCAGTAGTCCGTACACGATAAAATGTGGGCAACTCTGCTGTCATTGCGCAGGCACTGCAGCATGTAGTCGCTCATGTGTGCCAGGCTCCCCAGAGGTAGGGACAAGCGTATCGGTCATCGTCCCTCCGTATCCCCCAGCCACGCACCAGTGATGGGCCTGAGCTGTGTCGGGTGCCACCCCGCTGTGAACATGCTTCATCCTCATCCTCCTCCACATCCTCCTTATCCTCCTTGTCCTCCAGTAGTGGGCCCTGGCTGGCCACATCTGTACCTGGCCTCTGCTGTTGCAAAAACTCCCTTTGAGCCACTTCTAACAGACTGGCCTGAAAGTGCTAAAAATGACCCCTCATCCTCCTCCTCCTCCTGGGCCACCTCCTCTTCCATCATCGCCCTAAGCGTTTCTCAAGGAGACATAGAAGTGGTATTGTAACGCTGATAACTGTGTCATCGCCACTGGCCATGTTGGAGGAGTACTCGAAACAGCGCAACAGGGCACACAGGTCTCGCATGGAGGCCCAATCATTGGTGGTGAAGTGGTGCTGTTCCGCAGTGTGACTGATGCGTGCGTGCGGCAGCTTAAACTCCACTATGGCCTGCTGCTGCTCGCACAGTCTCTCCAGCATGTGCAAGGTGGAGTTCCACCTGGTGGGCACGTCGCATATGAGGCGGTGAGCGGGAAGGCCGAGTTACGCTGTAGCACAGACAGGCGAGCAGCGGCAGGATGTGAACGCTGGAAGCGCGCACAGATGGGCCACACTTTCTGCAGCAGCTCTGACATGTCGGGGTAGTTGTGAATGAACTTCTGCACCACCAAATTCAGCACATGCGCTAGGCAAGAGATGTGCATCAAACTAGCTAGTCCCAGAGCTGCGACGAGATTTCGCCCATTATCGCACACCACCAGGCCGGGCTTGAGGCCCACCGGCAGAAACCACTCTTCGGTCTGTTGTTCAATACCCCGCCACAACTCCTGCGCGGTGTGGGGCCTGTCCCCAAACATATGAGTTTCAGAATGGCCTGCTGATGTTTACCCCGGGCTGTGCTGAAGTTGGTGGTGAAGGTGTGTGGCTGACTGGATGAGCTGGTGGAAGCAGAGGAGGAGGAAGCTGAGTAGGAGGAGGAGGCTACAGAAGGCAAAGAATGATGCCCTGCGATCCTTGGCGGCGGAAGGATGTGCGCTAAGGAACTCTCTGCCTCGGGCCCAACCGCCACTTCATTTACCCAGTGAGCAGTTAGGGAGATATAGCGTCCCTGGCCGTGCTTACTGGTCCACGTATCTGTGGTTAGGTGGACCTTGCCAAAGATGGTGTTGCGCAGTGCACTCTTGATTTTATCGGATACTTGGTTGTGCAGGGAAGGCAAGGCTGTCTTGGAGAAGTAGTGGCGGCTGGGAACAACATACTGTGGGACAGCCATGGACATCAGCTGTTTGAAGCTGTCTGTGTCCACCAGCCTGAATGACAGCATTTCAAAGGCCAGTAGTTTAGAAATGCTGGCATTCAGGCCCAGGGCCTCGAGGGTGGCTAGGTGGGAATTTACGCTTTCTCTCCAAGGTTTGTGAGATGGAGAGCTGAACGCTGCCGTGTGACATGGTGGAGATGCTTGGTGACGCAGGTGGTGTTGTCGGTGGCACATCCTCTGTTTGGTGGGTGACAGGTGCCAACATTCTTCCCGAGGCGGAGGAAGAGGCCAAGGCAGCAGCAGAAGAGAGAGCAGGGGAGCCAGAGTGAGTTCCTTGCTTTTAAGGTGTTTACTCCACTGCAGTTCATGCTTTGCTTCAGGCTCTGATGGCACAGCGTGCAAACCACTCGTGTCTTGTTGTCAGCACATTGTTTAAAGAAGTGCCATGCCAGGGAACTCCTTGAAGCTGCCTTTGGGGTGCTCGGTCCCTGGTGGCGGTTGCCAGTAGCAGGCGAACTCTCTTGGCGGCGGCTGTTCTGCTTTTGCCCCCTGCTCCCTCTTTTGCTACGCTGTTGGCTCGGTCTCACTACTGCCTCTTCCTCTGAACTATGAAAGTCAGTGGCATGACCTTCATTCCATGTGGGGTCTAGGACCTCATCGTCCCCTGCATCGTCTTCCTCCCTGACCTCCTGTTCGTTCTGCACACTGCAGAAAGAAGCAGCAGTTGGCACCTGTGTTTCGTCATCATCAGAGACGTGCGGACTCCGATGAGGTGGTATTCCCATGTCCTCATCATCAGGGAACATCAGTGGTTGTGCATCAGTGCATTCTATGTCTTCCACTACTGGGGAAGGGCTAGGTGGATTCCCTTGGGAAACCCTGCCAGAAGAGTCTTCAAACAGCATAAGAGACTGCTGCATCACTTGAGGCTCAGACAGTTTCCCTGATATGCATGGGGGTGATGTGACAGACTGATGGGCTTGGTTTTCAAGCACCACCTGTGCGCTTTCTGCAGAAGACTGGGTGGGAGATAATGTTGTGAACGTGCTGGATCCACTGTCGGCCACCCAATTGACTAGCGCCTGTACCTGCTCAGGCCTTACCATCTTTAGAACGGCATTGGGCCCCACCAAATATCGCTGTAAATTCTGGCGGGTACTGGAAGCTGAGGTAATTGGTTCACTTGGACGTGTGGCTGTTGCAGAATGGCCACGTCCTCTCCCAGCACCAGAGGGTACACTAACACCACCACGACTGCGTCCGCGTCCCTTACTAGATGTTTTCCTCATTGTTACCGTCTCACCAAGCACCACAATAAGAAAAAATATTTGGCCCAATGTATTGATTTCAAATTCAGGCCTTTTTTACAGGCACCTAACACTATCTGCCTATTTATTTATGTAGCGTATTACACTAATCCAGGCACAGCAGTAACCACTGATTTAGGGGAATATCTTTTTAGGGCTAGTATTTAGGCCCTGGATGAAAGGTATCCTTTTATGGACAGATTAACACTTGGAGATGCACAGTAGCGTGTGAAAAATATGTAGGATTATGCCTTCAGCAATTGTATTTTAACACTTTGTGTAATATACCCTTTAACGGACAGTAATACAATGTGAGATGCACGGTAGCGTGTGAAGTTATTGAGAATGACCCTTTCAGCACTTGTATATGCACCTTGAGTGTAATATACCCTTTACGGACAGATTAACACTTGGCCTGCAACAGCTGGGACAACAGAGGTATTGCTATTTTGGCAATTGAATTGCACCCCAGAACAAAATATATGTTTTGGCGGACACTATTATACTTTGCCAGCCAGTGCTGGGACACCAGATTCAGGGTATTGCTATTTTGGCAACTGAATTTCTCCCCAGAACAAAATATATGTTTTGGCGGACACTATTTTTTTGCCTTCCTCTGGATCAACTAGCAGGATGACAGGCCGAACTGGATGGACAGATGTCTTTTTTCGGCCTTATGCACTATGTTACTATGTTACCCCAGAAAAAAATCTATTCTTTGCCAGACAGCAGACAGTATTACACTTGGCTAGCCACAGTTGGAAAACCAGATTTAGGGGATTGCAATTTTGGCAAGTTAATTTCACCCTCAATAAAATATAGAAATTTCTATCCTGAGTTTCTAGGTGTGACAATAAGCACAGCCGAACCCCTGATGTAGGATATAGCAAAAAAAAAAAAAATAGTAAAATATGTTTTGACGGACATTATTATACTTTGCCAGCCACAGCTGAAACCACTGATTTACTGGTATTGCTATTTTGGCTATTGATTTTCACCCCAGAACAAAATATATCCTTTGCTGGACACTATTATACTTTGCCAGCCACTGCTGAGACACCAGATTTAGGGGATAGCTATTTTGGCAATTGAATTTCACCACAGAAAATAATCTATCCTTTGCCAGACAGCAGACAGTATTACACTTGGCTAGCCAAAGCTGGAACACCAGATTGAGGAGATTGTTATTTTGTCACTACAACATGTCCACAGAGTAATACTAGCAGTGAGAGTGATCCAGTGCCGATTGTGGGTCGACACTGGGTCCCTCAGAAAAAGGAACACCAATCGGAGGCGCCACACCCAGATGACTGAAGAAGAGATAGTTTGAGTAGGTAGAGGGGTGAATTCAGTCACTCTATATCGTATAGATATTATAGATTGGATGCCAAGTATTATTATGTGCAGTTAAAAATACGTTCCTCTTGGAAGGAGGAGTAATGTGGACCCCAGGTGAGTAGTCAAATGGTCAAAGCGATGGATAAGGTTCAATGATGATCGTACTCACTTCGCCGGGCGGGAATGGACACAGGATAAAGCTCAAGACACCTGTATCCTAAATTTCCCCCGGCCAGGATCGCGTGTCTGATTGTACAGATTGACGGCAACCACTGTAGGCTTCTGGTCAAAACGTTTTATTGAGGGAACAACTGGCTTAACGCGTTTCGGAGGTATACTTCCTCCTTCTTCAGGGGTAACAGAAAATGCAGAATGATACAACAAATGTAAATTACAAGAGTTAAAAGCTACCTATTACAATGTATCCATGCAAAGCCCTAAAAATGCCTATGTACGTATATAAAAGATGAAACTTATATAAAACCACAAAATTGAATGGTAGGGTAGTCCCAAAGGGACAAATGCTGTCTCACTTATACCTGGAATGTGTTGTAAGACTAAAGAATATATTATAAGACTGAAAATAGATGGTTTCCCGCATTGGGGGTACCAGCAAGATATGAAAGTTCAATTTACAGACAAGCAGACACAGATAAAAATAGACACAAATAAGAAATAACTAAATAAATCAATCAATCACCAGAATAATAGTGTCCATAAAATACGCCGCACGGACAACAAAATGAAATCAGATAAGAGGAACATGATTTAAAATATCCATAGATGTTCAATAAAATATGTGTTTACCATATATTAAAATATAGAATGCCCAATAGGGTATGTGGGGAACAGTAGAATGCCCAATGGGAGTACAATCAGACACGAGATCCTGGCCCGGGGAAATTTAGGATACAGGTGTCTTGAGCTTTATCCTGTGTCCATTCCCCCGTGAAGTGAGTACGGTCATCATTGAACCTTATCCATCGCTTTGACCATTTGACTACTCACCTGGGGTCCACCTTACTCCTCCTTCCAAGAGGAACGTATTTTTAACTGCACATAATAATACTTGGCATCCTATCTATAATATCTATACGATATAGAGTGATTGAATTCACCCCCTCTACCTACTCAAACTATCTCTTCTTCAGTCCTCTGGGTGTGGCGCCTCCGATTGGTGTTCCTTTTTCTGAGGGAACCGGTGTCGACCCACAATCGGCACTGGATCACTCTCACTGCTAGTATTACTCTGTGGACATGTTGTAGCTGTTAGATGTTAGCTATGCAATCCTATGTACAGGCAGCCATTTTGGGACATGTGCTTTCTCTGTTAATGTTGTATTATATGCCATCTATACGGTATGCTGATATATGCTATGCTTTATTCTTATACATGTTATTTGTATTTTTATAGTTTTACCTCAAATACTCCTGTTTTTACAATAAACAAGTTAGACTACAGAAAACAGTCCTCTTATTTGGAAGACAGGAATGGTTTATGCTGAATGTCAGACTGTACACTGTGTATGAAGACAGAACAAGAAGAGTGCGCCCGTGCCAGTCCAGTGCATGTGAAGAGGAGATTCCCTCTTCCTAACCTCCTCCAGAGAGTGGTAAGGGACCAAGCACCACAGTGTCCCCTAACACGGGACCTTCTGGATTGGTTTACCAGAATCCCCCTTTTTTTTGTATTACCAACTCGAGCACTTCGAGCTTTATGGCAGGACGCTGGCATTTCATTTCAGGAACCTGCCTCCAGAACGATTGTTGCGAACGCAAGCCGCTCTAGGAATCATTCTGGAGGCAGTGACTCCTCCTAATGACCACACAGAAATTTTTGTTGCCCTGGAGAATTGGCATATCCACGGGCACACTACTGGCCCTCTGCCAATGCCAACTCTCCTGGTTCCCCAGCAGCCAAACCAATACCCTCCTCTGAGGGCACATTATGTACCATAAAGTCGGCCACATGGCCAAACCTATCATGCTGATTCCTCCTATGCCCAGGCTGTCCCTCAGCTTCCCAACCAGGACCATCTCACCACCCAGTGCCCATTTCACAATCCACCTTCCATGGCACTCAGTTTAAGGGGCGTTTTTTATTTGAAAATTTGATTTTGTCATTGTTTCTTTTATTTTTGCCATTTCAAATAAGTCAATTTGACTAATTTCTGTAGAAATAAAGGGCTTTATTTTTTATAGAATTTTGTTTGTAATGTGTTTTCCCAATATACTGTAAATATAATTATGCACTGTTGAAGAAAACAAATATAAATATTTAGTCATGTTTTAACTACATTAACCCCTTATGGACCCTGCCATATTTCACCTTAATTGCAATTAATGGCACATGGAGAGATAAAAGGCGCTCATAGGGTGATATCGTCAAAGCTGGTTAGATAAGTTAAATGTGTGATGTTGCTCACCTATTCGGGTTGTGTTAATTGGACACAACCCCAGTGCAGGTGTACAGTGAGGATGACCAGAATGCGATTGTTGGTGCAGCCTAGGCTTTGTCCGGGGCCTTGTGGCGGTGGCCAGTCCACCAGTTTGGCTCGAAATGGAGTTGAGGAAAGCGTAAGAGCTAGCAGATCAGACGCAGGACTGCCATGGGCGCACTCAAACAATCAGATGATGTAGTTCAGGTTGACTTTATTAATTAGACGACGCGTTTCGGGGTAACATACCCCTTTCTCAAGTCTTAAAATTTGTTTCGTTCTTACACCACGGTCTGGGGATTGTAGGGCCTTTGTTCGATCTTTGAGAACGGGTCAGCAAGTGCTGACACGGCCGCTCAGTTTTCAAGCACGTGGAGAAGACGCCGACTCACTAGCTACTAGTGTTCTGTGTCCACTCCAGTCCTCAAACACTCAGCTGCTGTAAGGACAGCATCCTAACAGCACCCCAAAAAGCCCTTTTAGGGATGGTACATCAGTCTGCTTTTTTTTCTTCTTTTTCTCTATATATTATGTTGCAGTTGCCTGCCCGTGTGTTGGAGGCTGCAGGCTCACAGACTGTACTGTGTGCACACCACTCATATAGGGTGCCACAGTACCTTGCAGATAAGTCATTCAATTTTTACCCTTTAATATAATTTCAGTTGACTGCCAGTGTGTGTCAGGCCCACACAGACTGTACTGTGCCCACTGCCAGTGCCCACCACTCATACTGGGTGGCACAGTAGCTTGCAGATAAAAAGTAATTTCATTTTTACCCTTTAATATAATTTCAGTTGCCTGCCAGTGTGTGTCAGGCCCACAGACCGTACTGTGTCCACCACTCATACTGGGTGGCACAGTACCTTGAACGCATAGTACCACAGATAAAAAAAATGACAGGCAGAGGCAGGCCATCCCGCAAGGGCCGTCATGGTGCTGTGATTTCCTTTGGCCCTAGAATAATGTCCAGTGTTCAGAGGCCACATACCCTGAACTCAAAAATTCTGAGGACATAGTTGACTGGCTTACACAGGACTCCCAATCTTCTACAGCTTCCGTTCGGAACCCTGACGCACCATCCTCCTCCAGCTCAGCTTTGGGCGCCTCTCAAGTTACCACTCGCCCGCCACCACCACCAACACTAGCACCACAGCCTCTTCATTTGATCTGTCAGAGGATTTATTTACACATCAGTAGGAAGAAATGAGTGATGCATAACGATTATTGCCAGAGGATGTAGATAACAGGGTTATGTCGCAGGCAGCATTACACACATGGACGTACAGAGTGATGATGATGATGATGTTGTACCCGCTGCTGTTTCCTTTGCTGAGTTGTCAGATACAAGTGAAGCGGTTGTTAATTACGATGTGTCCGTGGATGTCACGTGGGTGCCCGCTCCAAGAAAAGAACAGAGGAAAGTTTAGATGGGGAGACAGAGAAGGAGGAGACGAGTTGGAAGCAGGGGAGGTCATCGCAAGGAGCTAGTGGCACAGTCAGACAGCATGTATAGGCACCCGTGGTCAGCCAGACAGCACGCCAATCAACGCATGCTGTTGGCACCACCAGAATGCTATCATTGCAAAGCCCAGCAGTGTGGCATTTTTTTGCGTCTGCCTCTGATAACAGTAATGCCATTTGCAACCTGTGCCAAAAGAAACTGAGTCGTGGGAAGTCCAACACCCACCTAGGTACAACTGCTTTGCGAAGGCACATGATCTCACATCACAAACGCCTACGGGATCAAGACATGAGTACAAGCAGCACACAAACTCAAAGCCACCATCCTCCTGGTCCAGCATCTTCAGCCACATCAACCACTGCTGTCCTCCTTGCCCCCTCTCAACTACCCGCCATTCCGCCTCTCACCTTCAGCAGTTCCTGCTTATCTGCCCACAGTCAGGTGTCTGTCAAGGAAATGTTTCAGCGTAAGAAGCCAATGTCACAGAATCTCCCCCTTGCCCGGCGTCTGACAGCTGGCTTGTCGGAACTCTTAGCCGGCCAGCTTTTACCATACAAGCTGGTGGAGTCTGAGGCCTTAAAATAATTTGTAGCTATTGGGACACCACAGTGGAAGGTACCCGGCTGAAATTTTTTCTCACAAAATCCCCAACCTGTACTCTATTGTGGAAAAGGAAATCATGGCATGTCTGGCACACAGTGTTGGGGCAAGGGTCCATCTGACCACTGACACCTGACCACTGATACGGTCAGGGCAGGTATATCTCGTACACTGCGCTTTGGGTAAACTTGTTGACGGCTGCCAAGCATGGAATGCGTGGCTCTGCAGTGGAGTTGGTGACACCACCACGACTTGCAGGCAGGCCTGCTGCCACCTCCTCTACTCCTCCTTCTCCATCCTCTTTGCTAACCTCCTCAGCTGAGTCCTCTTCTGCTACTGCATCTTGCTTCATCAACTGCACCCCCAGCTCCCCAGGGGCTATTCCACATCCCAGATACGACAGTGTCACGCAGTCTTGGGGTTGACTTTCCTGAAAGCAGAGAGTCACACTGGACCAGCACTCCTGTCTGCCCTGAACGCACAGGTGGATCAGTGGCTGACCCCGCACCAACTGGAGATCGGCAAAGTGGTGTGTGACAATGTAAACAATCTGTTTGCTGCATAGAATTTGGGCAAGTTGACACATGTGCCGTGCATTGCACATGTGTTGAATCTGATCGTACAACACCTTGTGTCTAAGTACCCAGGCTTACAGGACGTCCTCAAGCAGGCCAGGAAGGTGTGTGGCCATTTCCGGCGTTCCTACACGGCCATGGCGCACTTTCCCGACATTCAGCGGCGAAACAACATGCCAGTGAGGCGCTTTATTTGTAACAGCTCGACGCGTTCGAATTCAACACTCGTAATGTTCGACCACCTGCTCCAACAAGAAAAAGCCGTCAACGAGTATTTGTATGACCGGGGTTCTAGAACAGCCTCTGCGGAGCTGGGTATTTTTTTGCCACGTTACTGGACGTTCATGCACAATGCCTGTAGGCTCATGCGTCCTTTTGAGGAGGTGACAAACCTAGTCAGTCGCACCGAAGGCACCATCAGCGTCCTCATCCCATTTGTTTTCCTCCTGGAGTGTGCCCTGCGAAGAGTGCTGGATCAGGCCATAGATGAGCGTGAAGAGGAAGAGGAAGATTTGTGGTCACCATCACCACCAGAAACAGCCTTATCATCATTGCTTGCTGGACCTGCGGCAACGCTGGAAGAGGAGTCTGAGGAAGAGGAGTCAAAGGAGTCAGAGGAGGAATGTGGCTTTGAGGAGGTGGAAGACCAACCACAGCAGGCATCCCAGGGTGCTTGTTGTTGTCACCTATTTGGGACCCATGGTGTTGTACATGGCTGGGGGAAGAACAGACCTTAAATGAGATCAGTGAGGACGAGGAACGGGAGATGAGTAGCTTGGCATCCAACCTTGTGAAAATGGGGTCTTTCATGCTGTCATGCCTGTTGAGGGACCCTCATGTAAAAAGGCTGAAGGAGAACGACCTGTACTGGGTGGCCACGCTACTAGACCCCTGGTATAAGCAGAAAGTGGCAGAAATGTTACCGAACTACCGGAAGTCGGAAAGGATGCAGCAGTTCCAAAACAAGTTAAAAAGTATGATTTACACATTTATAAGTGTGATGTCACAGCACAACGGGAATCTAACAGGGGAAGAGGTGAAAGTAATCCTCCTTCTACCACGACCACGCTAGTAAGGACAGGATGCTTTACAGACGTGTTGTTGATGGAGGACATGCGGAGCTTTTTAAGTCCTACGCATCGACACAGCCCTTCGGGGTCCACCCTCAGAGAGCTACTCGACCAAAAGGTAGCAGACAACCTCGCCTTAACTGCAGATATCAACACTCTGAGGAGCGATGAACCCCTTGACTACTGGGTGTGCAGGCTTGACCTGTGGCCTGAGTTATCCCAATTTGCGATAGAACTTCTGGCCTGCCCCGCTCAAGTGTCCTGTCAGAAAGGACCTTCAGTGCAGCAGGAGGTATTGTCACTGACAAGAGAAGTCGCCTAGGTCAAAAAGTCTAGATTAACTCACCTTTATTAAGATGAATAAGGCGTGGATACCGAAGGGACTGACTGGGGATACATTTGACTAAAAAGGCCTGATTAGATGCCTTGGGCAAAAATTGGCCCCACGCTGCTGTATTTAATCTCTGCATGCCGGATGACTTGCGTGACTTCTCCGCCACCAACTAGGGTTCAAGCCGCAATGTTTTAGTAAACTTTCTGCCTTGAAAACATGAATTTTTCCGGCCGCTGCTACAGCAGCGGCTGCAACAATGCCTAATTGTTCAGCCATGTGTACATGCCTAATTTTTCTGGCTTCTGGTGCTGCACTGTGGCTGCAAAAACAAAACAAAAAAAAAGGCACATACATGTGTCAATTCCCCTTTGTGATCGTTACCTTGTTGTGGTGAAGGGGCTTGCGTATAACAATGAAGCGATCACCTCTATGAGTGTGTTGGCAATGTCTTGCTCTCCATGATACTGAAAGTCTGAATAGACCTGCTAAAGATCTATTCAGACTTTGTAAAGTGTACTGTACTGTATTATATAGACACCCGATCCACTGAATACAAATTAAAAAAATTAAATACACTACACATATTATGTATCGCCGCGTCCGCAAAAACCTGCTCTAGAAAAATATCACATGACTGAACCCTTCAAATATATGGTGTAAATAAGCCACCATATTGGCACATTACATCATTAAAAGTGTAATACAAAACGATTAGAGATGAGCGAACACCTGGATGTTCGGGTTCGAGAAGTTCGGCCGAACTTCCCGAAAATGTTCGGGTTCGGGATCCGAACTCGACCCGAACTTTATCCCGAACCCCATTGAAGTCAATGGGGCCCAGAACTTTTAGGCACTAAAAAGGCTGTAAAATAGTCCAGGAACGGGCTAGAGGGCTGCAAAAGGCAGCAAAATGTAGGTAAATCCCCTGCAAACAAATGTGGATAGGGAAATGAATTAAAATAAAATAAAATAAATAAAATTTAACCAATATCAATTGGAGACAGGTCCCACTGCAAGGAATCATGCGTCATATCACTCAACACTGGAGAAGGCCACTTTCAGTTATTTCGGCCCAGCACCCAGACAGAGGAGAGAGGTCCCACAGCAAGGAATCATGCGTCATATCAACCACCACCGGAGAAGGCCACTCTCAGTTATTTCGACACAGCACCCAGACCGAGGATACAGGTTCCACAGCAAGGAATTATGCGTCATATCACCCACCACTGGAGAAGGCCATTTTCAGTTATTTAGGCCCCAGCACCAAGTCAGAGGAGAGAGGTCCCACAGCAAGGAATCATGCGTCATATCAACCACCACCGGAGAAGGCCACTCTCAGTTATTTAAGCCCAGCACCCAGACAGAGGATACAGGTCCAACAGCAAGGAATCATGCGTCACATCAACCACCACCGGAGAAGGCCACTCTCAGTTATTTCGACACAGCACCCAGACCGAGGATACAGGTTCCACAGCAAGGAATCATGCGTCATGTCACCCACCACTGGAGAAGACCACGTTCAGTTATTTCGGCCCCAGCACCCAGATAGAGGAGAGAGGTCCCACAGCAAGGAATCATGCGTCATATCACCCACCACTGGAGAAGGCCATTTTCAGTTATTTAGGCCCCAGCACCCAGTCAGAGGAGAGAGGTCCCACAGCAAGGAATCATGCGTCATATCACCCACCACTGGAGAAGGCCATTTTCAGTTTTTTAGGCCCCAGCACCCAGTCAGAGGAGAGAGGTCCCACAGCAAGGAATCATGCGTCATATCAACCACCACCGGAGAAGGCCACTCTCAGTTATTTCAGCCCAGCACCCAGACAGAGGATACAGGTCCCACAGCAAGGAATCATGCGTCATATCAACCACCACCGAAGAAGGCCACTCTCAGTTATTTCGACACAGCACCCAGACCGAGGATACAGGTTCCACAGCAAGGAATCATGCGTCATATCATATTACCCACCACTGGAGAAGGCCACTTTCAGTTATTTCGGCCCCAGCACCCAGATAGAGGAGAGAGGTCCCACAGCAAGGAATCATGCGTCATATCACCCACCACTGGAGAAGGCCATTTTCAGTTATTTAGGCCCCAGCACCCAGTCAGAGGAGAGAGGTCCCACAGCAAGGAATCATGCGTCATATCAACCACCACCGGAGAAGGCCACTCTCAGTTATTTCAGCCCAGCACCCAGACAGAGGATACAGGTCCCACAGCAAGGAATCATGCGTCATATCGACCACCACCGGAGAAGGCCACTCTCAGTTATTTCAGCCCAGCACCCAGACAGAGGAGAGAGGTCCCACAGCAAGGAATCATGCGTCATATCAACCACCACTGGAGAAGGCCACTTTCAGATATTTAGGCCCAGCACCCAGACAGAGGAGAGAGGTCCCGCAGCAAGGAATCATGCTTCATATCAACCACTACCGGAGAAGGCCACTCTCAGTTATTTCAGCCCAGCACCCAGACAGAGGATACAGGTCCCACAGCAAGGAATCATGCGTCATATCAACAACCACCGGAGAAGGCCACTCTCAGTTATTTCAGCCCAGCACCAAGACAGAGGATACAGGTCCCACAGCAAGGAATTATGCGTCATATCAACCACCACCGGAGAAGGCCACTCTCAGTTATTTCGACACATCACCCAGACCGAGGATACAGGTTCCACAGCAAGGAATCATGCGTCATATCACCCACCACTGGAGAAGGCCACTTTCAGTTATTTCGGCCCAGCACCCAGACCAAGGATACAGGTTCCACAGCAAGGAATCATGCGTCATATCACCCCCACTGGAGAAGGCCACTTTCAGTTATTTTTCGGCCCCAGCACCCAGATAGAGGAGAGAGGTCCCACAGCAAGGAATCATGCGTCATATCACCCACCACTGGAGAAGGCCATTTTCAGTTATTTCGACACAGCACCCAGACCGAGGATACAGGTTCCACAGCAAGGAATTATGCGTCATATCACCCACCACTGGAGAAGGCCATTTTCAGTTATTTAGGCCCCAGCACCAAGTCAGAGGAGAGAGGTCCCACAGCAAGGAATCATGCGCCATATCAACCACCACCGGAGAAGGCCACTCTCAGTTATTTAAGCCCAGCACCCAGACAGAGGATACAGGTCCAACAGCAAGGAATCATGCGTCACATCAACCACCACCGGAGAAGGCCACTCTCAGTTATTTCGACACAGCACCCAGACCGAGGATACAGGTTCCACAGCAAGGAATCATGCGTCATGTCACCCACCACTGGAGAAGACCACGTTTCAGTTATTTCGGCCCCAGCACCCAGATAGAGGAGAGAGGTCCCACAGCAAGGAATCATGCGTCATATCACCCACCACTGGAGAAGGCCATTTTCAGTTATTTAGGCCCCAGCACCCAGTCAGAGGAGAGAGGTCCCACAGCAAGGAATCATGCGTCATATCACCCACCACTGGAGAAGGCCATTTTCAGTTTTTTAGGCCCCAGCACCCAGTCAGAGGAGAGAGGTCCCACAGCAAGGAATCATGCGTCATATCAACCACCACCGGAGAAGGCCACTCTCAGTTATTTCAGCCCAGCACCCAGACAGAGGATACAGGTCCCACAGCAAGGAATCATGCGTCATATCAACCACCACCGAAGAAGGCCACTCTCAGTTATTTCGACACAGCACCCAGACCGAGGATACAGGTTCCACAGCAAGGAATCATGCGTCATATCATATTACCCACCACTGGAGAAGGCCACTTTCAGTTATTTCGGCCCCAGCACCCAGATAGAGGAGAGAGGTCCCACAGCAAGGAATCATGCGTCATATCACCCACCACTGGAGAAGGCCATTTTCAGTTATTTAGGCCCCAGCACCCAGTCAGAGGAGAGAGGTCCCACAGCAAGGAATCATGCGTCATATCAACCACCACCGGAGAAGGCCACTCTCAGTTATTTCAGCCCAGCACCCAGACAGAGGATACAGGTCCCACAGCAAGGAATCATGCGTCATATCGACCACCACCGGAGAAGGCCACTCTCAGTTATTTCAGCCCAGCACCCAGACAGAGGAGAGAGGTCCCACAGCAAGGAATCATGCGTCATATCAACCACCACTGGAGAAGGCCACTTTCAGATATTTAGGCCCAGCACCCAGACAGAGGAGAGAGGTCCCGCAGCAAGGAATCATGCTTCATATCAACCACTACCGGAGAAGGCCACTCTCAGTTATTTCAGCCCAGCACCCAGACAGAGGATACAGGTCCCACAGCAAGGAATCATGCGTCATATCAACAACCACCGGAGAAGGCCACTCTCAGTTATTTCAGCCCAGCACCAAGACAGAGGATACAGGTCCCACAGCAAGGAATTATGCGTCATATCAACCACCACCGGAGAAGGCCACTCTCAGTTATTTCGACACATCACCCAGACCGAGGATACAGGTTCCACAGCAAGGAATCATGCGTCATATCACCCACCACTGGAGAAGGCCACTTTCAGTTATTTCGGCCCAGCACCCAGACCAAGGATACAGGTTCCACAGCAAGGAATCATGCGTCATATCACCCCCACTGGAGAAGGCCACTTTCAGTTATTTCGGCCCCAGCACCCAGATAGAGGAGAGAGGTCCCACAGCAAGGAATCATGCGTCATATCACCCACCACTGGAGAAGGCCATTTTCAGTTATTTAGGCCCCAGCACCCAGTCAGAGGAGAGAGGTCCCACAGCAAGGAATCATGCGTCATATCAACCACCACCGGAGAAGGCCACTCTCAGTTATTTCAGCCCAGCACCCAGACAGAGGATACAGGTCCCACAGCAAGGAATCATGCGTCATATCAACCACCACCGGAGAAGGCCACTCTCAGTTATTTCAGCCCAGCACCCAGACAGAGGATACAGGTCCCACAGCAAGGAATCATGCGTCATATCAACCACCACCGGAGAAGGCCACTCTCAGTTATTTCGACACAGCACCAAGACCGAGGATACAGGTTCCACAGCAAGGAATCATGCGTCATATCACCCACCACTGGAGAAGGCCACTTTCAGTTATTTCGGCCCCAGCACCCAGATAGAGGAGAGAGGTCCCACAGCAAGGAATCATGCGTCATATCACCCACCACTGGAGAAGGCCATTTTCAGTTATTTAGGCCCCAGCACCCAGTCAGAGGAGAGAGGTCCCACAGCAAGGAATCATGCGTCATATCAACCAGCACCGGAGAAGGCCACTCTCAGTTATTTCAGCCCAGCACCCAGACAGAGGATACAGGTCCCACAGCAAGGAATCATGCGTCATATCAACCACCACCGGAGAAGGCCACTCTCAGTTATTTCAGCCCAGCACCCAGACAGAGGATACAGGTCCCACAGCAAGGAATCATGCGTCATATCGACCACCACCGGAGAAGGCCACTCTCAGTTATTTCAGCCCAGCACCCAGTCAGAGGAGAGAGGTCCCACAGCAAGGAATCATGCATCATATCAACCACCACTGGAGAAGGCCACTTTCAGATATTTAGGCCCAGCACCCAGACAGAGGAGAGAGGTCCCGCAGCAAGGAATCATGCTTCATATCAACCACTACCGGAGAAGGCCACTCTCAGTTATTTCAGCCCAGCACCCAGACAGAGGATACAGGTCCCACAGCAAGGAATCATGCGTCATATCAACCACCACCGGAGAAGGCCACTCTCAGTTATTTCAGCCCAGCACCAAGACAGAGGATACAGGTCCCACAGCAAGGAATTATGCGTCATATCAACCACCACCGGAGAAGGCCACTCTCAGTTATTTCGACACAGCACCCAGACCGAGGATACAGGTTCCACAGCAAGGAATCATGCGTCATATCACCCACCACTGGAGAAGGCCACTTTCAGTTATTTCGGCCCAGCACCCAGACCAAGGATACAGGTCCCACAGCAAGGAATCATGCGTCATATCACCCCCCACTGGAGAAGGCCACTTTAAGTTATTTCGGCCCAGCACCCAGACCGAGGATACAGGTGCCACAGCAAGGAATCATGCGTCATATCACCCACCACTGGAGAAGGCCACTTTCAGTTATTTCGGCCCCAGCACCCAGATAGAGGAGAGAGGTCCCACAGCAAGGAATCATGCGTCATATCACCCACCACTGGAGAAGGCCATTTTCAGTTATTTAGGCCCCAGCACACAGTCAGAGGAGAGAGGTCCCACAGCAAGGAATCATGCGTCATATCAACCACCACCGGAGAAGGCCACTCTCAGTTATTTCAGCCCAGCACCCAGACAGAGGATACAGGTCCCACAGCAAGGAATCATGCGTCATATCAACCACCACCGGAGAAGGCCACTCTCAGTTATTTCAGCCCAGCACCCAGACAGAGGATACAGGTCCCACAGCAAGGAATCATGCGTCATATCAACCACCACCGGAGAAGGCCACTCTCAGTTATTTCGACACAGCACCCAGACCGAGGATACAGGTTCCACAGCAAGGAATCATGCGTCATATCACCCACCACTGGAGAAGGCCACTTTCAGTTATTTCTGCCCCAGCACCCAGATAGAGGAGAGAGGTCCCACAGCAAGGAATCATGCATCATATCACCCACCACTGGAGAAGGCCATTTTCAGTTATTTAGGCCCCATCACCCAGTCAGAGGAGAGAGGTCCCACAGCAAGGAATCATGCGTCATATCAACCACCACCGGAGAAGGCCACTCTCAGTTATTTCAGCCCAGCACCCAGACAGAGGATACAGGTCCCACAGCAAGGAATCATGCGTCATATCAACCACCACCGGAGAAGGCCACTCTCAGTTATTTCAGCCCAGCACCCAGACAGAGGATACAGGTCCCACAGCAAGGAATCATGCGTCATATCGACCACCACCGGAGAAGGCCACTCTCAGTTATTTCAGCCCAGCACCCAGACAGAGGAGAGAGGTCCCACAGCAAGGAATCATGCGTCATATCAACCACCACTGGAGAAGGCCACTTTCAGATATTTAGGCCCAGCACCCAGACAGAGGAGAGAGGTCCCGCAGCAAGGAATCATGCTTCATATCAACCACTACCGGAGAAGGCCACTCTCAGTTATTTCAGCCCAGCACCCAGACAGAGGATACAGGTCCCACAGCAAGGAATCATGCGTCATATCAACCACCACTGGAGAAGGCCACTCTCAGTTATTTCAGCCCAGCACCAAGACAGAGGATACAGGTCCCACAGCAAGGAATTATGCGTCATATCAACCACCACCGGAGAAGGCCACTTCAGTTATTTCGACACAGCACCCAGACCGAGGATACAGGTTCCACAGCAAGGAATCATGCGTCATATCACCCACCACTGGAGAAGGCCACTTTCAGTTATTTCGGCCCAGCACCCAGACCAAGGATACAGGTCCCACAGCAAGGAATCATGCGTCATATCACCCCCCACTGGAGAAGGCCACTTTAAGTTATTTCGGCCCAGCACCCAGACCGAGGATACAGGTTCCACAGCAAGGAATCATGCGTCATATCACCCACCACTGGAGAAGGCCACTTTCAGTTATTTCGGCCCCAGCACCCAGATAGAGGAGAGAGGTCCCACAGCAAGGAATCATGCGTCATATCACCCACCACTGGAGAAGGCCATTTTCAGTTATTTAGGCCCCAGCACCCAGTCAGAGGAGAGAGGTCCCACAGCAAGGAATCATGCGTCATATCAACCACCACCGGAGAAGGCCACTCTCAGTTATTTCAGCCCAGCACCCAGACAGAGGATACAGGTCCCACAGCAAGGAATCATGCGTCATATCAACCACCACCGGAGAAGGCCACTCTCAGTTATTTCAGCCCAGCACCCAGACAGAGGATACAGGTCCCACAGCAAGGAATCATGCGTCATATCAACCACCACCGGAGAAGGCCACTCTCAGTTATTTCGACACAGCACCCAGACCGAGGATACAGGTTCCACAGCAAGGAATCATGCGTCATATCACCCACCACTGGAGAAGGCCACTTTCAGTTATTTCTGCCCCAGCACCCAGATAGAGGAGAGAGGTCCCACAGCAAGGAATCATGCGTCATATCACCCACCACTGGAGAAGGCCATTTTCAGTTATTTAGGCCCCAGCACCCAGTCAGAGGAGAGAGGTCCCACAGTAAGGAATCATGCGTCATATCAACCACCACCGGAGAAGGCCACTCTCAGTTATTTCAGCCCAGCACCCAGACAGAGGATACAGGTCCCACAGCAAGGAATCATGCGTCATATCAACCACCACCGGAGAAGGCCACTCTCAGTTATTTCAGCCCAGCACCCAGACAGAGGATACAGGTCCCACAGCAAGGAATCATGCGTCATATCGACCACCACCGGAGAAGGCCACTCTCAGTTATTTCAGCCCAGCACCCAGACAGAGGAGAGAGGTCCCACAGCAAGGAATCATGCGTCATATCAACCACCACTGGAGAAGGCCACTTTCAGATATTTAGGCCCAGCACCCAGACAGAGGAGAGAGGTCCCGCAGCAAGGAATCATGCTTCATATCAACCACTACCGGAGAAGGCCACTCTCAGTTATTTCAGCCCAGCACCCAGACAGAGGATACAGGTCCCACAGCAAGGAATCATGCGTCATATCAACCACCACCGGAGAAGGCCACTCTCAGTTATTTCAGCCCAGCACCAAGACAGAGGATACAGGTCCCACAGCAAGGAATTATGCGTCATATCAACCACCACCGGAGAAGGCCACTCTCAGTTATTTCGACAGAGCACCCAGACCGAGGATACAGGTTCCACAGCAAGGAATCATGCGTCATATCACCCACCACTGGAGAAAGCCACTTTCAGTTATTTCGGCCCAGCACCCAGACCAAGAATACAGGTCCCACAGCAAGGAATCATGCGTCATATCACCCCCCACTGGAGAAGGCCACTTTAAGTTATTTCGGCCCAGCACCCAGACCGAGGATACAGGTTCCACAGCAAGGAATCATGCGTCATATCACCCACCACTGGAGAAGGCCACTTTCAGTTATTTCGGCCCCAGCACCCAGATAGAGGAGAGAGGTCCCACAGCAAGGAATCATGCGTCATATCACCCACCACTGGAGAAGGCCATTTTCAGTTATTTAGGCCCCAGCACCCAGTCAGAGGAGAGAGGTCCCACAGCAAGGAATCATGCGTCATATCAACCACCACCGGAGAAGGCCACTCTCAGTTATTTCAGCCCAGCACCCAGACAGAGGATACAGGTCCCACAGCAAGGAATCATGCGTCATATCAACCACCACCGGAGAAGGCCACTCTCAGTTATTTCAGCCCAGCACCCAGACAGAGGATACAGGTCCCAAAGCAAGGAATCATGCGTCATATCAACCACCACCGGAGAAGGCCACTCTCAGTAATTTCGACACAGCACCCAGACCGAGGATACAGGTTCCACAGCAAGGAATCATGCGTCATATCACCCACCACTGGAGAAGGCCACTTTCAGTTATTTCGGCCCCAGCACCCAGATAGAGGAGAGAGGTCCCACAGCAAGGAATCATGCGTCATATCACCCACCACTGGAGAAGGCCATTTTCAGTTATTTAGGCCCCAGCACCCAGTCAGAGGAGAGAGGTCCCACAGCAAGGAATCATGCGTCATATCAACCACCACCGGAGAAGGCCACTCTCAGTTATTTCAGCCCAGCACCCAGACAGAGGATACAGGTCCCACAGCAAGGAATCATGCGTCATATCAACCACCACCGGAGAAGGCCACTCTCAGTTATTTCAGCCCAGCACCCAGACAGAGGATACAGGTCCCACAGCAAGGAATCATGCGTCATATCAACCACCACTGGAGAAGGCCACTTTCAGATATTTAGGCTCAGCACCCAGACAGAGGAGAGAGGTCCCGCAGCAAGGAATCATGCTTCATATCAACCACTACCGGAGAAGGCCACTCTCAGTTATTTCAGCCCAGCACCCAGACAGAGGATACAGGTCCCACAGCAAGGAATCATGCGTCATATCAACCACCACCGGAGAAGGCCACTCTCAGTTATTTCAGCCCAGCACCAAGACAGAGGATACAGGTCCCACAGCAAGGAATTATGCGTCATATCAACCACCACCGGAGAAGGCCACTCTCAGTTATTTCGACACAGCACCCAGACCGAGGATACAGGTTCCACAGCAAGGAATCATGCGTCATATAACCCACCACTGGAGAAGGCCACTTTCAGTTATTTCGGCCCAGCACCAAGACCAAGAATACAGGTCCCACAGCAAGGAATCATGCGTCATATCACCCCCCACTGGAGAAGGCCACTTTAAGTTATTTCGGCCCAGCACCCAGACCGAGGATACAGGTTCCACAGCAAGGAATCATGCGTCATATCACCCACCACTGGAGAAGGCCACTTTCAGTTATTTCGGCCCCAGCACCCAGATAGAGGAGAGAGGTCCCACAGCAAGGAATCATGCGTCATATCACCCACCACTGGAGAAGGCCATTTTCAGTTATTTAGGCCCCAGCACCCAGTCAGAGGAGAGAGGTCCCACAGCAAGGAATCATGCGTCATATCAACCACCACCGGAGAAGGCCACTCTCAGTTATTTCAGCCCAGCACCCAGACAGAGGATACAGGTCCCACAGCAAGGAATCATGCGTCATATCAACCACCACCGGAGAAGGCCACTCTCAGTTATTTCAGCCCAGCACCCAGACAGAGGATACAGGTCCCACAGCAAGGAATCATGCGTCATATCAACCACCACCGGAGAAGGCCACTCTCAGTTATTTCGACACAGCACCCAGACCGAGGATACAGGTTCCACAGCAAGGAATCATGCGTCATATCACCCACCACTGGAGAAGGCCACTTTCAGTTATTTCGGCCCCAGCACCCAGATAGAGGAGAGAGGTCCCACAGCAAGGAATCATGCGTCATATCACCCACCACTGGAGAAGGCCATTTTCAGTTATTTAGGCCCCAGCACCCAGTCAGAGGAGAGAGGTCCCACAGCAAGGAATCATGCGTCATATCAACCACCACCGGAGAAGGCCACTCTCAGTTATTTCAGCCCAGCACCCAGACAGAGGATACAGGTCCCACAGCAAGGAATCATGCGTCATATCAACCACCACCGGAGAAGGCCACTCTCAGTTATTTCAGCCCAGCACCCAGACAGAGGATACAGGTCCCACAGCAAGGAATCATGCGTCATATCGACCCACCATCGGAGAAGGCCACTCTCAGTTATTTCAGCCCCAGCACCCAGACAGAGGAGAGAGGTCCCACAGCAAGGAATCATGCGTCATATCAACCACCACTGGAGAAGGCCACTTTCAGATATTTAGGCCCAGCACCCAGACAGAGGAGAGAGGTCCCACAGCAAGGAATCATGCTTCATATCAACCACTACCGGAGAAGGCCACTCTCAGTTATTTCAGCCCAGCACCCAGACAGAGGATACAGGTCCCACAGCAAGGAATCATGCGTCATATCAGCCACCACCGGAGAAGGCCACTCTCAGTTATTTCGACACAGCACCCAGACCGAGGATACAGGTTCCACAGCAAGGAATCATGCGTCATATCACCCACCACTGGAGAAGGCCACTTTCAGTTATTTCGGCCCCAGCACCCAGATAGAGGAGAGAGGTCCCACAGCAAGGAATCATGCGTCATATCAACCACCACTGGAGAAGGCCATTTTCAGTTATTTAGGCCCCAGCACCCAGTCAGAGGAGAGAGGTCCCACAGCAAGGAATCATGCGTCATATCAACCACCACCGGAGAAGGCCACTCTCAGTTATTTCAGCCCAGCACCCAGACAGAGGATACAGGTCCCACAGCAAGGAATCATGCGTCATATCAACCACCACCGGAGAAGGCCACTCTCAGTTATTTCAGCCCAGCACCCAGACAGAGGATACAGGTCCCACAGCAAGGAATCATGCGTCATATCAACCACCACCGGAGAAGGCCACTCTCAGTTATTTCGACACAGCACCCAGACCGAGGATACAGGTTCCACAGCAAGGAATCATGCGTCATATCACCCACCACTGGAGAAGGCCACTTTCAGTTATTTCGGCCCCAGCACCCAGATAGAGGAGAGAGGTCCCACAGCAAGGAATCATGCGTCATATCACCCACCACTGGAGAAGGCCATTTTCAGTTATTTAGGCCCCAGCACCCAGTCAGAGGAGAGAGGTCCCACAGCAAGGAATCATGCGTCATATCAACCACCACCGGAGAAGGCCACTCTCAGTTATTTCAGCCCAGCACCCAGACCAAGGATACAGGTCCCACAGCAAGGAATCATGCGTCATATCAACCACCACCGGAGAAGGCCACTCTCAGTTATTTCAGCCCAGCACCCAGACAGAGGATACAGGTCCCACAGCAAGGAATCATGCGTCATATCAACCACCACCGGAGAAGGCCACTCTCAGTTATTTCGGCACAGCACCCAGACCGAGGATACAGGTTCCACAGCAAGGAATCATGCGTCATATCACCCACCACTGGAGAAGGCCACTTTCAGTTATTTCGGCCCCAGCACCCAGATAGAGGAGAGAGGTCCCACAGCAAGGAATCATGCGTCATATCACCCACCACTGGAGAAGGCCATTTTCAGTTATTTAGGCCCCAGCACCCAGTCAGAGGAGAGAGGTCCCACAGCAAGGAATCATGCGTCATATCAACCACCACCGGAGAAGGAAACGCTCAGTTATTTCAGCCCAGCACCCAGACAGAGGATACAGGTCCCACAGGAAGGAATCATGCGTCATATCAACCAGCACTAGAGAAGGCCACTCTAAGTTATTTCGGCCCAGCACCCAGACAGAGGAGAGAGATCCCACAGCAAGGAATCATGCGTCATTTCACCCACAACCGGAGAAGGCCACTCTCAGTTATTTCAGCCCAGCACCCAGACAGAGGACAGAGGTCCCACAGCAAGGAATCATGCGTCATATCAACCACCACCGGAGAAGGCCACTCTCAGTTATTTCGGCCACACCACCCAGACAGAGGAGAGGTTCATTCAACTTTGGGTTGCACCGCAAGATCATGGTAAAGTTAAAAAAATGAGGATTCAATAAAGAAGTGCCCCGGAGTACAAGAATACATGGTTGAGGGGGAGGCAGTTATAAATGTCTATTCTGCACAAGGGAGGGACAGGTCCTGTGGGATCCATGCCTGGTTCATTTTTATGAACGTCAGCTTGTCCACGTTGGCTGTGGACAGGCGGCTGCGTTTGTCAGTAATGACGCCCCCTGCCGTGCTGAATACACGTTCAAGGAAAATGCTGGCCGCAAGGCAGGCCAGCACCTCCAAGGCATAAAATGCTAACTCTGGCCACGTGGCCAATTTGGAGACCCAGAAGTTGAATGGGGCCGAACCATCAGTCAGTACGTGGAGGAGTTTGCAGACGTACTGTTCAACCATGTTAGTGAAATGCTGCCTCCTGCTAACACGTTCCGTATCAGGTGGTGGTGCAGTTAGTTGTGGCGTGGAGACAAAACTTTTTCACATTTCTGCCATGCTAACCCTGCCCTCAGAGGAGCTGGCCGTGACACTGCTGCGTTGGCGGCCTCTTGCTCCTCCTCTGCCTTCGCCTTGGGCTTCCACCTGTTCCCATGTGACATTTGGGATGCTCTCAGGAGCGCCTCTACCAGCGTGCGCTTGTACTCGCGCATCTTCCTATCACGCTCCAGTGCAGGAAGTAAGGTGGGCACATTGTCTTTGTACCGGGGATCCAGCAGGGTGGCAACCCAGTAGTCTGCACACGTTAAAATGTGGGCAACTCTGCTGTCGTTGCGCAGGCACTGCAGCATGTAGTCGCTCATGTGTGCCAGGCTCCCCAGAGGTAAGGACAAGCTGTCCTCTGTGGGAGGCGTATCGTCATCGTCCTCCGTATCCCCCCAGCCACGCACCAGTGATGGGCCTGAGCTGTGTCGGGTGCCACCCCGCTGTGAACCTGCTTCATCCTCATCCTCCTCCTCCTCGTCCTCTAGTAGTGGGCCCTGGCTGGCCACATTTGTTCCTGGCCTCTGCTGTTGCAAAAAACCTCCCTCTGAGCCACTTCTAACAGACTGGCCTGAAAGTGCTAAAAATGACCCCTCATCCTCCTCCTCCTCCTCCTGGGCCACCTCCTCTTCCATCATCGCCCTAAGCGTTTTCTCAAGGAGACATAGAAGTGGTATTGTAACGCTGATAACGGTGTCATCGCCAATGGCCATGTTGGTGGAGTACTCGAAACAGCGCAACAGGGCACACAGGTCTCGCATGGAGGCCCAATCATTGGTGGTAAAGTGGTGCTGTTCCGCAGTGCGACTGACGCATGCGTGCTGCAGCTGAAACTCCACTATGGCCTGCTACTGCTCGCACAGACTCTCCAGCATGTGCAAGGTGGAGTTCCACCTGGTGGGCACGTCACATATGAGGCGGTGAGCGGGAAGGCCGAAGTTCTGCTGTAGCGCAGACTGGCGAGCAGCGGCAGGATGTGAACGCCGGAAGCGCACACAGACGGCCCTCACTTTATGCAGCAGCTCTGACATGTCGGGGTAGTTGTGAATGAACTTCTGCACCACCAAATTCAGCACATGCGCCAGGCAAGGGATGTGCGTCAAACAGGCTAGTCCCAGAGCTGCGACAAGATTTCGCCCATTATCGCACACCACCAGGCCGGGCTTGAGACCCACCGGCAGAAATCACTCGTCGGTCTGTTGTTCAATGCCCCGCCACAACTCCTGCGCGGTGTGGGGCCTGTCCCCCAAACATATGAGTTTCAGAATGGCCTGCTGATGTTTACCCCGGGCTGTGCTGAAGTTGGTGGTGAAGGTGTGTGGCTGACTGGATGAGCTGGTGGAAGCAGAGGAGGAGGAAGCCGAGTAGGAGGAGGAGGCTACAGGAGGCAAAGAATGATGCCCTGTGATCCTTGGCGGCGGAAGGACGTGCGCCAAGGAACTCTCTGCCTGCGCCCCAGCCGCCACTACATTTACCCAGTGTGCAGTTAGAGAGATATAGCGTCCCTGGCCGTGCTTACTGGTCCAAGTATCTGTGGTTAGGTGGACCTTGCCACAGATGGCGTTGCGCAGTGCACACTTGATTTTATCGGATACTTGGTTGTGCAGGGAAGGCACGGCTGTCTTAGAGAAGTAGTGGCGGCTGGGAACAACATACTGTGGGACAGCCATGGACATCAGCTGTTTGAAGCTGTCTGTGTCCACCAGCCTGAATGACAGCATTTCAAAGGCCAGTAGTTTAGAAATGCTGGCATTCAGGCCCAGGGCTCGAGGGTGGCTAGGTGGGAATTTACGCTTTCTCTCTAAGGTTTGTGAGATGGAGAGCTGAACGCTGCCGTGTGACATGGTGGAGATGCTTGGTGACGCAGGTGGTGTTGTCGGTGGCACATCCTCTGTTTGGTGGGCGGCAGGTGCCAACATTCCTCCCGAGGCGGAGGAAGAGGCCGAGGCAGCAGCAGAAGAGGGAGCAGGCGGAGCCAGAGTGAGTTCCTTGCTTTTAAGGTGTTTACTCCACTGCAGTTCATGCTTTGCATGTAGATGCCTGGTCATGCAGGTTGTGCTAAGGTTCAGAACATTAATGCCTCGCTTCAGGATCTGATGGCACAGCGTGCAATCCACTCGGGTCTTGTCGTCATCACATTGTTTAAAGAAGTGCCATGCCAGGGAACTTCTTGAAGCTGCCTTTGGGGTGCTCGGTCCCTGGTGGCGGTGGCCAGTAGCAGGCGTACTCTCTTGGCGGCGGCTGGTCTGCTTTTGCCCTCTGCTCCCTCTTTTGCTACGCTGTTGGCTCGGTCTCACCACTGCCTCTTCTTCTGAACTATGAAAGTCAGTGGCATGACCTTCATTCCATGTGGGGTCTAGGACCTCATCGTCCCCTGCATCGTCTTCCACACAGTCTTCCTCCCTGACCTCCTGTTCGGTCTGCACACTGCAGAAAGACGCAGCAGTTGGCACCTGTGTTTCGTCATCATCAGAGACGTGCGGACTCCGATGAGGTGGTATTCCCATGTCCTCATCATCAGGAAACATCAGTGGTTGTGCATCAGTGCATTCTATGTCTTCCACCACTGGGGAAGGGCTAGGTGGATTTCCTTGGGAAACCCTGCCAGCAAAGCATTCAAACAGCATAAGAGACTGCTGCATAACTTGAGGCTCTGACAGTTTCCCTGATATGCATGGGGGTGATGTGACAGACTGATGGGCTTGGTTTTCAAGTGCCACCTGTGCGCTTTCTGCAGAAGACTGGGTGGGAGATAATGTTGTGAACATGCTGGATCCACTGTCGGCCACCCAATTGACTAGCACCTGTACCTGCTCAGGCCTTACCATCCTTAGAACAGCATTGGGCCCCACCAAATATCGCTGTAAATTCTGGCGGGTACTGGAACCTGAGGTATTTGGTTCACTAGGACATGTGGCTGTGGCAGAATGGCCACGTCCTCTCCCAGCACCAGAGGGTACACTAACACCACCATGACCGCGTCCGCGTCCCTTACTAGATGTTTTCCTCATTGTTACCGTTAACCAAGCACCACAATAAGGAAAAAAATATTTGGCCCAATGTATTGATTTCAAATTTAGGCCTTTTTTTACAGGCACCTAACACTATCTGCCTATTTGTTTATGTAGCGTATTACACTAATCCAGGCACAGCAGTAACCACTGATTTAGGGGAATATCTCTTTTAAGGCTAGTATTTAGGCCCTGGATGAAAGGTATCCTTTTATGGACAGATTTACACTTGGCCTGCAACAGCTGGGACACCAGATTCAGGGTATTGCTATTTTGGCAATTGAATGTCACCCCAGAACAAAATATATGTTTTGAAGGACACTATGAAATGTGGCCTGCAACAGCTGGGATACCAGATTCGGGGTATTGCTATTTTGGCAATTGAATGTCACCCCAGAACAAAATATATGTTTTTGCGGACACTATGAATCCTGGCCTGCAACAGCTGAGACACCAGATTCAGGGTATTGCTATTTTGGCAATTGAATTTCACCCCAGAACAAAATATATGTTTTGCAAGACACTATGAAACGTGGCCTGCAACAGCTGGGACACCAGATTCAGGGTATTGCTATTTTGCCAGATTAATTTCACCCCAGAACAAAATATATGTTTTAACGGACACTATGAAATCTGGCCTGCAACTGCTGGGACACCAGATTCAGGGTATTGCTATTTTTCAAAATTAATTTCACCCCAGAACAAAATATGTGTTTTGGCAGACACTATGAAATCTGGCCTGCAACTGCTGGGACACCAGAATCAGGGTATTGCTATTTTGCAAGATTAATTTCACCCCAGAACAAAATATATGTTTTGGCGGACACTATTCTATTTTGCCGGCCACAGCTGAAACCACTGATTTATGGTATTAATATTTTAGGAAATGAATTTCCCCCCAGAACAAAATATATGTTTTGACGGACACTGTGAAATCTGGCCTGCAACTGCTGGGACACCAGAATCAGGGTATTGCTATTTTGCCAGATTAATTTCACCCCAGAACAAAATATGTGTTTTGGCAGACACTATGAAATCTGGCCTGCAACTGCTGGGACACCAGAATCAGGGTATTACTATTTTGCCAGATTAATTTCACCCCAGAACAAAATATGTGTTTTGGCAGACACTATGAAATCTGGCCTGCAACTGCTGGGACACCAGAATCAAGGTATTGCTATTTTGCCAGATTAATTTCACCCCAGAACAAAACATATGTTTTAGCGGACACTATGAAATCTGGCCTGCAACTGCTGGGACACCAGAATCAGGGTATTGCTATTTTGCCAGATTAATTTCACCCCAGAACAAAATATATGTTTTAGCGGCCACTATGAAATCTGGCCTGCAACAGCTGGGACACCAGATTCAGGGTATTGCTATTTTGCCAGATTAATTTCACCCCAGAACAAAATATGTGTTTTGGCAGACACTATGAAATCTGGCCTGCAACTGCTGGGACACCAGAATCAGGGTATTGCTATTTTGCCAGATTAATTTCACCCCAGAACAAAATATGTGTTTTGGCAGACACTATGAAATCTGGCCTGCAACTGCTGGGACACCAGAATCAGGGTATTGCTATTTTGCCAGTTTAATTTCACCCCAGAACAAAATATGTGTTTTGGCAGACACTATGAAATCTGGCCTGCAACTGCTGGGACACCAGAATCAGGGTATTGCTATTTTGCCGGATTAATTTCACCCCAGAACAAAATAAGTGTTTTGGCAGACAATATGAAATCTGGCCTGCAACTGCTGGGACACCAGAATCAGGGTATTGCTATTTTGCCAGATTAATTTCACCCCAGAACAAAATATATGTTTAGCGGACACTATGAAATCTGGCCTGCAACTGCTGGGACACCAGATTCAGGGTATTGCTATTTTGCAAAATTAATTTCACCCCAGAACAAATATGTGTTTTGGCAGACACTATGAAATCTGGCCTGCAACTGCTGGGACACCAGAATCAGGGTATTGCTATTTTGCAAGATTAATTTCACCCCAGAACAAAATATGTGTTTTGGCGGACACTATGAAATCTGGCCTGCAACTGCTGGGACACCAGAATCAGGGTATTGCTATTTTGCCAGATTAATTTCACCCCAGAACAAAATATGTGTTTTGGCAGACACTATGAAATCTGGCCTGCAACTGCTGGGACACCAGAATCAGGGTATTGCTAATTTGCCAGATTAATTTCACCCCAGAACAAAATATATGTTTAGCGGACACTATGAAATCTGGCCTGCAACTGCTGGGACACCAGATTCAGGGTATTGCTATTTTGCAAAATTAATTTCACCCCAGAACAAAATATGTGTTTTGGCAGACACTATGAAATCTGGCCTGCAACTGCTGGGACACCAGAATCAGGGTATTGCTATTTTGCAAGATTAATTTCACTCCAGAACAAAATATGTGTTTTGGCAGACACTATGAAATCTGGCCTGCAACTGCTGGGACACCAGAATCAGGGTATTGCTATTTTGCCAGATTAATTTCACCCCAGAACAAAATTTGTGTTTTGGCAGACACTATGAAATCTGGCCTGCAACTGCTGGGACACCAGAATCAGGGTATTGCTATTTTGCCAGATTAATTTCACCCCAGAACAAAATATATGTTTAGCGGACACTATGAAATCTGGCCTGCAACTGCTGGGACACCAGATTCAGGGTATTGCTATTTTGCAAAATTAATTTCACCCAGAACAAAATATGTGTTTTGGCAGACACTATGAAATCTGGCCTGCAACTGCTGGGACACCAGAATCAGGGTATTGCTATTTTGCAAGATTCATTTCACCCCAGAACAAAATATATGTTTTGGCGGACACTATTCTATTTTGCCAGCCCCAGCTGAAACCACTGATTTATTATGTTGCTATTTTAGGAATTGAATTTCACCCCAGAACAAAATATATGTTTTAGCGGACACTATGAAATCTGGCCTGCAACAGCTGGGACACCAGATTCAGGGTATTGCTATTTTGCAAAATTAATTTCACCCCAGAACAAATATGTGTTTTGGCAGACACTATGAAATCTGGCCTGCAACTGCTGGGACACCAGAATCAGGGTATTGCTATTTTGCAAGATTAATTTCACCCCAGAACAAAATATGTGTTTTGGCAGACACTATGAAATCTGGCCTGCAACTGCTGGGACACCAGAATCAGGGTATTGCTATTTTGCCAGATTAATTTCACCCCAGAACAAAATATGTGTTTTGGCAGACACTATGAAATCTGGCCTGCAACAGCTGGGACACCAGAATCAGGGTATTGCTATTTTGCCAGATTAATTTCACCCCAGAACAAAATATATGTTTAGCGGACACTATGAAATCTGGCCTGCAACTGCTGGGACACCAGATTCAGGGTATTGCTATTTTGCAAAATTAATTTCACCCCAGAACAAAATATGTGTTTTGGCAGACACTATGAAATCTGGCCTGCAACTGCTGGGACACCAGAATCAGGGTATTGCTATTTTGCAAGATTAATTTCACCCCAGAACAAAATATATGTTTTGGCGGACACTATTCTATTTTGCCAGCCACAGCTGAAACCACTGATTTATTATGTTGCTATTTTAGGAATTGAATTTCACCCCAGAACAAAATATATGTTTTAGCGGACACTATGAAATCTGGCCTGCAACTGCTGGGACACCAGAATCAGGGTATTTCTATTTTGCCAGATTAATTTCACCCCAGAACAAAATATGTGTTTTGGCAGACACTATGAAATGTGGCCTGCAACTGCTGGGACACTAGAATCAGGGTATTGCTATTTTGCCAGATTAATTTCACCCCAGAACAAAATATATTTTTTAGCGGACACTATGAAATCTGGCCTGCAACAGCTGGGACACCAGATTCAGGGTATTGCTATTTTGCAAAATTAATTTCACCCCAGAACAAAATATGTGTTTTGGCAGACACTATGAAATCTGGCCTGCAACTGCTGGGACACCAGAATTAGGGTATTGCTATTTTGCAAGATTAATTTCACCCCAGAACAAAATATATGTTTTGGCGGACACTATTCTATTTTGCCAGCCACAGCTGAAACCACTGATTTATGGTATTGCTATTTTGGCAAGACAGCAGACAGTATTATACGTGTCTAGTCAAAGCTGGAACACCAGATTTAGGGGATTGGTATTTGGGCAATTGTATTTAACCCCTTAATAAAATATAGAAATTGCTATCATGAGTTTCTAGGGGTGACAATTAGCACAGCCAAGCCCCTGATGTGGGATATAGCAAAAACAAAAAATAGTATTGATGGATTGATGGACTTGGTGGCAGCTTCTTCTGGTGCACCACAAGTCACAAAATAGCCGCTGAACAACCCAGAAAATAAGTGACAGAAAAACGCTCTGTGCAGCCTTAAAACCAGCGAGCAAGTAACTAGCAGAAGTTCAATGATTCTCAGCTGTAGATCAATCCGTTCATTAGGTGCTGTTGCTGACTTTAACCTGCCTAATCTCGCCCTGACAGAAGCTGCGTCCTCTCCCTACACTAGTAAGAGCAGTGTGACGTGCGGCGCTACGTGACTCCAGCTCGGTGACTCGGTACGATCCCGAACGATGCTCGAACTGTTCGCTCAACACTAAAAGCGATCAAAAAGGCGTATGCCTCCCAAAATAGTACCAATCAAACCGCCATCTCATCCTGCAAAATATGAGCCCCTATCTAAAACAATTGCCCGAAAAATTAAAAAACTATGCCTCTCAGACTAAAACATGATTTTTTTTTGTTTCAAAAATGCTTTTTAGTGTTAAATGTAAAAAAATAAATAAAAAGTAGACATATTGGGTATCTCCACGTCCGTAAGAATCTGCTCTATAAAAATATCACATGACCTAACCAGAACAATTCTAACTTACAAAACATGGTTATAAGGGAAAATAATATCATTCTCAATACAGAATGCTTAGTAAAATGTGGATTAAGGGGTTAAAAAAAAAAATATGAACTCGCCTTATCCACTTGATCGTAGTTGCTGATCTCTTCTTCAAGTATTAGCTGCCAGCTAAAGGACTTGAGGTGACATCACATCACACGGTCCAATTACATGGTCCATCACCATGGTGATGGACCATGTGATTGGACCATGTGATGATTAGTGATGTCCCAAACTATTCGCCGGCGAACAGTTCCCGGCTAACATAGCTTGTTCGCCGCAGCGGGCAAACATATGCGATGTTCAGTCGGCCCCCTATACATTATCATTGAGCAAACTTTGACCCTGTACCTCACAGTCAGCAGACACATTCCAGCCAATCAGCATACCCTCCCTCCCAGACCTTCCCACCTCCTATCAAAAAGCAAGGACAGCATCCATCTTAGATTCATTCTGAAGCTGCAGTGTTAGTTAGAGCAGGGTGAGTTGTGCGGCTGCTGAATTAATATAGGGATTCTAGGGAAAGCGTTAGCTAATAGTGTTCTGTGTCCACTCCAGTCCTCAAAGACTCATTACAGCACCCCAAAGCACAGCGTCCTTACAGCACCCCAAAAAGCCCTTTTTAGGGCTGGTACATCAGTCTACTTTTTTATATATACATATATATATATATATATATATATTATATTGCAGTTGCCTGCCCGTGTGTGAGAGGCCGCAGGCCCGCAGATGGTAGTGTGCCCATTGGCAGTGCCCACCACTCATACCGTGTGGCACAGGGATTTGCATAAAAAAAGGCATTTCATTTTTACACTTTAATGTAATTTCAGTTGCCTGCCTGCTGCCAGTGTGTGTCGGGCCCACAGATTGTAGTGTGCCCACTGCCAGTGCCCACCACTCATACCATGTGGCACAGGACTTTGCGAAAAAAAAGCATTTCATTTTTACACTTTAATCTAATTTCAGTTGCCTGCCTGCTTCCAGTGTGTGTCAGGCCCACAGACTAAAGTGTGCCCACTGCCAGTGCCCACCACTCATACCATGTGACACAGTAGCTTGCCGATAAATAAGGCATTTCATTTTTACCCTTTAATCTAAGGTCAGTTGCCTGCCAGTGTGTGTCAGGCCCACAGACTGTAGTGTGCCCACTGTCAGTGTCCACCAATCATACCGGGTGGCACAGTAGCTTGTCGCTAAATAAGACATTTAATTTTTACCCTTTAATCTAAGGTTAGTTGCCTGCCAGTGTGTGCCAGGCCCACTGCCAGTGCCCAACATTCATATCGGGTTGTACAATACATTGCATGCAGAGTACCACTAATCAAAAAAAAAAAATGACAGGCAGAAGCAGGCCACCCCGCAGGGGCTGTCGTGCTGTGATTTCCTTTGGCCCTTGAATATTGCCCAGTGTTCAGAGGCCACATACCCTGAACTCAAAAAATTCTGAGGACATAGTTGACTGGCTTACACAGGACACCCATTCTTCTACAACTTCAGCTCGGAACCTTGACGCACCATCCTCCTCCAGCTCAGCTTCGGGCACCTCTCAAGTTACCACTCGCCCGCCCACCGCCACCACCAACACTAGCACCACATCCGCTTCATTTGATCTGTCAGAGGATTTATTTACACATCAGTTGGAAGAAGTAAGTGATGTGCAACCATTATTGCACACAAACTCAAAGCCAGCAACCTCCTCCTGGTCCAGCATCTTCAGCCACATCAACCACTGCTGTCCTCCCTGCCCCCTCTAAACCACCCGCCACTCCGCCTCTCACCTTCAGCAGTTCCTGCTCATCTGCCCACAGTCAGGTGTCTGTAAATGAAATATTTCAGCGTAAGAAGCCAATGTCACAGAGTCACCCCTTTGCCCAGCGTCTGACAGCTGGCTTGAAGGAACTCTTAGCCCGCCAGCTTTTACCATACAAGCTGGTGGAGTCTGAGGCCTTCAATTTGGTCTAAATGTACAGACTGATGAGAGAAACAATGTACAGCTGTCTACACTTTTCCAAGGTGGAAATGCAAAGGGTCAGACTAATTGCACAGGACTCATGGTTACAGGATAGGACAGTCTTAGAACCTCACTTTGTATCCAGAAACCCCAAATCTTTGTATAAAGAAGAGCAACTACTGAAGGAAATCTGTGACTTAAAGTCTACTGGGTTTTACTAGGAACATATGTAACTAATAATTGGGGTGTATCTTGATGTCAGTGTTAAAATGAACTGAAATTCCCTAAGATCAAATTAAAAAATGTTATCTATAAAAAGTTTCAGATTTGGTTTCTGTAGATCAAGCACTTTTTCGGTGACAATGGAAGAATTACAGAACTCATTCCCTTGGCAGCGGAAGTACAGAGCTCAGAACAGTATAGCTGGATACTGAATGTACTTCAGAGGAACAAAATTATTATTTCATGATGTCGTAATGGTTCTCTCTGTAGTGCCCCAAATTAGAAGGAAGCGGACAGAGCAAGCTTTTTTCTGTATCTCCCCATGCAAGGATTCAATTCAATTCAATCCTCCAAACGTGAGCACGAGCTCAGTCATCACTACAACAAGATTGACGCACACACAGATTAATACAATTTCTGCAATCAGTTTGTCAACTTTTGACAACTCTTTGCGGTTGTCTAATATCAATTCAATACATGTCCCCTGATAGTGGATTTAACAGGGATTAAACTAATAAGAATAGTACAACTGAACACACCACTCATATAGGGTGGCACAGTGCATTGCGCAGCACACGCGCAGTTGCCCAAATTAGAAGGAAGCGGACAGGGCAAGCATTTTTCTGTATCTCCACATGCAAGGATTCAATTCAATCTCCCGAACGTGCGCACAAGCTCAGTCATCACTATAACAAGAAGGACGCGCACACAGATGAATAAAATTTCTGCAATCAGTTTGTCAACTTTTGACAACTCTTTTTACGGTTGTCTAAAATCAATTCAATACATAACAGAGATTAAACTAATTAAAATAGTACTACTGAACACATCACTCATATAGAGTGGCACGGTACATTACGCGGCACACGCGCAGTGCTCCAGTCCCAAATTAGAAGGAAGCGGACAGAGCAAGCTTTTTTCTGTATCTCCCCATGCAAGGATTCAATTCAATACACGTCCCCTGTTAGGGGACGTAACAGGGATTAAACTGATAAGAATAGTAATAGTTAACACACATGTATTAATACTGTCTGTCAAAGGATTGATTTCTTTCTGGGGTGAAATTCAATTGCCAAAATACTAATCCCCTAAATCTGGTGTTCCAGCTGTGGCTGGCCAAGTGTAATACTGGATGTAAAAGGATACATTTTATTTCTGGGGTGAAATTCAATTGCCAAAATACCAATCCCCTAAATCTGGTGTTCTAGCTGTGGCTGGCTAAGTTTAGTACTGTCAGTCAAAGGATAGATTTTTTTTGGGGGGGGTAAAATTCTATTGCCAAAATACCAATCCCCTAAATCTGTGGATTTAGCTGTTGCTGGCCAAGTGTAATACTGTGCGTAAAAGGATAGATTTGTTCCTGAGGAGAAATTCAATTGCCAAAATACCAATCCCTAAATCTGGTGTTCCAGCTGTGGCTGGCTAAGTTTAGTCCTGTCCGATAAAGGATAGATTTTTTTCAGGGGTGAAATTCAATTACCAAAATACCAATCCTCTAAACCAGTGGTTTTAGCTGTTGCTGTTTTGGGGTGAAATTCAATTGGCTAAATACCAATCCCCTAAATCTGGTGTTCCAGCTGTGGATTGCTAAGTTTAGTACTGTCCGTCAAAGGATAGATTTTCTTCTTGGGTGAAAATCAATTGCCAAAATACCAATCCCCTAAATCTGGTGTTCCAGCTGTGGCTTGCTAAGTTTATTACTGTACGTCAAAGGATAGATTTTTTTCTGGGGTGAAATTCAATTGCCAAAATAAAAATCCACTAAATCTGTTGTTGCAGCTGTGGCTGACCAAGTGTAATACTGTCCATCAAAGGATACATATTTTTCTGGGGTGAAATTCACTTGCCAAAATACCAATCCCCTAAATCTGGTGTTCCAGCTGTGGCTGGCTTACTTTAATACTGTGCGTCAAAGGATAGATTTTATTTCTGTGATAAAATTCAATTGCCAAAATACCAATCCCTTAAATCTGGTGTTCCAGCTGTGGCTAGCTAAGTTTAATACTGTCTGTCAAAGGATAGATTTTTTTGTGGGGCGAAATTCAATTGCCAAAATACCAATCCCCTAAATCTGGTGTTCCAGCTGTGGCTGGCTAAATTTAATACTGTCTGTCAAAGGATAGATTTTCTTGTTGGGTGAAATTCAATTGCCAAAATACCAATCCCCTAAATCTGGTGTTCCAGCTGTGGATTCTTAAGTTTATTACTGCACGTCAAAGGATAGATTTTTTTGGGGGGTGAAATTCAATTGCCAAAATACCAATCCCCTAAATCTGGTGTTCCAGCTGTGGCTTGCTAAGTTTATTACTGTACGTCAAAGGATAGATATTTTTTCTGGGGTGAAATTCAATTGCCAAAATAAAAATCCCCTAAATCTGTTGTTCCAGCTGTGGCTGACCAAGTGTAATACTGTCCATCAAATGATGCATTTTTTCTGGGGTGAAATTCAATTGCCATAATACCAATCCCTTAAATCTGGTGTTCCAGCTGTGGCTGGCTTATTTTAATACTGTACGTCAAAGGATAGATTTTATTTCTGGGATAAATTCAATTGCCAAAATACCAATCCCCTAAATCTGGTGTTTCAGCTGTGGCTAGCTACGTTTAATACTGTCTGTCAAAGGATAGATTTTCTTCTTGGGTGAAATTAAATTGCCAAAATACCAATCCCCTAAATCTAGTGTTCCAGCTGTGGCTAGCTACGTTTAATACTGTCTGTCAAAGGATAGATTTTTTTGTGGGGTGAAATTCAATTGCCAAAATACCAATCCACTAAATCTGGTGTTTCAGCTTTGGCTGGCTAAATTTAATACTGTCTGTCAAAGGATACATTTTCTTCTTGGGTGAAATGCAATTGCCACAATACCAATCCCCAAAATCTGGAGTTCCAGCTGTGGCTAGCTAAGTGTAATAATCACCTTTTATGGGCCATATCAGCCACACAAAATCCAGGGAGTGCAGGTGCAGCATGCATGCCAGATACACTCTGCTTGTAACCCCGTCTAGTGCCATACAGCGTTCATCAGATCAAGGGATGCAAATACCAACATGCATGCTGAGCCCACTAGTACTTCTCCTGGAACCAAATGGCTTCTGGTAAGTTCTATAAAGCAGACTCAGTTTTATACTGACTTTAAAACCAGCCTACAGGGCGCTAGTCAGGTGTGCATGACTGCATGGAGGTCACCACGCCTCCCATATATGCTACAAAGGGGAATAAAATGGGGATTGCAGTCAGCACAACCCAATACGCAGGTGCACGTTGCTATGGTGAAATACACATACAAACGTAAAAACAAAGGTGCAATGGCACACTGCAGCTAGAGCTCCGTCCTGCCACTATGCTGGATGTTAGATGAGGCATTAGTTTATATTTTGGCCAAATTATGTAAGCCACCAACCACTTCACGGTTGCCTCTATGAGTGGTCCCTAACATTAATTCTTACCTTTTATGGGCCATATCAGCCACACAAAATCCAGGGAGTGCAGGTGCAGCATGCATGCCAGATACACTCTGGAGAAGTACTAGTGGGCTCAGCATGCATGTTGGTATTTGCATCCCTTGATCTGATGAACGCTGTATCGCACCAGACGGGGTTACAAGCAGAGTGTATCTGGCATGCATGCTGCACCTGCACTCCCTGGATTTTGTGTGGCTGATATGGCCCATAAAAGGTAAGAATTAATGTTAGGGACCACTCATAGAGGCAACCGTGAAGTGGTGGGTGGCTTACATAATTTGGCCAAAATATAAACTAATGCCTCATCTAACATCCAGCATAGTGGCAGGACGGAGCTCTAGCTGCAGTGTGCCATTGCACCTTTGTTTTTACGTTTGTAAGTGTAATACTCGCCTTCAAAGGATCGTTTTTTTTTTTCGGGGGTGAAATTCAATTGCTAATATACCAATCCCTAAATCTGGTTTTCCAGCTATGGCTTGCTACGTTTAATACTGTCCGTCAAAGGATAGATTTGTTTCTTGGGAGAAATTCAATTGCCAAAATACTAATCCCCTACATCTGGTGTTCCAGCTGTGGCTGGCTAAGTTTAATACTGTATGTCAAAGGATTGATTTCTTTCTGATGTGAAATTCAATTGCCAACATACCAATCCCCTAAATCTGGAGTTTCAGCTGTGGCTGGCCAAGTGTAATACTTTCATTCAAAGGATAGATTTTTTTTTAGGGTGAAATTCAATTGCCAAAATACCAATCCCCTAAATCTAGGGTTCCAGCTGTGGCTGACTAAGCGTAATACTGTACGTCAAAGGGTAGATTTTTTTCTGGAGTGAAATTCATTTGCTAAAATACCAATCCCCTAAATCTAATGTTTCAGCTGTGGCTCGCTAAGTTTAATACGGTCCATCAAAAGATAGATTTTTTTTTTCTGGGGTGAAATTCAATTGCAAAAACACTAATCCGCTAAATCAGTGGTTTTAATTGTTGCTGGCCAAGTGTAATACTGTGCGTAAAAGGATAGATTTTATTTCTCGGATGAAATTCAATTGCTAAAATACCAATCCCCTAAATCTGGTGTTCCAGCTGTTGCTGGCTAAGATTAATACTGTCCGTCAAAGGATAGATTTTATTTCTGGGATGAAATTCAATTGCTAAAATACCAATCCCTAAATCTGGTGTTCCAGCTCTGGCTTGCTAAGTTTAATACTGTGCGTAAAAGGATAGATTATTTTCTGGGGTGAAATTCAATTGCCAAAATACAAATCACCTAAATCTGTGGTTTTAGCTGTTGCTGGCCAAATGCAATACTGTGAGTAAAAGGATAGATTTTATTTCGGGGGTGAAATTCAATTTCCAAAATAACAATCCACTAAATCTGGTGTTCCAGCTGAGGCTGGCTAAGTTTATTACTGCACGACAAAGGATAGATTTTTTTCTGGGGTGAAATTCAATTGCCAAAATACCAATCCCCTAAATCTGGTGTTCCAGCTGAGGCTGGCTAAGTTTAGTACTGTTCGTCAAAGGATAGATTTTCTTCTCGGGTTAAATTCAATTGCCAAAATAACAATCCCCTAAATCTGGAGTTCCAGCTGAGGCTGGCCAAGTGTAATACTTTCATTCAAAGGATAGATTTTTTTCTAGGTTGATATTCAATTGCCAAAATACCAATCCCACAAATCTGGGGTTCCAGCTGTGGCTGACTAAGCGTAATACTGTACGTCAAAGGATAGATTTTTTTCTGGGGTGAAATTCAATTGCCAAAATACCAATTACCAAAATCTGGTGTTCCAGCTGTGGCTCGCTAAGTTTAATATGGTCCTTCAAAGGATAGATTTTATTTCAAGTTTGAAATTCAATTTCCAAAATACCAATCCCCTAAATCTGGTTTTCCAGCTGTGACTGGCCAAGATTATTACTTTATGTCAAAGGATAGATTTTTTTCTGGGGTGAAATTCAATTGCCAAAATACCAATACCCTAAATCTGGTGTTCCAGCTGTTGCTGGCTAAGTTTAATACTTTCCATCAAAGGATCTATTGTTTTTTATGGGGTGAAATTCAATTGCCAAAATGCCAATCCCCTAAATCAGTGGTTTTAGCTGTTGCTGGCCAAGTGTAATACTGTGTGTAAAAGGTTAGATTTTATTCTGGGGTGAAATTCAATTGCCAAAATGCCAATCCCCTAAATCTAGTGTTCCAGCAGTGTCTGGCTAAGTTTATTACCGTCCGTCAAATTCTAGATTTTTTTTCTGGGGTGAAATTCAATTGCCAAAATACCAATCTCCTAAATCTGGTGTTCCAGCTGTGGTTTGCTAAGTTTATTACTGTAAGTCAAAGGATAGATTTTTTTCTGGGGGGAAATTCAATTGCCATAATAACAATCCCCTAAATCTGGTGTTCCAGTTGTGTCTGGCCAATAGTAATACAGTCCGTTAAAGGATATATATATTTTTTTGTGGGGTGAAATTCATTTGCCAAAATACCAATCCCCTAAATCTGTTGTTCCAGCTGTGGCTCGCTAATAGTGTTGAGCGAACAGTTCGAGCATCGTTCGGGTTCGTACCGAATTTTGGGGTGTCCGTGACACGGACCCGAACCCGGACATTTTCAAAAAAGTTCGGGTTCGTGTCCGGTGTTCGTCGATTTCTTCCCGCTTTCTGAAGGGCTGCATAGCAGCCAATCAGCTAGCGTTTTACTTCTTGCCCTAAGAGCCCATCACAGCCATGCCTACTAATGGCATGGCTGTGATTGGCCAAGTGCAGCATGTGACCCAGCCTCTATTTAAGCTGGAGTCACGTAGCGCCGCACGTCACACTGCTCTGACTAGTGTAGGGAGAGGATGCAGCTTCTGTGAGGGCGAGATAGGCAGGGATAAAGAAGTGATTGAATGATCTACCTTTCTACACCTGTGCATCAGAACAACTCAGCTGAGCTGTTCACTGAAAGTCACTATTTTGTTGAGACTGGCCAGAGCGATTTTTACTGGCACATGTAACTGGGCTGACCGGCGGTGGCCATTTTGGGACTTGTGGTGCGCCAGCACTTGCTGCCACAGAGTGTAAACCAAAGCTCCAAAGAAGTTAAAAATCTACACCTGTGAATCAGAGCAACAGCGATTCAGCTGCTCAGTCAAAGTCAATTTTTTTTCTGACTGGGCAGACTGTTTTCTGGCACATGTTACTGGGCTGATAGGCGGCGGCCATTTTGGGACTTGTGGTGCTACAGCAAAAGCTGCCACAACGTCCATTAATCTCATGTAATAGTCGATTTTTTCATAGATATACTACATCAGGGGTTTGGCTGTGCTTGTGTCACCCATACTAACTGCAAAGATATTTAATATATCAGTGGTGAAACTGAAAGTAACCCACTTGGATAGCAAATCCCATGAATGTGCTGTTCCAGCTAGGCTAGCCAGTGCCACTACTTTGTCCAATACTGTCAGCCAGAAATTTTTTTTTTTTATGTGCCAGAAATATAAATTAGAAAAAGCTTTCACCGTAATAATAAAATTATTCTGGTGTTAGACCAGAAGAAGCACTCCTGTTGTAATTAATACTGTAAAAAGGCTTAGGCAATATTTCTCCCAGTGTGGGAAATTTATCTAGCAAAACTAGCATTTTAACAATTCCGGTGTTCTGAAATACCAGCAGTCCTCTTGTAATTAATACCACCAAAAGGCATTATATCGTCCAGTGTTGTAATTTTGGTGAAAAAAAGGCCAATTTAATCAATCTGGTGTTTGGTAGACCAAAAACACTAGGCCTCACGTTTTTACTCCTGTAAAAAGGAATTATATCTCCCCGTGCGGGAATCTATGTACCCAAACTAGCATTTTAAAACTTCAGATGTCCTAATTGCAGCAGTATTCTTGTAAATAATACCGCCAAAAGGCATTATTGTCCAGTGTTGTAATTTTGGTGAAAAAAAGGCCAATTTAATCAATCTGGTGTTTGGTAGACCAAAAACACTAGGCCTCACGTTTTTACTCCTGTAAAAAGGAATTATATCTCCCCGTGTGGGAATCTATGTACGAAAACTAGCATATTAAAAATTCTGGTGTCCAATTAGCAGCAGTGTTCTTGTAATTAATACCGCCAAAAGGCATTATTGTCTAGTGTTGTAATTTTGGTGAAAAAAAGGCCAATTTAATCAATCTGGTGTTTGGTAGACCAGAAAAACTAGGCCTCACGTTTTCACTCCTGTAAAAAGGAATAATATCTCCCCGTGTGGGAATCTATGTACCAAAACTAGCATTATAAAAAATCTGGTGTCCAATTAGCAGCAGTGTTCTTGTAATTAATACCGGAAAAAGGAATTATATCTTCCAGTGTGGGAATTTGTGTACACAAACTAGCATTATAAAAATTCTGGTGTCCAATTAGCAGCAGTGTTCTTGTAATTAATACCGCCAAAAGGCATTATTGTCCAGTGTTGTAATTTTGGTGAAAAAAAGGCCAATTTAATCAATCTGGTGTTTGTTAGACCAGAAACACTAGGCCTCACGTTTTTACTCCTGTAAAAAGGAATTATATCTCCCCGTGTGGGAATCTATGTACCAAAACTAGCATATTAAAAATTCTGGTGTCCAATTTGCTGCAGTTTTCTTGTAATTAATACCGGAAAAAGGAATTATATCTTCCAGTGTGGGAATTTATGTACACAAACTAGCATTATAAAAATTCTGGTGTCCAATTAGCAGCAGTGTTCTTGTAATTAATACCGCCAAAAGGCATTATTGTCCAGTGTTGTAATTTTGGTTAAAAAAAAGGCCAATTTAATCAATCTGGTGTTTGTTAGACCAGAAACACTAGGCCTCACGTTTTTACTCCTGTAAAAAGAAATTATATCTCCCCGTGTGGGATTCTATGTACCAAAACTAGCATTATAAAAAATCTGGTGTCCAATTAGCAGCAGTGTTCTTGTAATTAATACCGCCAAAAGGCATTATTGTCCAGTGTTGTAATTTTGTTAAAAAAGGACAATTTAATCAATCAGGTGTTTGTTAAACCAGTCCAGAAACACTAGGCCTCACGTTTTTACTCCTGTAAAAAGGAATTATATCTCCCCGTGTGGGAATCTATGTACCAAAACTAGCATTTTAAAAATTCTGGTGTCCAATTTGCAGCAGTTTTCTTGTAATTAATACCGGAAAAAGGAATTATATCTTCCAGTGTGGGAATTTTGGGGCTAAAAAATAATATATTTTATTGTGGTGCGAGTTGAATCGCAACAATGAGGAAACATTCTATTAAGGGACGAGGACGCGGTTGTGGTGGTGTCCGTGGAGCCTCTATTGCTGGCAGAGGACGTGGCCTCAGGCGCACAAAGTAGTGAACCAACTCCCTCAAGTAGCCGGCAGAATTTACAGCGATATTTGGTAGGGCCCAATGCCGTTATGAGGATGGTAAGGCCTGAGCAGGTACAGGCATTAGTCGATTGGGTGGCCGACAGTGCTTCCAGCACGTTCACCACATTGTCTTCCGCCCAGTATTCTGCGGAAAGCGCACAGGTGGCACCTGAAAACCAAGCCCATCAGTCTGTCACATCACCCCCATGCATATCAGGGAAACTGGCAGAGCCTCAAGTTATGCAGCAGTCTCTTCTTCTGTTTGAAGACTCTGCTCCCACGGTTTTCCAGGGGCGTCCACCTATCCCTTCCCCAGCGGTGGAAGACATTCCATGCACTGACGCACAACCACTTATGTATCCAGATGATGAGGACATGGGAATACCACCACAGCAGAGTGACGAGTGTCTGATGATGACGAAACACAGGTGCCCACTGCCGCGTCTTATTGCAGTGTGCAGACTGAACAGGAGGAGGTCAGGGAGGAAGACTGGGTGGAAGACGATGCAGAGGACGATGAGGTCTTAGACCCCACATGGACTGAAGGTCGTGCCACTGACTTAAATAGTTCAGAGGAAGAGGCAGTGGTGAGACCGAGACAACAGCGAAGCCAAAGAGGGAGCAGGGGGAAAAAGAAGAACAGCCGCCGTCCAGAGAGTTTGCCTGCTATTGGCCAGCGCCAACAGGGACCCAGCACCCCAAAGGCATCTTCAAGGAGTTCCCTGGCATGGCACTTCTTCAAACAATGTGCTGAGGACAAGACCAGAGTGGTTTGCACGCTGTGCCATCAGACCCTGAGGCGAGGCATTAACGTTCTTAACCTGAGCACCACCTGCATGATCAGGCATCTACATGCAAAGCATGAACTGTAGTGGAGTACACACCTTAAAAACAAGGAACCCGCTCAGGCTCCCCCTGCTCCCTCTACCGCTGCTGCCTCGGCTTCCGTCTCGAGAGGAATGTTGCCACCTGCCGAGCAGCATACAGAGGATGTGCCACCGACACCACCACCGCCACCATCACCTAGCGTCTCCACTATTTCACACAGCAGCGTTCAGCTCTCCATCTCACAAACCTTAGAGAGGAAGCGTAAATTCCCACCTAGCCACCCTCGAGCCCTGGGCCTGAATGCCAGCATTTCTAAACTACTGGCCTTTGAAATGCTGTCATTCCGGCTGGTGGACACAGACAGCTTCAAACAGCTGATGGCCATGGCTGTCCCCCAGTATGTGGTTCCCAGCCGCCACTACTTCTCCAAGACAGCCGTGCCTTCCCTGCACATGCAAGTGTCCGATAAAATCAAGTGTGCACTGCGCAACGCCATTTGTGGCAAGGTCCACCTAACCACAGATACGTGGACCAGTAAGCACGGCCAGGGACGCTATATCTCCCTAACTGCACACTGGGTAAATGTAGTGGCGGCTGGGCCCCAGGCGGAGAGTTCCTTGGCGCACGTCCTTCCGCCGCCAAGGATCACAGGGCATCATTCTTTGCCTCCTACTCGGCTTCCTCCTCCTCTGCTTCCACCAGCTCATCCAGTCAGCCACACACCTTCACCACCAACTTCAGCACAGCACGGGGTAAACGTCAGCAGGCCATTCTGAAACTCATATGTTTGGGGGACAGGCCCCACACCGCGCAGGAGTTGTGGCGGGGTATTGAACAACAGACCGACCAGTGGTTGCTGCCGGTGGGCCTCAAGCCCGGCCTGGTGGTGTGCGATAATGGGCGAAATCTCGTGGCAGCTCTGGGACTAGCCGGTTTGACGCACATCCCTTGCCTGGCGCATGTGCTGAATTTGGTGGTGCAAAAGTTCATTCACAACTACCCAGACATGTCAGAGCTGCTGCATAAAGTGCGGGCCGTCTGTGCGCGCTTCCGGCGTTCACATCCTGCCGCTGCTCGCCTGTCAGCGCTACAGCGGAACTTCGGCCTTCCCGCTCACCGCCTAATATGCGACGTGCCCACCCGGTGGAACTCCACCTTGCACATGCTGGAGAGACTGTGCGAGCAGCTGCAGGCCATAGTGGAGTTTCAGCTGCAGCACGCAGGGGTCAGTCGCACTGCGGAACAGCACCACTTCACCACCAATGATTGGGCCTCCATGCGAGACCTGTGTGTCCTGTTGCGCTGTTTAGAGTACGCCACCAACATGGCCAGTGGCGATGCCACTGTTATCAGCGTGACAATACCAATTCTATGTCTCCTAGAGAAAACGCTTAGGGCGATGATGGAAGAGGAGGTGGGCCAGGGCCAGGAGGAGGAGGAGGAGGATGACGGGTGGTTTTTAGCACTTTCAGGCCAGTCTGTTAGAAGTGGCTCAGAGGGAGGTTTTTTGCAACAGCAGAGGGCAGGTACAAATGTGGCCAGCCAGGGACCACTACTGGAGGACGAGGAGGATGAGGAGGAGGTGGAGGAGGATAAGGATGAAGCAGGTTCACAGCGGGGTGGCACCCAGCACAGCGCAGGCACATCCCTGGTGCGTGGCTGGGGGATACAGAGGATGATGACGATACGCCTCCCACAGAGGACAGCTTGTCCTTACCTCTGGGGAGCCTGGCACACATGAGCGATTACATGCTGCAGTGCCTGCGCAACGACAGCAGAGTTGCCAACATTTTAACGTGTGCAGACTACTGGGTTGCCACCCTGCTGGATCCCGGTACAAAGACAATGTGCCCACCTTACTTCCTGCACTGGAGCGTGATAGGAAGATGCGCGAGTACAGCGCACACTGGTAGACGCGCTCCTGAGAGCATTCCCAACTGTCACAGGGGAACAGGTGGAAGGCCAAAGCCAAGGCAGAGGAGGAGCTAGAGGTCGCCCACGCAGCAGTGTCACGGCCAGCTCCTCTGAGGGCAGGGTTAGCATGGCAGAAATGTGGAAAAGTTTTGTCTCACGCCACAGCTAACTGCCCCACCACCTGATACGGAGCGTGTTAGCAGGAGGCAACATTTCACTAACATGGTTGAACAGTACGTCTGCACACAACTCCACGTACTGACGGATGGTTCGGCCCCATTCAACTTCTGGGTTTCCAAATTGTCCACGTGGCCAGAATTAGCATGTTATGCCTTGGAGGTGCTGGCCTGCCCGGCGGCCAGCGTTTTATCTGAACGTGTATTCAGCACGGCAGGGGCGTCATTACTGACAAGCGCAGCCGCCTGTCCACAGCCAACGTGGACAAGCTAACGTTTATAAAAATGAACCAGGCATGGATCCCACAAGACCTGACCCTCCCTTGTGCAGAGTAGTCCTTAATAACTGCCTTAAACCATGTTGTCTTGTACTCCTGGCCACTTCTTCATTGAAAAATCAATTTTTGAAATTAAGGAGGATCTTGGGGTGCAACCCAGAGTTGAATGAACCTTCCCTCTGTCTGGGTGCCGGGGCCAAAGTACATGAAAGTGTCCTTCTCCTGTGCTGGGTGATATGAATGTTATACTTGTGCTGTCTGACATGTCTCCTTTGTGTGGGTGCAGGGGCCAAAGTCACTGAAGCGGCCTTCTCCTGTGGTGGGTGATCGAAATGCCTGATTCTCTGCTGTGGGACCTCTCTCCTCCGTGTGGCTGCAGGGGTCAAGGTCTCTAAAAGTGCCCTTCTCCTGTGGTGGTTGATGTAAAACTGATGCTTGTGCTATCTAACCTGTCTCCTCTGTTTCGGTGCTAAGGCCTAAGTCACTGAAAGCGGCCTTCTCCTGTGGTGGCTGATATAAATGCCTGAATCTCTGCTGTGAAAACCTCTCTCCTCCGTCTGGGTGCAGGGGTCAAAGTCTCTCAAAGTGGCCTTCTCTTGTGCTGGGTGATGTGAAGCTGATGTTTGTGCCATCTGACATGGTTGCCGAGGTCCCATTAAATGGTGGCCTACTCCTGTGGTGGGTGATCTAAATGCATGATTCTCTGCTGTGAAAACCTCTCTCCTTCGTCTGGGTGCAGGGGTTAAAGTCTATCAAAGTGGCCTTCTCTTGTGCTGAGTGATGTGAAGCTGATGTTTGTGCCATCTGACATGGTTGCCGGGTCCCATTAAATGGTGGCCTACTCCTGTGGTGGGTGATCTAAATGCATGATTCTCTGCTGTGAAAACCCCTCTCCTCCGCCTGGGTGCAGGGTCAAAGTCTCTCAAAGTGGCCTTCTCTTGTGCTGGGTGATGTGAAGCTGATGTTTGTGCCATCTGACATGGTTGCCGGGGTCCCATTAAATGGTGGCCTACTACTGTGGTGGTTGATCTAAATGCCTGATTCTCTGCTGTGAAAACTTCTCTCCTCTGTCTGGGTGCTGGTCCAAAATACATGAGAGTGGCCTTCTCCAGTGGTGGATGATATGGCGCATGATTCCTTGATGTGGGACCTGTATCCTCTGTCTGGGTGCTGGTCCAAAATAAATGAGAGTGGCCTTCTCCGGTGGGGGGTTGATATGACGCCTTATTCCTTGCTGTGGGACCTCTCTCCTCTGTCTGGGTGCTGGTCCGAAATAAATGAGTGGCCTTCTCCGTTGGTGGTTGATATGGCGCATGATTCCTTGATGCGGGACCTCTCTCCTCTGTCTGGGTGCTGGTCGAACTAAATGAGAGTGGCCTTCTCCGGTGGTGGTTGATATGAAGCATGATTCCTTGCTGTGGGACCTGTATCCTCTGTCTGGGTTTCCTGGGCCGAAATAAATGAGAGTGGCCTTCTCCGTTGGTGGTTGATATGACGCATGATTCCTTGATGTGGGACCTCTCTCCTCTGTCTGGGTGCTGGTCCAAAAATACATGAGTGGCCTTCTCCGGTGGTGGTTGATATGACGCATGATTCCTTGCTGTGGGACCTCTCTCCTCTGTCTGGGTGCTGGTCCAAAATACATGAGAGTGGCCTTCTCCGGTGGTGGTTGATATGAAGCATGATTCCTTGCTGTGGGACCTGTATCCTCTGTCTGGGTGCTGGGCCGAAATAAATGAGTGGCCTTCTCCGTTGGTGGTTGATATGGCGCATGATTCCTTGATGTGGGACCTCTCTCCTCTGTCTGGGTGCTGGTCCAAAATACATGAGTGGCCTTCTCCGGTGGTGGTTGATATGACGCATGATTCCTTGCTGTGGGACCTGTATCCTCTGTCTGGGTGCTGGTCAAAAATACATGAGTGGCCTTCTCTGGTGGTGTTTGATATGAAGCATGATTCCTTGCTGTGGGACCTGTATCCTCTGTCTGGGTGCTGGTTCCAAATAAATGAAGTGGCCTTCTCCAGTGGTGGATGATATGACGCATGATTCCTTGCTGTGGGACCTCTCTCCAATTGATATTGATTAATTTTTATTTATTTTATTTTATTTTAATTCATTTCCCTATCTACATTTGTTTGCAGGTGATTTACCTACATTTTGCTGCCTTTTGCAGCCCTCTAGCCCTTTCGGGAGTCTTTTACAGGCTTTTAGTGCCCAAAGTTCGGGTCCCCATTGACTTCTATGGGGTTCGGGTTCGGGATGAAATTCGGGTTGAGTTCGGATCACGAACCCGGACATTTCCGGAAGTTTGGCCGAACCTCTCGAACCCGAACATCCAGGTGTTCGCTCATCTCTACTCGCTAAGTTTAATACGGTCAGTCAAAAGATAGATTTTTATTTTTCTGGGGTGAAATTCAATTGCAAAGACACTAATCCACTAAATCAGTGGTTTTAATTGTTGCTGGCTAAGTGTAATACTGTGCGTAAAAGGATAGATTTTATTTCTCGGATGAAATTCAATTGCTAAAATACCAATCCCCTAAATCTGGTGTTCCAGCTGAGGCTGGCTAAGTTTATTACTGTACGTCAAAGGATAGATTATTTTCTGCGGTTAAATTCAATTGCCAAAATACAAATCACCTAAATCTGTGGTTTTAGCTGTTGGACAAGTGCAATAATGTGAGTAAAAGGATAGATTTTAATTCTGGGGTGAAATTCAATTTCCAAAATACCAATCCACTAAATCTGGTGTTCCAGCTGAGGCTGGCTAAGTTTATTACTGTACGACAAAGGATAGATTTTTTCTGGGGTTAAATTTAATTGCCAAAATAACAATCCCCTAAATCTGATGTTCCAGCTGAGGCTGGCAAAGTTTATTACTGTAAGTAATAAATTGAATTTCAACCTCGAAATAAAATCTATCCTTTGACGGACCGTATTAAAGCTTAGCGAGCTACAGCTGGAACACCAGAACTGGAATTGGTATTTTGGCAGTGAATTCACCCCAGAAAAATCTATCCTTTGACGTACGGTATGCAGCTTAGTCAGCCACAGCTGGAACCCCAGATTTAGGGGATTGGTATTTTGGCTGTTGAATTGACCCCAGAAAAATCTATCCTTTGACGGAGTATTATGCTTAGTCAGCCACGGCTGGAAACCTAGATTTAGGGATTGGTATTTTGGCAATTGAATTTCACCCTAGAAAAAAATCTATCCTTTGAATGAAAGTATTACACTTGGCCAGCCTCAGCTGGAACTCCAGATTTAGGGGATTGTTATTTTGGCAATTGAATTTAACCCGAGAAGAAAATCTATCCTTTGACGGACAGTACTAAACTTAGCCAGCCTCAGCTGGAACACCAGATTTAGGGAGTTGGTATTTTGGCAATTGAATTTCACCTCAGAAAAAATCTATCCTTTATAGATTTTTTCTGGGTGAAATTCAATTGCCAAAATACTCATTCCCTAAATCTGAGGTCCCAGCTGTGGCTGGCCATGTGTAATATTGTCCATCAACGGATAGATTTTATTTCTGTGGGGAAAATCAATTGCCAAAATACCAATCCTCTAAATCTGGTGTTCTAGCTGTGGCTGGCTAAATTTAATACTGTACGTCAAAGAATTGATATCTTTCTGGCGTGAAATTCAATTACCAAAATACCAATCCCCTAAATCTATTGTTCCAGCTGTAGCTGGCTAAGTTTAATACTGTTCGTCAAAGAATAGATTTTTTTCTGAAGTGAAATTCAATTGCCAAAATACCAATCCCTAAATCTGGGGTTCCAGCTGTGGCTGGCTTACTTTAATACTGTACATCAAAAGATATATTTTTTCTGGGGTGAAATTCAATTGAGAAAATACCAATCACCTAAATCTGGGGTTCCAGCTGTGGCTGGCTTACTTGAATGCTGTACGTCAAAGGATAGATTTTTTCTGGGGTGAAATTCAATTGCCAAAATACCAATCCCCTAAATCTGGTGTTCCTGCTGTGGCTGGCTAAAGTTTAATACTGTACGTCAAAGGATTGATTTCTTTCTGGGTTGAAATTCAATTGCCAAAATACCAGTCCCCTAAATCTGGTGTTCCAGCTGTGGCTGGCTAACTTTAATACTCTACGTCAAAGGATATATTTTTTTCTTGGGAGAAATTCAATTGCCATAATACTAATCCACTAAATCAGTGGTTTTAACTGTTGCTGGCCAAGTGTAATACTGTGCGTAAAAGGATAGATGTTATTTCTGGGGTGAAATTCAATTGCCAAAATAACAATCCACTAAATCTGGAGTTCCAGCTGTGGCTGGCCAAGTGTAATACTTTCATTCATGGGATAGATTTTTTCTGGGGTGAAATTCAATTGCCAAAATACCAATCCCCTAAATCTGGTGTTCCAGCTGAGGCTGGCTAAGTTTAGTACTGTCCGTCAAAGGATAGATTTTCTTCTCGGGTTAAATTCAATTGCCAAAATAACAATCCCCTAAATCTGGAGTTCCAGCTGAGGCTGGCCAAGTGTAATACTTTCATTCAAAGGATAGATTTTTTTTCTAGGGTGAAATTCAATTGCCAAAATACCAATCCCCTAAATCTAGGGTTCCAGCTGTGGCTGACTAAGCGTAATACTCTCCGTCAAAGGATAGATTTTTCTGGGGTCAAATTCAATAGCCAAAATACCAATCCCCTAAATCTGGGGTTCCAGCTGTGGCTGACTAAGCGTAATACTGTACGTCAAAGGATAGATTTTTTTCTGGGGTGAAATTCAATTGCCAAAATACCAATTCCCAAGTTCTGGTGTTTCAGCTGTAACTCGCTAAGTTTAATACGGTCCGTCAAAGGATAGATTTTATTTCGAGGTTGAAATTCAATTTCCAAAATACCAATCCCCTAAATATGGTTTTCCAGCTGTGGCTGGCCAAGATTATTACTAGATTTTTTTGTGTTGGAGAAATTCAATTGGCAAAATAACAATCCCCTAAATCTGGTGTTCCAGCTGTGGCTGGCTTAGTTTAATACTGTATGTCAAAGGATAGATTTTTTTCTGGGGTGAAATTCAGTTGCCAAAATACCATTCCCCTAAATCTGAGGTCCCAGCTGTGGCTGGCCATGTGTAATATTGTCCATCAACGGTTAGATTTTATTTCTGTGGGGAAAATCAATTGCCAAAATACCAATCCTCTAAATCTGGTGTTCTAGCTGTGGCTGGCTAAATTTTATACTGTACGTCAAAGAATTGAAATCTTTCTGGCGTGAAATTCAATTACCAAAATACCAATCCCCTAAATCTAGTGTTCCAGCTGTAGCTGGCTAAGTTTAATACTGTTCGTCAAAGAATAGATTTTTTTTTCTGAAGTGAAATTCAATTGCCAAAATACCAATCCCCTAAATCTGGTGTTCCAGCTGTGGCTGGCCAAGTGTAATACTTTCATTCAAGGGATAGATTTTTTTGTGGGGGGAAATTCAATTGCCAGAATACCAATTCCCTAAATCTGGGGTTCCAGCTGTGGCTTGCTAAGTTTAATACTTTTCGTCAAAGGATATATTTTTTTGTGTGGTGAAATTCAATTGGCAAAATACCAATCCCCTAAATCTGTGGTTTTAACTGTTGCTGGCCACATATAATACTGTCCGTAGCAGCATAGATTTTTTTTCTGGGAAGAAATTCAATTGCCAAAATATCAATTCCCTAAATCTGGGGTTCCAGCTGTGGCTGACAAAGTGTAATACTGTCCGTCACAGGATAGATTTTTTTCTGGGGTGAAATTCAATTGCCAAAATACCAATCCCCTAAATCTGGTGTTCCAGCTGTGGCTGGCTAACTTTAATACTCTACGTCAATGGAAAGATTTTTTTCTGGGGTGAAATTCAATTGCCAAAATACCAATCCCCTAAATATGGTTTTCCAGCTGTGGCTGGCCAAGATTATTACTAGATTTTTTTGTGTTGGAGAAATTCAATTGGCAAAATAACAATCCCCTAAATCTGGTGTTCCAGCTGTGGCTGGCTTAGTTTAATACTGTATGTCAAAGGATAGATTTTTTTCTGGGGTGAAATTCAGTTGCCAAAATACCATTCCCCTAAATCTGAGGTCCCAGCTGTGGCTGGCCATGTGTAATATTGTCCATCAACGGTTAGATTTTATTTCTGTGGGGAAAATCAATTGCCAAAATACCAATCCTCTAAATCTGGTGTTCTAGCTGTGGCTGGCTAAATTTTATACTGTACGTCAAAGAATTGAAATCTTTCTGGCGTGAAATTCAATTACCAAAATACCAATCCCTAAATCTAGTGTTCCAGCTGTAGCTGGCTAAGTTTAATACTGTTACGTCAAAGAATAGATTTTTTTTTCTGAAGTGAAATTCAATTGCCAAAATACCAATCCCCTAAATCTGGTGTTCCAGCTGTGGCTGGCCAAGTGTAATACTTTCATTCAAGGGATAGATTTTTTGTGGGGAAATTCAATTGCCAGAATACCAATTCCCTAAATCTGGGGTTCCAGCTGTGGCTTGCTAAGTTTAATACTTTTCGTCAAAGGATATATTTTTTGTGTGGTGAAATTCAATTGGCAAAATACCAATCCCTAAATCTGTGGTTTTAACTGTTGCTGGCCACATATAATACTGTCCGTAGCAGCATAGATTTTTTCTGGGAAGAAATTCAATTGCCAAAATATCAATTCCCTAAATCTGGGGTTCCAGCTGTGGCTGACAAAGTGTAATACTGTCCGTCACAGGATAGATTTTTCTGAGGTGAAATTCAATTGCCAAAATACCAATCCCTAAATCTGGTGTTCCAGCTGTGGCTGGCTAACTTTAATACTCTACGTCAATGGAAAGATTTTTCTGGGGTGAAATTCAATTGCCAAAATAACACTCCTCTAAATCTGGTGTTCCAGCTGTGGCTGGCTAAGTTTAATACTGTACGTCAAAGGATAGATTTTTTGTGAGGTGAAATTAATTTGTCAAAATACCAATACCCTTAATCTGGTGTTCCAGCTGTGGCTGGCTAAGTTTAATACTGTCCGTCAAAGGATCGATTTTATTTCTGGGATGAAATTATATTGCCAAAATACCAATCCCCTAAATCTGCTGTTCCAGCTGTGGCTAGCTAACTTAAATACTGTCTGTCAAAGGATAGATTTTTTTCTGGGGTGAAATTCAATAGCCAAAATACCAATCCTCTAAATCTGGGGTTCCAGCTGTGGCTGGATAAGTTTAATACTGTCCGTCAAAGGATAGATTATTTTCTGGGGTGAAATTCAATTGCCAAAATAATAATCCCCTAAATTTGCTGTTCCAGCTGTGGCTGGCTAACTTAATTACTGTCTGTCAAAGGTTTTAGCTGTTACTGGCCAAGTGTAATACTGTGCGTAAAATTATAGATTTTATTTCTGGGATGAAATTCAATTGCCAAAATACCAATACACTAAATCTAGTGTTCCAGCTTTGGCTGGATAAGTTTAATACTATACGTCAAAGGATAGATTTTTTCTGGGGTGAAATTCAATTGCCAACATATCAATCCCTAAATCTGGAGTTCCAGCTGTGGCTGGAAAAGTTTAATACTGTACGTCAAAGGATAGATTATTTTTCTGGGGTGAAATTCAAATGCCAAAATACCAATCCCTAAATATGGTGTTCCAGCTGTGGCTGGCGAAGTGTAATACTTTCCTTCAAAGAATAGATTTTATTATGGGGTGAAATTCAATTGCCAAAATACCAATGCCCTAAATCTAGCGTTACAGCTGTGCCTAAGTAAGCGTAATACTGTCCGTCAAAGGAAAGATTTTTTCAGAGGTGAAATTCAATTGCTAACATGTCAATCCCCTAAATCAGTGGTTTTAGCTGTTGCTGGCGAAGTGTAATACTGTGCGTAAAAGGATAGATTTTATTTCTGGGATGAAATTCAAATGCCAAAATAGAAATCCCCTGAATCTGGTGTTCCAGCTGTGGCTTGCTAATTTTAATACTGTCCGTCAAAGGATAGATGTTTTTGTGGGGCTCAATTCAATTGTCAAAATAACAATCCCCTAAATCTGCTGTTCCAGCTGTGGCTGGCTAACTCAAATACTGTCTGTCAAAGGTTTTAGCTGTTACTGGCCAAGTGTAATACTGTGCGTAAAATTATAGATTTTATTTCTGGGATGAAATTCAATTGCCAAAATACCAATCCCCTAAATCTAGTGTTCCAGCTTTGGCTGGCTAACTTTAATACTCTACGTCAAAGGATAGATTTCTTTCTGGGGTGAAATATAATTGCCAAAATAACAATCCCCTCAATCTGGTGTTCCAGCTGTGGCTGGCCAAGTGTAATACTGTCAGTCAAAGGATAGATTTTTTGTGGGGTGAAAGTCAATTGTCAAAATACCAATCCCTAAATCTGGTGTTCCAGCTGTGGCTGGCTAAGTTTAATACTTTACGTCAAAGGATCGATTATTTTGTGGGGTGAAATTCAGTTGCCAAAATACCAATTCACTCAATCTGGGGTTCCAGCTGTGGCTGGCCAAGTGTAATACTGTCTATCAACGGATCTATTTTTTCCTGGGTTTAAATTCAATTGCAAAAATACCAATCCCCTAAATCGTTTGATCAGTTTAATACGGTCCGTTAAAGGATTGATTTTTTCTGGGATAAAATTCAATTGCCAATATACTAATCCACTAAATCAGTGGTTTTAGCTTTTGCTGGCCAAGTGTAATATTGTGCGTAAAAGGATAGATTTTATTTCTGGGATGAAATTCAATTGTCAAAATACCAATTCCCTAAATCTGGTGTTCCAATTGTGGCTGGCTAAGTTTAATACTGTCCGTCAAAGGATAGATTTTTTCTTGGGAGAAATTTATTTGCCAAAATACCAATCCTCTTAATCTGGTATTCCAGCTGTGGCTGGCTAAATTTAATACTCTACATCAAAGGATTGATTTCTTTCTGGGGTGAAATTTAATTGCCAAAAAACAATCCCCTAAATCTGGTGTTCCAGCTGTGGCTGGCCAAGTGTACTACTGTCCGTCAAAGAATAGATTTTTTTGTGGGGTGAAATTTAATTGCCAAAATGCCAATCCCCTAAATCAGTTGTTTTAGCTGTTGCTGGCCAAGTGTAATACTGTGCGTAAAAGGATAGATTTTTTTCTGGGGTGAAATTCAATAGCCAAAATACCAATCTCCTAAATCTCGGGTCCCAGCTGTGGCTGGCCAAGTGTAATACTGTCTATCAACGGATAGATTTTTTCTGTGGTGAAAATCAATTGCCAAAATACCAATCCCTAAATCTGGTGTTCTGACTGTGGCTGGCTAAGTTTAATACTGTCTGTCAAAGGATAGATTTTTTCTTGGGAGAAATTTATTTGCCAAAATACCAATCCTCTTAATCTGGTATTCCAGCTGTGGCTGGCTAAATTTCATACTCTACGTCAAAGGATTGATTTCTTTCTGGGGTGAAATTTAATTGCCAAAAAACAATCCCCTAAATCTGGTGTTCCAGCTGTGGCTGGCCAAGTGTACTACTGTCCGTCAAAGAATAGATTTTTTTGTGGGGTGAAATTCAATTGCCAAAATACCAATCCCATAAATCTGGTGTTCCAGCTGTGGCTGGCTAAGTTTAATACTGTCCGTCAAAGGATCTATTTTTTTATGGGGTGAAATTCAATTGCCAAAATACCTATCCCCTATATCTGTTGTTCCAGCTGTGGCTGGCTAAGTTTAATACTGTTAGTAAACGGATAGATTTTATTTCGGGGTGAAATTCAATTGCCAAAATACCAATCCCATAAATCTGGTGTTCCAGCTGTGGCTGGCTAAGTTTAATACTGTCCGTCAAAGGATCTATTTTTTTATGGGGTGAAATTCAATTGCCAAAATGCCAATCCCTAAATCAGTTGTTTTAGCTGTTGCTGGCCAAGTGTAATACTGTGCGTAAAAGGATAGATTTTTTCTGGGGTGAAATTCAATAGCCAAAATACCAATCTCCTAAATCTCAGGTCCCAGCTGTGGCTGGCCAAGTGTAATACTGTCCATCAACGGATAGATTTTTTCTGTGGTGAAAATCAATTGCCAAAATACCAATCCCCTGAATCTGGTGTTCTGACTGTGACTGGCTAAGTTTAATACTGTCTGTCAAAGGATAGATTTTTTCTTGGGAGAAATTTATGTGCCAAAATACCAATCCTCTAAATCTGGTATTCCAGCTGTGGCTGGCTAAATTTCATACTCTACGTCAAAGGATTGATTTCTTTCTGGGGTGAAATTTAATTGCCAAAAACAATCCCCTAAATCTGGTGTTCCAGCTGTGGCTGGCCAAGTGTACTACTGTCCGTCAAAGAATAGATTTTTTGTGGGGTGAAATTCAATTGCCAAAATACCAATCCCATAAATCTGGTGTTCCAGCTGTGGCTGGCTAAGTTTAATACTGTCCGTCAAAGGAACTTTTTTTTATGGGGTGAAATTCAATTGCCAAAATGCCAATCCCTAAATCAGTTGTTTTAGCTGTTGCTGGCCAAGTGTAATACTGTGCGTAAAAGGATAGATTTTTTTCTATGGTGAAATTCAATAGCCAAAATACCTATCCCCTATATCTGTTGTTCCAGCTGTGGCTGGCTAAGTTTAATACTGTTAGTAAACGGATAGATTTTATTTCGGGGTGAAATTCAATTGCCAAAATACCAATCCCATAAATCTGGTGTTCCAGCTGTGGCTGGCTAAGTTTAATACTGTCCGTCAAAGGATCAATTTTTTTATGGGGTGAAATTCAATTGCCAAAATGCCAATCCCTAAATCAGTTGTTTTAGCTGTTGCTGGCCAAGTGTAATACTGTGTGTAAAAGGATAGATTTTTTTTCTGGGGTGAAATTCAATAGCCAAAATACCAATCTCCTAAATCTCGGGTCCCAGCTGTGGCTGGCCAAGTGTAATACTGTCCATCAACGGATAGATTTTTTTCTGTGGTGAAAATCAATTGCCAAAATACCAATCCCTAAATCTGGTGTTCTGACTGTGGCTGGCTAAGTTTAATACTGTCTGTCAAAGGATAGATTTTTTCTTGGGAGAAATTTATTTGCCAAAATACCAATCCTCTAAATCTGGTATTCCAGCTGTGGCTGGCTAAATTTCATACTCTACGTCAAAGGATTGATTTCTTTCTGGGGTGAAATTTAATTGCCAAAAACAATCCCCTAAATCTGGTGTTCCAGCTGTGGCTGGCCAAGTGTACTACTGTCCGTCAAAGAATAGATTTTTTTGTGGGGTGAAATTCAATTGCCAAAATACCAATCCCTAAATCAGTTGTTTTAGCTGTTGCTGGCCAAGTGTAATACTGTGCGTAAAAGGATAGATTTTTTTCTATGGTGAAATTCAATAGCCAAAATACCTATCCCCTATATCTGTTGTTCCAGCTGTGGCTGGCTAAGTTTAATACTGTCCGTCAAAGGATCTATTTTTTTATGGGGTGAAATTCAATTGCCAAAATGCCAATCCCCTAAATCAGTTGTTTTAGCTGTTGCTGGCCAAGTGTAATACTGTGCGTAAAAGGATAGATTTTTTTCTATGGTGAAATTCAATAGCCAAAATACCTATCCCCTATATCTGTTGTTCCAGCTGTGGCTGGCTAAGTTTAATACTGTTAGTAAACGGATAGATTTTATTTCGAGGTGAAATTCAATTGCCAAAATACCAATCCCATAAATCTGTGGTTTTAGCTGTGGCTGACCAAGTGTAATACTGTACGTCAAAGGATATATTTTTTTATGGGGTGAAATTCAATTGCCAAAATACAAATCCACCAAAATCTGGGGTGCAAGCTGTGGCTGGCTAAGTTTTATACTGTACGTCAAAGGATAGATAATTTTGTGGGGTGAAATTCAGTTGCCAAAATACCAATCCCCTAAATCTGGGGTTCCAGCTGTGGCTGGCCATGTGTAATACTGTCCATCAACGGATAGATTTTTTTCAGGGATGAAATTCAATTGCCAAAATACTAATTCACTAAATCAGTGGTTTTAGCTATTGCTGGCCAAGTGTAATACTGTGCGTAAAAGGATAGATTTTATTTCTGGGATGAAATTCAATTGTCAAAATAAAAATCCCTAAGTCTGGTGTTCTAGCTGTGTCTGGCCAATTGTAATACTGTCCATGAAAATATATATATATTTTTTGTGGGGTGAAATTCAATTGCCAAAATAACAATCCCCTAAATCTGGTGTTCCAGCTGTGTCTGGCCAATTGTAATACTGTCCGTGATAGGATATATTTTTTTTGTGGGGTGAAATTTAATTGCCAAAATAACAATCCCCTAAATCTCTTGTTCCAGCTGTGGCTCGCTAAGTTTATTACAGTCCGAGAAAGATAGATTTTTTCTGGGGTGGAATTCAATTGCCAAAATACTAGTCCACTAAATTAGGGGTTTTAGCTGTTGCTGGCCAAGTGTAATACTGTACGTCAAAGGATAGATTTTTTTCTGGGGTGAAATTCAATTGCCAAAATAACAATCCCCTAAATCTGGTGTTCCAGCTGTTGCTTGCTAAGTTTATTACTGTCCGTCAAAGGATAGATTTTTTCTGGGGTAAAATTCAATTGACAAAATACCAATCCCCTAAATCTGGGGTTCCAGCTGTGGCTGGCCAATTGTAATACTTTCATTCAAAGGATAGAATTTTTCTAGGGTTAAATTCAATTGCCAAAATACCAATCCCTAAATCTATGGTTCCAGCTGTGGCTGACTAAGTGTAATACTGTCCGTCAAAAGATAGATTTTTTCTGGGGTGAAATTCAATTGCCAAAATACTAAACCACTAAATTAGTGGTGTTAACTGTTGCCGGCCAAATGTAATAATGTGCGTAAAAGGATAGATTTTATTTATGGGGCGAAATTCAATTGCCAAAATAATATTCCACTAAATCTGGTGTTCCAGCTGTGGCTAACCAAGTTTAATACTGTCCATCTAAGGATAGATTTTTTTCTGGGGTGACATTCAATTGCAAAAATACAAATTCCCTAAATCTGGTGCTCCAGCTCTGGCTGTCCAAGTGTAATACTGTCCTTCAAAGGATATTTTTTCTGTGTTTAAATAAAATCCCTGAATAGTGATGTCGCGAACATAAAATTTTCCGTTCGCGCCTCGAACACGAACTTCCGCAAATGTTCGCGAATGGGTGAACCGCCATAGACTTCAATAGGCAGGCGAATTTTAAAACCCACAGGGACTCTTTCTGGCCACAATAGTGATGGAAAAGTTGTTTCAAGGGGACTAACACCTGGACTGTGGCATGCTGGAGGGGATCCATGGCAAAACTCCCATGGAAAATTACATATTTGACGCAGAGTTGGGTTTTAATCCATAAAAGGCATAAATCACCTAACAATCCTACATTTTTTGAAAACGTGGTTTAAAACATCTAGTGTGTGTATACGATCACTTCAGGTATGATGTTGTATCGATCAGGTAGTGTAAGGGTTACGCCCGCTTCACTGACATTGACAGACCAAACTCCCTTTTAATGCACCGCAAACAACCGCAAACAGTCCATTTGCACAATGGCAAACTCCCCATTTGCACAGGTTGGATACCAAGCTAGCCATGTCCCGGTGATGTCATTGAAGGTTTCTTCCTCCACCCAGCCACGTACAACACCAAGGGTCCCCGAAGGTGAGTTGAATTGATTTTTCGAACGGGAGATGGTTAAAAAAACGCTGGCTCCCTCCCATTTGTTTTTAATCCACGGTCACTGCGTCTGCATCGTACAATTTACTGTCACACCCGATATGAGTGGTATTTTCTGTAGTACTATTCTCATCAGTTTAATCCCTCTAACGTCCCCAATCTGGGGTCCATTTATTGAATAGATTTTTCGAACGGGGAGATGTTTAAAAAAACGGAATTAGACTTACCGGTAATTCAGTTTCCTTGAAATCACCACTGACCCATGACCCCTGTGGGGGCAGGAACAGAGAAGAGGTTAAATTGCCCCGTCCCACCACCACACCTCAGTGCTTCCAAAGACAACCAGTGCCAGAACAAGTATAGTTTCTTTTTTTTTCTTTCTTCTCAGTATTACTTCATACTCGGAGAAAGAAGAAACAGTACAAAAGAGGAGGGAATATATGGGCCGTCATGGTGATTTCATAGAAAATGAATTACCTGTAAGTCTAATTCCGGTTTTCCCATATCATCACCATGACGGCCACACAGGAGAGTTATAAAATTGCGTCATATGGGGGGCAACCGCCTGAAGAACCTTCCGACCAAAAGAAAGGCCAGAGGTTCCAGATAAGTCCAAGCGGTAATGTTTCACGAATGTGTGAATGCTAGACCATGGGGCAGCCCTGCATATATCTTCTAGAGAAGCCCCTGCTTTCTCTGCAAACGTAGTGGAGATGGCCCTTGTAGAATGTGCCCTAATGTTTGATGGATGGTACATATTTTGGTTTTTATAGCATAGTGTAATAGTCCCCTTAATCCACCTTGCAATGGATGATTTTGAGACCTTGAAACCCTTATTCTTCCCTGAAAACTGGACAAGCAAGCTATCTGACTTCCTAAATTCTTTGGTGGCATCCAAGTATCTCAGGACCGTTCGTTCTGACATCTAAGGAATGAAATTTCTCTTCATCTTGATTCCTAGGGTTATTGCAAAAGCATGGAAGAATAATCTCCTGGCCTCTGTTTCGATCTGACACTACTTTTGGCAGGATTGCTGGGTCTAACTTTAGCACTACCTTATCTTCCGTAACAGAAAGGTATGGTTCCTGAATAGAGAGAGCTTGAATCTCTCCTAGCCTCTTAGCCGAAGTGATTGCGATAAGGAAAGCAGTTTTGAACGAAAGCAATTTAATCGCACAGTCGTCTAAAGGTTCAAACGGTGGGCACATAAGATTATTGAGAACTAAGTTCAGGTCCCATGTTGGAGTGCGGGATCTCAGGGTTGGTTTGAGTCTGTGGGCAGCTCTAATAAACCGCTTAATCCAACGGTGGTCTGCCAGGTGGGCGTCAAAAAAAGGCACTTAAGGCTGATATCTGGTCCTTTAAGGTAGCTGGCGAGAGACCTAGCTCAAGTTCATTTTGTAGGAAATCCAAGATTTTTTGAATGTTGGGCCCTCTCAGGTTTGGATTTTTCTCACCTAACCATGAGCAGAACTTTTTCCAAATTTTCAAGTAGATCACAGAAGTCACTTTCTTCCTAGAACATCTTAAGGTGGCTATGACTTTGTCAGACAGGCCCTGGGATTTTAAGATGGAGACCTCAGGATCCAGGCCGTGAGCTTCAAGAATTCCGGGTGAGGGTGTAGTAAGGAACCCTGGAATAGGATGTTTCCCTGAGAGGGAGTCTCATTGGTTCGTCTATCGCTAGTCTCAGAAGCGGAGCAAACCAACTCCTCTTGGGCCAGAACGAGGTGATCAATATTACCGTAGTTCTCCCATCTAGAATTTTCTGAATGACCCTCGGAATAAAAGGCATTGGAGCAAATGCGTATGGCAGATCCCAGCACCATTTCAGAGATAAGGCATCTATCCTCCAAGGATGGTCTCCCCTGTTTAGGGAGCAGAATATCTTCAGTTTTGTATTCTTCCTGGTCGCAAAAGGTCTATTGTGGGAAGACCCCATTTCTGGGTTATCAAGTTGAAGACCTCTTGGCTTAGAACCCACTCTGTATGATCTATTTTTTGTCTGCTTAGAAAGTCCGCCTCTACATTTAGGGACCCTTTTAGATGTACTGCTGAGATGGATTTTAGTTCTTCTTCGGCAAAGGAGAAAATTTCCTCTGAGATGGCTTGGAGCTTCCCTGATCGAGTACCTCCCTGGTGTTTCAGATAGGAGACCACCGTCATGTTGTCCGAGAGAACGTTTACGTGCTGTTTTCTTACTAGCTGCTTGACTGATAGCACAGCTTTTCTCACCGCATATAGTTCTCGGAAGTTTGAAGACTGAACAGATATGGGAACCTTCCAAGTTCCCTGGAGGTAGTGCTTGTCGATCTTTGCTCCCCATCCAGTTTTGCTGGCATCCGTGGAGATTGTAATTAATGGTGATCGAATCCAAAGAACTCCCTGGGAAAGATTCTTCTCTTTTGTCCACCAAGAGAGAAAGATCTTCACTGCCCCTGGAATCCAAAGGCGGGAATCTAGAGAGCTTTTCTTTTTGTTCCATTGGGACAATAGCCAGTTTTGTATCACTCGACAATGAGCCTGTGCCCACTCTACTGAGGGAATGCAGGAGGTTAGCAGGCCGAGAAGGCTCATTGCTTCTCTTATTGAGCAACTCTTCCGGTGTTGAAATTGCCTCACTTTGCCTATCAGGGACCGAATCTTGGTCTGTGGTAGGAAGGTCGATTGTGCTATGGAGTCTAGTACAACCCCTAGAAATTCCACCTTCGTGGATGGTACCATCATAGATTTGGGTTCGTTCACGATCCAACCCAGTGCTGACAGATGGGATAAAAATATTTGTAAGTCCGAAAGCAGAAGCTCCCCTGAGTCTGCTATAATTATGAAATCGTCCAAGTACGGGATTATGTTTAGTCCTTTCTCTCTGAGTGGTGCTACCATTTCCGCAATTAGTTTGGTAAAAAGCCTTGGTGTGGCTGAAATCCTAAAGGGTAGCGCTATGAACTGATAGTGAAGAATTTGATTGTGGGGGTCCTTGACCGCAAACCTCAGATACTTCTGGTTATTCGGGTGAATCGGGACATGTAAGTAGGCATCTTTTAGGTCTACCGAACACATGAATGCTGCTATTTTTATCCGGGGTACAACTGACTTTAGAGACTCCATCTTGAACTTCCTGTAAAGAATAAATTTGTTCAGCTGTTTCGGGTTTATGATAGTTCGAAAGTCTCCATCCTCCTTTTTACTAAAAATAGTGTTGAATAGTACCCCTGACCTTCTTGCGACCTGGGAACTGGAATCACTGCTCCTTTCTTTACCAGATCCTGGACTCCTTGATAAATATTCAGGCTGGAGGATCTGGAGGACAACTTTGTTACAACAAATCTGGGAGGGGGTAGAGAGGTAAACTCGATCTTGAAACCAGACCGAATGATGTCCAAGGCCCACTGGTTCTTTGTTGTGAGTTCCCATGGGCCCAGGAAATCCTTTAGTCTCCCCGACAATGGTGTCATTGTTTCTCCTCAGATTTTGATTGGGGTTTAAGCAGGAAACCTCTTCCTTTACCCCCTTGGAATAGGACCACCTCCCGGACTTGCCTTTCCCTCTACCAGCCCTACTTTGTCCCCCATAAGACCGAAAGGACTGGTTCCTTCTGTAGGATCTTTCCTCTGGGAATCCCTTTTTCTATCCGCCGCTTTTTCTAGTATTTTATCTATAACCGGTCCAAATAAATATTCCCCAAAAAGGGAATAGAAACTAACTTCTGTTTGGAAATTCTGTCACCCGACCAGGACTTCATCCATAAAGCTCGACGAGCCGCATTGGATCCAGCCTCTTTAGCACAGAATCTAATCGATTCTGCTGAAGCGTCCGCAAGAAAACCTGTGGCTGATTTAAGAAGCGGGATAGACTGGAGGATTTCTTCCCTAGATGTTCTGTTTTTCAAATGGTTTTCTAGTTCTCCCAGCCATAAATACATAGACCTAGCTACTGACGTGGCTGCAATGTTAGTTTTAACGTTATACATCGAGGCCTCCCAGGATTTTCTTAACAGGGCATCAGCTTTACGCTCCATAGAATCCCTCAATTGAGCGGGGACTGATTGAACAATAAACGGTTTTTGAATTCCTTGGAAACTCCAAGCCTTTTTCTGGTTCTGACCACTCTTCCAGAATCATTTCCTTTATATTTTCATTTATGGGAAAAACCTTGGATCTTTTCACTCTTAGGCTCCCAAACATTTCATCCTGAATATATAGACTTTGGGGTTTCTTCAATCCCCATAGTAGCTCTGACTGCTTTCAACAGGTCACCCATCTATTCTGAGGAAAAATAGAATTTTTGTTGCTCTCAGTGATGTCGCGAACATAAAATTTTCAGTTCGCGAACAGCGAACGCGAACTTCGCAAATGTTCGCGAGCAGGCGGACCGGGCGAACTGCCATAGACTTCAATTGGCAGGCGAATTTTAAAACCCACAGGGACTCTTTCTGGCCACAATAGTGATGGGAAAGTTGTTTCAAGGGGTCTAACACCTGGACTGTGGCATGCCGGAGGGGATCTATGGCAAAACTCCCATGGAAAATTACGTAGTGGACGCAGAGTCGGGTTTTAATCCATAAAGGGCATAAATCAACTAACATTCCTAAATTGTTTGGAATAACGTGCTTTAAAACATCCAGTGTGTGTATACGATCAGGTATGATGTTGTATCGATCAGGTAGTGTAAGGGTTACGCCCGCTTCACTGACATTGACAGACCAAACTCCCTTATAATGCACCGCAAACAGTTCATTTGCACAACCGCAAACTCCCCATTTGCACAAGGTTGGATACCAAGCTAGCCACGTCCCGGTGATGTCATTGAAGGTTTCTTCCTCCACCCAGCCACGTACAACACCAAGGGTCCCCAAAGGTGAATTGAATTGATTTTTCGAACAGGGAGATGGTTAAAAAAACGCTGGCTCCCTCCCTTTGTTTTTATTCACGGGGACTGCGTCTGCGCCGTGCAATTTACTGTCACACCCGATATGAGTGGTATTTTCTGTAGTACTATTCTCATCAGTTTAATCCCTCTAACGTCCCCAATCTGGGGGCCATTTATTGAATAGATTTTTCGAGCGGGGAGATGGTTAAAAAACGCTGGCTCCCTCCACTCTGTTTTAATCCACGGTCACTGCGTCTGCGCCGTGCAGTTTACTGTCACACCCGATATGAGCGGTATTTTCTGTAGTACTATTCTCATCAGTTTAATCCCTGTTACGTCCCATATCAGGGATTGCCTTTTGTGAAAAAAAATTTGGCCGGGTACCTTCGACTGCCTTCACAGTGACAAACCAAACTCTCATACACTAAACTGAATTGATTTCAGGAAACGGGAGATGGAAAAAGCAGCTTGGTCGGTCATCTTACTCCCAAATTGGGGCACTGCGCGTGCACAGAGCAATGTGCTGTGACACCCTATATGAGTGGTGTCTTAACTAGTACTATTCCTATCAGTTTAATCCCTGTTACGGACCCTATCCTGTCGAATTGATTAACCATTGTCGAATTTGCGAACCATTACGACATCATGAAATAATTTAGTTCTGAGCTCTGTACTTGCTTTGTATTGGAATTGATGGGGATTTTTTAATTGCCTGCATCATTTCTAATAAACTATTAAGAGACTTTATTATGATTTTTTATTTTATGTATTAAAAACCCATACAACATATAAAAAAAAAAGGTAAATTAATGTTTTTCTATGAAATATTATCCAGCCGTCCGATCGCTTTTGGTCTGACCATAATGAAGCAACGGCCTTATCATCTGGGGTGTGGCAACATTGCCAACACACTTATAGAGGTGATGATTGCTTCATTGTGATACGCAAGCCCCTTCACCACAACAAGGTAACGATCACGAAGGGAATTGACACTTGTATGTGCCTTTTTTTTGGGTTTGTTTATGCAGCCACAGTGCTGCACCATAGGACAGAAAAATTAGGCATGTACACATGCCTGAAAAATAATGGCACTGTTGCAGCCGCTATTGTAGCAGCGGCCGGAAAATTGATGTTTTCCAGGCAGAAAAGTGACTAAAACATCGTGGCTTGAACCCTAGTTGGTGGTGGAGAATTCACGAAAGTCATCCGGTATGCAGACATTAAATACAGCAGCGTGGGGACCATTTTGAGGCTAATGCATGTAATCAGGCCTTTTGTTAGCCAAGCGTATCCCCCACTGTCAGTCCCTTCGGGATCCATGCCTCATTCATCTTTATGAAGGTGAGGTAATCAACACTTTTTGACCGAGACGACTTCTCTTGTCAGTGACAATGCCTCCTGCTGCACTGAAGGTCCTTTCTGACAGGACACTTGAAGCAGGGCAGGCCAGAAGTTCTATCGCGAACTGGGATAGCTCAGGCCACAGGTCAAGCCTGCACAACCAGTAGTGAAGTGGTTCATTGCTCCTCAGAGTGTCGATATCTGCTGTTAAGGCGAGGTAGTCTGCTACCTGTCGGTCGAGTCATTCTCTAAGGCTGGATCCTGAAGGGCTGTGGCGATGAGTAGGACTGAAAAAGCTCCGCATGTCCTCCATCAACAACACATCTGTAAATCGTCCAGTCCTTGCCGCCGTGGTAGGAGGAGGATTACACTCACCTCTTCCCCTGTTAGATTCCCGCTGTGCTGTGACATCAGCCTTATAAGCTGTGTAAAGCATATTTTTAGTTTGGTTTTGAACTGCTGCATCCTTTCCGACTTTCGGTAATTTGGTAACATTTCTGCCACTTTCTGCTTATAACGGGGTCTAGTAGCGTGGCCACCCAGTACAGATCGTTCTCCTTTATCCTATTTATACGTGGGTCCCTCAACAGACATGAAAGCATGAAAGACCCCATTTGAACAAGGTTGGATGCAGAGCTACTCATTTCCCGTTCCTCGTCCTCACTGATGTCATTGACGGTCTGTTCTTCCCCCAGCCACGTACAACACCATGGGTCCCAGATAGGTGACAACAACGAGCACCCTGGGGTGCCTTCTGTGGTTGGTCTTCCTCCTCCTCAAAGCCGCCACATTCCTCCTCTGACTCCTCTTCCTCATACTCCTCTTCCAGCGTTGCTGCAGGTCCGACAAGCGATGATGACAAGGCTGTTTCTGGTGGTGATGGTGACCACAACTCTTCCTCTTCACGCTCATCTACAGCCTGATCCAGCGATCTTCGCAGGGCACGCTCCAGGAGGAAAACAAATGGGATGAGGTCGCTGATGGTGCCTTCGGTGCGACTGACTAGGTTTGTCACCTCCTCAAAAGGACGCATGAGCCTACAGGCATTGCGCAGGAGCTTCCAGTAACATGGCAAAAAATTCCCAGCTCCGCAGAGGCTGTCCTAGCACCCCGGTCATACAAATACTCGTTGACGGCTTTTTCTTGTTGGAGCAGGCGGTCGAACATTAGGAGTGTTGAATTCTAACGTGTCAGGCTGTCGCAAATCAAGCGCCTCACTGGCATGTTGTTTCGCCGCTGAACATCGGAAAAGTGCGCCATGGCCGTGTAGGAACGCCTGAAATGGCCACACACCTTCCTTGCCTGCTTGACGACGTCCTGTAAGCCTGGGTACTTAGACACAAAACGTTGTGCGATGAGATTCAACACATGTGCCATGCACGGCACATGTGACAACTTGCCCAAATTTAATGCCGCCAACAGATTGCTTCCATTGTCACACACCACTTTGCCGATCTCCAGTTGGTGCGGGGTCAGCCACTGATCCACCTGTGCTTTCAGGGCGGACAGGAGTGCTGGTCCTGTGTGGCTCTCTGCTTTCAGGCAAGTCAACCCCAAGATAGCGTGACACTGTCGTATCCGGGATGTGGAATAGCCCCTGGGGAGCTGGGGGAATCAGTTGATGTGCAGCCAGACGCCGCAGCAGAAGAGGACTCAGCCGAGGAGGATATCGAAGAGGATGGAGTAGGAGTAGAGGAGGTGGCAGTAGGTCTGCCTGCAAGTCGTGGTGGTGTCACCAACTCCGCTGCGGAGCCACGCATTCCATGCTTGTCAGGCGTCAGCAGGTTGACCCAATGCGCAGTATACGTGATATACCTGCCCTGACCGTGCTTTGCAGAACTGGTATCAGTGGTCAGATGGACCCTTGCCCCAACACTGTATGCCAGAGATGCCATGACTTCCTTTTCAATGACATGGTAGAGGTTTGGGATTGCCTTTTTGAAAAAAATTTCGTCCGGGTACCTTCCACTGTGGTGTCCCAATAGCGACAAATTTTTGAAGGCCTCAGACTCTACCAGCTGGTATGGTAAAAGTTGGCGGGCTAAGAGTTCCGTCAAGCCAGCTGTCAGTCGCCGGGCAAGGGGTAACTTTGTGACATTGGCTTCTTATGCTCAAACATGTCCTTGACAGACACCTGACTGTGGGCAGATGAGCAGGAACTGCTGAAGGTGAGAGATGGAGTGGCGGGTGGTTGAGAGGGGGCAGGGAGGACAGCAGTGGTTGACGTGGCTGAAGATGCTGGACCAGGAGGAGCATGGTGGCTTTGAGTTTGTGTGCTGCTTGTACTCATGTGTTGATCCCATAGTCGTTTGTGATGTGAGATCATGTGCCTTCGCAAAGCAGTTGTACCAAGGTGGGTATTGGACTTCCCACGACTCAGTTTCTTTTGGCACAGGTTGCAAATGGCATTGCTTTTATCAGAGGCAGACACACAAAAAAATGCCACACTGCTGAGCTTTGCAATGACGGCATTCTGGTGGTGGCAACAGCATGCGTTGACTGGCGTGCTGTCTGGCTGACCCCAGGTGCCGATACATGCTGTCTGACTGTGCCATTAACTCCTTGCGACGACCTCCCCTGCTTCCAACTCGTCTCCTCATTCTCTCTGTCTCCCCTTCAGAACTTTCCCCTCTTCTTCTCTTCGAGCAGGCACCCACGTGGCATCCGTGGACACATCGTCATCATCAACCGCTTCACTTGTATCTGACACCTCAGCAAAGGAAGCAGCAGCGGGTACAACATCATCATCATCATCATCACACTGTACGTCCATGTGTGTAATCCTGCCTGACTGAGACATATCCCCGTAATCTACATCATCTGGCAATAATGGTTGCGCATCACTAATTGCATCCAACTGATGTGTAAATAACTCCTCTGACGGATCAAGTGAAGCGGCTGTGGTGGCTGTGGTGGTAGTGGTGGTGGTAGCGACGGGTGCGTGGTAACTTGAGAGCAGGTGACCGAAGCTGAGCTGGAGGAGGATGGTGCGTCAAGGTTCTTAGCGGAAGCTGTTGAAGATTGGGTGTCCTGTCTAAGCCAGTCAACTATGTCAACTATTTTTTGGGTTCAGGGTACGTGGCCTCTGAAAACTGGGCATTATTCCAGGGACAGTGGAAATCACAGCACCAAGACCACGACGGCCCCTGCGAGGTGGCCTGCCTCTGATTGTCATTTTTTTTAGATAAGTGGAACTACGCGTGCTAGGTACTGTGCCACCCAGTATGAGTGGTTGGCACTGGCAGTGGGCACACTACAGTCAGTGGAAGTGGGCCTGACACACACTGGCAGCAGGCAAGCAACTGAATTTAGACTACTGTCTAAAAATTAAATGGCTTATTTATCGGCAAGCTACTGTGCCACCAGGTATCAGTGGTTGGCACTGGCAGTGGGCACACTACAGTCAGTGGAAGAGGGCCTGACACACACTGGCAGCAGGCAAGCAACTGAATTTAGACTACTGTCTAAAAATTAAATGGCTTATTTATCGGCAAGCTACTGTGCCACCCGGTATCAGTGGTTGGCACTGGCAGTGGGCACACTACAGTCTGTGGAAGAGGGCCTGACACACACTGGCAGCAGGCAAGCAACTGAATTTAGACTACTGTCTAAAAATTAAATGCCTTATTTATCGGCAAGCTACTGTGCCACCCGGTATCAGTGGTTGGCACTGGCAGTGGGCACACTACAGTCAGTGGAAGAGGGCCTGACACACACTGGCAGCAGGCAAGCAACTGAATTTAGACTACTGTCTAAAAATTAAATGCCTTATTTATCGGCAAGCTACTGTGCCACCCGGTATCAGTGGTTGGCACTGGCAGTGAGCACACTACAGTCAGTGGAAGAGGGCCTGACACACACTGGCAGCAGGCAAGCAACTGAATTTAGACTACTGTCCAAAAATTAAATGCCTTATTTATCGGCAAACTACTGTGCCACCCGGTATCAGTGGTTGGCACTGGCAGTGGGCACACTACAGTCAGTGGAAGAGGGCCTGACACACACTGGCAGCAGGCAAGCAACTGAATTTAGACTACTGTCTAAAAATTAAATGCCTTATTTATCGGCAAGCTACTGTGCCACCCGGTATCAGTGGTTGGCACTGGCAGTGGGCACACTACAGTCAGTGGAGAAGGGCCTGACACACACTGGCAGCAGGCAAGCAACTGAATTTAGACTACTATCCAAAAATTAAATGCCTTATTTATCGGCAAGCTACTGTGCCACCCGGTATCAGTGGTTGGCACTGGCAGTGGGCACACTACAGTCAGTGGACGGGCCTGACACACACTGGCAGCAGGCAAGCAACTGAATTTAGACTACTATCAAAAATTAAATGCCTTATTTATCGGCAAGCTACTGTGCCACCCGGTATCAGTGGTTGGCACTGGCAGTGGGCACACTGCAGTCAGTGGAAGCGGGCCTGACACACACTGGCAGCAGGCAAGCAACTGAATTTAGACTACTGTCCAAAAATTAAATGCCTTATTTATCGGCAAACTACTGTGCCACCCGGTATCAGTGGTTGGCACTGGCAGTGGGCACACTACAGTCAGTGGAAGTGGGCCTGACACACACTGGCAGCAGGCAAGCAACTGAATTTAGACTACTGTCTAAAAATTGAATGCCTTATTTATCGGCAAGCTACTGTGCCACCCGGTATCAGTGGTTGGCACTGGCAGTGGGCACACTACAGTCAGTGGAAGAGGGCCTGACACACACTGGCAGCAGGCAAGCAACTGAAATTACACTAAAGTGTAAAAATTAAATGCCTTTTATTGATGCAAAGTACTGTGCCACACGGGATGACAGGGGTGGGCACTGGCAGTGGGCACACTACAGTCAGTGGAAGTCGGCCTAACACACACTGGCAGCAGGCAAGCAACTGAAATTACACTAAAGTGTAAAAATTAAATGCCTGTTTTTGATGCAAAGTCCTGTGCCACACGGGATGACAGGGGTGGGCACTGGCAGTGGGCACACTACAGTCAGTGGAAGTGGGCCTGACACACACTAGCAGCAGGCAAGCAGCTGAAATTACACTAAAGTGTAAAAATTAAATGCCTCTTTTATGCAAAGTCCTGTGCCAGCCAGTATGAGTGGTGGGCACTGGCAGTGAGCACACTACAGTCAGTGGAAGTCAGCCTGACACACACTGGCAGGCAACTAACCTTAGATTAAAGTGTAAAAATTAAGTGCCTTTTTTTTATGCAAAGTCCTGTGCCACACGGGATGACAGGGTGTGCACTGGCAGTGGGCACACTACAGTCAGTTGAAGTCGGCCTGACACACACTAGCAGCAGGCAAGCAGCTGAAATTACACTAAAGTGTAAAAATTAAATGCCTTTTTATGCAAAGTCCTGTGCCAGCCGCGGTATGAGTGGTGGGCACTGGCAGTGGGCACACTACAGTCAGTGGAAGTCAGCCTGACACACACTGGCAGGCAACTAACCTTAGATTAAAGTGTAAACATTAAATGCCTTTTTTGATGCCAAGTCCTGTGCCACACGGGATGACAGGGGTGGGCACTGGCAGTGGGCACACTACAGTCTGTGGGCCTGCAGCTCCTCACACACAGGCAGGCCAGGCAACTGCAATATGTATATAAAGGGGAAAAAAAGCAGACTAATGTTGCAGCCCTAAAAAGTGCTTTTTGGGGTGCTGTCAGGACACTGTCCTTACAGCAGAGATCAGATGAGTCTTTCAGGACTGGAGTGGACACTGAATTCACTAGCCTAGCTATCGATTTCCCTATTAAATCAGCAGCAACTACACTCTCCCTCCTCTCACTAAGACTGCAGCTTCAGAATGAATCTAAAATGGATGCTGTGCAGGAGGTGGGAGGGTCTGGGAGGGAGGGTATGCTGCTGATTGGCTGGAATGTGTCTGCTGACTGTGAGGTACAGGGTCAAAGTTTGCTCAATGATGATGTATAGGGGCGGACCGAACATCGCATGTGTTCGCCCGTTGAGGCGAACGCGAACAAGCTATGTTCGCCAGGAACTGTTCGCCGGCGGATAGTTCGGGCCATCTCTAGCTCTCATAGATCTCTCCCTCCGAGAGAGAGGAATCACCTTCCCAATGTATGGAAGTAGAGGCTCTATCGTCTGCATCCTCAGAATCCGAGGAGCAGATGACTTTAGAGGGAGGACGCTTATGAGATGGCTGACCCTGGAAATCAGAAGGGGCAGATTTAGCAGCCCTAAGTTCCTCCTGGACTACGCATCTAATACTGTCCATAAGGGAGGGTTGCTCCTGCCTGATTACGTCCGAAATACATTCTGTACACAGTTTCTTTCCATATCCGTCAGGCAGTCTTTTAGTGCAAGACACACAGCGTCGAGGTTTTTAACCTTTTTTGGGCCTCTTTAGCCTGCAATACACAGATATGGAAAGGAGGCATTAGTAAATGCATCCGATGACAGAAACCTTTTGAAATTCAGTACTGTTAATTTGAAAAAGAAAGGGGTTACTTACAGGAGGCAGAGAGGAAGCATCAAGCTCCATAGCAGTTTCTGCATCGGGACCTGACATGCTGAAGCAGTGAAAAACACACCAGCCAGTACTTACAGACCTCAGATCAGCTTTCCCGTGGCATTGCCGCCTTTTATTCAAACTTCTCTGCCTTCTACGCTTGTACTTCCGGGTTACGTCACGTGATCGGACCGGGAAGTGACGCCCCGACGTCGGCGTGCGCACACGCCGGCCGCTACACAGCTCGTCCCACCGGGGAGGAGGAGGATGAAGATACGGCCCGGGAGCAGGCTCCAGCCAGCCAGAGAGAGTCCTCCCGAAACTCCCCAGCCCAGCATAAGCACGCGGCCCGCTGGCGGACTGGGGGAGCTCCCACAAGAGCTTCAGGTAAGCCAGGAGACCGACCCCGGACCCTCCTGGCGATGAGCAAAAAATAATAAAAGATGTAGGGCATAAATGTACACCCCCTCTTCATCTTCTTGCCGGCCCGCAAGAAGACTCTTCTCTGACCTGGCCACAGTGGGGACAGGAACACTGAGGTGTGGTGGTGGGAGGGGGCAATTTAACCTCTTCTCTGTTCCTGCCCCCACAGGGGTCATGGGTCAATCTCTTGTGTGGCCGTCATGGTGATGATATGGGAAAACTATGGCTCCCTCCACTCTGTTTTAATCCACGGTCACTGCGTCTGCGTCGTGCAATTTACTGTCACACCCGATATGAGTGGTATTTTCTGTAGTACTATTCTCATCAGTTTAATCCTCTAACGTCCCCAATCTGGGGTCCATTTATTGAATTGATTTTTCGAACGGGGAGATGGTTAAAAAACGCTGGCTCCCTCCACTCTGTTTTAATCCACGGTCACTGCGACTGCGCCGTGCAATTTACTGTCACACCCCATATGAGTGGTATTTTCTGTAGTACAATATATACTGGAGAGTGAATCTGGATCGCACATCCGCAACACTATGCTTTTGATATAACGACTGTCTCAGCATAATTACGTGGCATATCTGCCCAATTTGTAATACATAGTATGCTGTGCAAAAGAGGCATTAGTATACAGTTTGATCAAAGAGCATAGGCCCACTTACCGCGACAAGGAAGCCTCTACAAGTGGGAAACTACTCTAACTTATAATGGCGCAGCCGTGCGCTGGCGACCACCGGCGCCCCAGCACCGCACCAGCAGCAGCAGCAGACGGCGGGACCCAGAAGCCACACAATGACCCCACTGTGCAGCAAAGCCTCCTTGGCCCTGGGTCCCACCGCCCCACCAGCACAGCACTGAGGCAGCAATGGCAGACATGCAGTACTGCACCATGTGAACGAGTGCAAAGAGTTCACCCAGTCACAACCCCAGGAAATGCATCTGAGAGGTAGTAGGAGTTTATAAACCCCTTGCAGCTAAGGCTAATTAAAAACACCTAGTCCAAATGGGGAGGAGTGCTGACACCAGACGGGGGAAAAAGAAAATAGATAATGACAATATATACTGGAGAGTGAATCTGGATCACACATCCTCAACACTATGCTTTTGATATAATGACTGTCTCAGCATAATTACGTGGCATATCCGCCCAATTTGTAATACATAGTATGCTGTGCAAAAGAGGCATTAGTATACAGTTTGATCAAAGAGCATAGGCCCACTTACCGCGACAAGGAAGCCTCTACAAGTGGGAAACTACTCTAACCTATAATGGCGCAGCCGTGCGCGGCGACCACCGGCGCCCCAGCACCGCACCAGCAGCAGACGGCGGGACCCAGAAGCCGCACAGCGACCCCACTGTGCAGCAAAGCCTCCTTGGCCCTGGGTCCCACCGCCCCACCAGCACAGCACTGAGGCAGCAATGGCAGACATGCAGTACTGCACCATGTGAACGAGTGCAAAGAGTTCACCCAGTCACAACCCCCAGGAAATGCATCTGAGAGATAGTAGGAGTTTATAAACCCCTTGCAGCTAAGGCTAATTAAAAACACCTAGTCCAAATGGGGAGGAGTGCTGACACCAGAGGGGGGGGAAAGAAAATAGATAATGACAATATATACTGGAGAGTGAATCTGGATCGCACATCCTCAACACTATGCTTTTGATATAACGACTCTCTCAGCATAATTATGTGGCGCAGTTCACATGGTGCAGTACTGCGTGTCTGCCATTGCTGCCTCAGTGCTGTGCTGGTGGGGCGGTGGGACCCAGGGCCAAGGAGGCTTTGCTGCACAGTGGGGTCGCTGTGCGGCTTCTGGGTCCCGCCGTCTGCTGCTGGTGCGGTGCTGGGGCGCCGGTGGTCGCCGCGCACGGCTGCGACATTATGGGTTAGAGTAGTTTCCCACTTGTAGAGGCTTCCTTGTCGCGGTAAGTGGGCCTATGCTCTTTGATCAAACTGTATACTAATGCCTCTTTTGCACAGCATACTATGCATTACAAATTGGGAGGATATGCCACGTAATTATGCTGAGACAGTCGTTATACCAAAGCATAGTTTTGAGGATGTGAAATCCAGATTCACTCTCCAGTATATATTTTCTGTAGTACTATTCTCATCAGTTTAATCCCTCTAACGTCCCCAATCTGGGGTCCATTTATTGAATTGATTTTTCGAACGGGGAGATGGTTAAAAAAAACGATGGCTCCCTCCCCTTTGTTTTAATCCACGACAATGCCTCCTGCTGCACTGAAGGTACTTTCTGACAGGACACTTGAAGCAGGATGGGCCAGAAGTTCTATTGCAAACTGGGATAGCTCAGGCCACAGGTCAAGCCTGCACACCCAGTAGTGAAGGGGTTCATCGCTCCTCAGAGTGTCGATATCTGCTGTTAAGGCGAGGTAGTCTGCTACCTGTCGGTCGAGTTGTTCTCTAAGGCTGGATCCCGAAGGGCTGTGGCGATGTGTAGGACTGAAAAAGCTCCACATGTCCTCCATCAACAACACATCTGTAAATCGTCCAGTCCTTGCCGCCGTGGTTGGAGGAGGATTACACTCACCTCTTCCCCTGTTAGATTCCCGTTGTGCTGTGACATCCCCTTATAAGCTGTGTAAAGCATATTTTTTAGTTTGGTTTTGAACTGCTGCATCCTTTCCGACTTTTGGTAATTTGGTAACATTTCTGCCACTTTCTGCTTATACCGGGGTCTAGTAGCGTGGCCACCCAGTACAGGTCATTCTCCTTCATCCTTTTTATACGAGGGTCCCTCAACAGACATGACAGCATGAAAGACCCCATTTGAACAAGGTTGGATGAAGAGCTACTCATTTCCTGTTCCTCGTCCTCACTGATGTCATTGACGGTCTGTTCTTCCCCCCAAACACATACAACACCATGGGTCCCAGATAGGTGAAAACAACGAGCACCCTGGGGTGCCTGCTGTGGTTGGTCTTCCTCCTCCTCAAAGCCGCCACATTCCTCCTCTGACTCCTCTTCCTCATACTCTTCTTCCAGCGTGTCCGGCAAGCAATGATGACAAGGCTGTTTCTAGTGGTGATGGTGACCACAACTCTTCCTCTTCACGCTCATCTACAGCCTGACCCAGCACTCTTCGCAGGGCACGCTCCAGGAGAAAAGAAATGGGATGAGGTCGCTGATGGTGCCTTTGGTGCGACTGACTAGGTTTTTCACCCCTCAAAAGGACGCATGAGCCTACAGGCATTGCGCATGAGCGTCCAGTAATGTGGCAAAAATTCCCAGCTCCGCAGAGGCTGTCCTAGCACCCCGGTCATACAAATACTCGTTGACGGCTTTTTCTTGTTGGAGCAGGCGGTCGAACATTAGGAGTTTAAAATTCCAATGTGTCGGGCTGTCGCAAATCAAGCGCCTCACTGGCATGTTGTTTCGCCGCTGAATATCGGAAAAGTGCGCCATGGCCGTGTAGGAACGCCTGAAATGGCCACACACCTTCCTGGCCTGCTTCAAGACGTCCTGTAAGCCTGGGTACTTAGACACAAAGCGTTGTACGATGAGATTCAACACATGTGCCATGCACGGCACATGTGACAACTTGCCCAAATTCAATGCCGACAACAAATTTGTTCCATTGCCACACACCACTTTGCCGATCTCCAGTTGGTGCGGGGTCAGCCACTGATCCACCTGTGCGTTCAGGGCGGACAGGAGTGCTGGTCCTGTGTGGCTCTCTGCTTTCAGGCAAGTCAACCCCAAGACAGCGTGACACTGTCGTATCCGGGATGTGGAATAGCCCCTGGGGAGCTGGGGGATTCAGTTGATGTGCAGCCAGACGCTGCAGTAGAAGAGGACTCAGCCAAGGAGGATATCGAAGAGGATGGAGTAGAAGTAGAGTAGGTGGCAGTAGGTCTGCCTGCAAGTCGTGGCGGTGTCACCAACTCCGCTGCGGAGCCACGCATTCCATGCTTGTCAGCAGGTTGACCCAATGTGCAGTGTACGTGATATACCTGCCCTGACTGTGCTTTGCAGACCAGGTATCAGTGGTCAGATAGACCCTTGCCCCGGGTACCTTCCACTGTGGTGTCCCAATAGCCACAAATTTTTTGAAGTCCTCAGACTCCACCAGCTAGTATGGTAGGCAGGGAGGGGGCAGGGAGGACAGCAGTGGTTGACGTGGCTGAAGATGCTGGACCAGGAGGAGCATGGTGGCTTTGAGTTTGTGTGCTGCTTGTACTCATGCGTTGATCCCATAGGCGTTTGTGATGTGAGATCATGTGCCTTCGCAAAGCAGTTGTACCGAGGTGGGTGTTGGACTTCCCACGACTCAGTTTCTTTTGGCACAGGTTAATGAACACATGTTCTTATATGTATTTTATTTATCTGTTCTGTGCAGTGCTATTAAGAAAATGGCAAGTTTTGTATTTTGTACTTTTGCACTAATGCAAATATGTATTTTATTCTGAAAAACACTGCGCATTTCAGTTCTTGAGTTCAGCATAACTACATTTCACATTATCAGTCGTCTGATTGTGCTTTTACCTTGAAAATTCAAGCAGATAGACCTCTAGCACAATTCCCTTAAAATATCGCATTGCATATCGTTATTGCAATTTTTAGGGCCCTAATCGCAATCGCACAAAATTCCCATATCGTGCAGCCCTACTAGGCATTATTCCAGGGACAGTGGAAATCACAGCACCACGACGGCCCCTGCGAGTCGTGGCCTGCCTCTGCCTGTCATTTTTTTAGATAAGTGGTACTACGCGTGCTAGGTACTGTGCCACCCGGTATGAGTGGTCGGCACTGGCAGTGGGCACACTACAGTCTGTGGAAGTCAGCCTGACACACACTGGCAGCAGGCAAGCAACTGAAATTACACTAAAGTGTAAAAATTAAATGCCTTATTTATCGGCAAGCTACTGTGCCACCCGGTATCAGTGGTTGGCACTGGCAGTGGGCACACTACAGTCTGTGAAAGTGGGCGTGACACACACTGGCAGCAGGCAAGCAACTGAAATTAGACTACTGTCTAAAAATTAAATGCCTTATTTATCGGCAAGCTACTGTGCCACTCGGTACGAGTGGTTGGCACTGGCAGTGGGCACACTACAGTCTGTGGAAGTCGGCCTGACACACACTAGCAGGCAAGCAACTGAAATTACACTAAAGTGTAAAAATGAAATGCCTTTTTTGATGCAAAGTCCTGTGCCACACGGGATGACAGGGGTGGGCCCTGGCAGTGGGCACACTACAGTCTGTGGGCCTGCAACTCCTCACACACGGGCAGGCCAGGCAACTGCAATATATATATGGAGAAGAAGAAAAAAGCAGACTAATGTTGCAGCCCTAAAAGGGCTTTTTGGGGTGCTGTCAGGACGCTGTCCTTACAGCAGAGATCAGTTGAGTCTTTCAGGACTGGAGTGGACACTGAATACACTAGCCTAGCTATCGATTTCCCAATTAAATCAGCAGCAGCTACACTGTCCCTCCTCTCACTAAGACTGCAAATTCCGAATGAATCTAAAATGGATGCTGTTCAGGAGATGGGAGGGTCTGGGAGGGAGGGCATGCTGCTAATTGGCTGGAATGTGTCTGCTGACTGTGAGGTACAGGGTCAAAGTTTGCTCAATGATGATGTATAGGGGGCGGACCGAACATCGCATGTGTTCGCCCGCCGCGGCGAATGCGAACAAGCTATGTTCGCCGGGAACAGTTCGGGCCATCTCTATCCCTGAAATAGAAATCCTAAACATCTGTGCTTTCCGCTGTTCCTCTAAAATTGTAATTCTGTCCGTAATAGAGTATATTACACTCATCGTGTCACCGTCTAAATACAAGTATGGTTCGCCACTGATAAATATGATAAAGCAATCAATACACAAGTGCCGGGTAAAATAAGCCTCCGTGTCGGGAACTAGATGCTACCATGCATATGGGGATGTTCCGGTTCTACAGGCAGGTCGGTTCCTCTCCCTACTCCTGCCCTGACTATCCTCAGCCCAGGGACGACCCCTAGTGGTGGGGCCTCCCTGTCCTCGACCTCCCTTCCCTGACCCTAGGCTGACCCTTGCACAAAAAAATCAAAAAGATCCTTGGACAATACATCCTACCCCAACGCGTTTCACCCATCTTGGGCTCTTCAGGGGGTGATACCAATATACAATATCGATGCCACATATAGATAAAAAGAGACCTACTTTAAAGATGGTTGTAAAGCAAACAGCCGATGTCAGGACAAAAGGAGGGTCCCAGATGTTTGGCCCTTCACGCCATACCCTGATACTCTAATAGGCGTCAGTCCAGAGGCCCGCTGCTCACTGTCTAGATGCTGGAGATGACTGCCAAGAGGCAGAGGCAGTGGTGAGAACGGGCCAACAGTGTACCAAAAGAGGGGCAGGGCACTTCTTCACATAATGTGCTGACAACAAGACCCGAGTGGTTTGCAAGCTGTGCCATCAGAGCCTGAAGAGAGGCATTAACGTTCTGAACCTTAGCACAACCTGCATGACCAGGCATCTACATGCGAGACACGGCTGCAGTGGAGTAAGCACCTTCAAAACCAAGAAAGGGCTCAGGCCCCTCCTGCTCCCTCTTCTGCTGCTGACTCGGCCTCTTCCTCCGGCTCTGGAGGAACGTTGGCACCTGCCGCCCACCAAACAGAGGATGTGCCACCACCAACACCACCACCTCCGTCAACAAGCATCTCCACCATGTCACACGGCAGCGTTCAGATCTCCATCTCACAAACCTTGAGAGAAAGCGTAAATTCCCACGTAGCCACCCTCGATCCCTGGCCCTGAATGGCAGCATTTCTAAACTAATGGCCTTTGAAATGCTGTCATTCAGGCTGGTGGACACAGACAGTTTCAAACAGCTGATGGTGGTGGCTGTCCCACAGTATGGTGTTCCCAGCCGCCACTACTTCTCCAAGAGAGCTGTGCCTTTCCTGCACAACCAAGTATTGGATAAAATCAAGTGTGCACTGCGCAACGCCATCTGTGGCAAGGTCTACCTAACCACAGATACGTGGACCAGTAAGCACGGCCAGGGACGCTATATCTCCCTAACTGCACACTGGGTAACATAGTAACATAGTATATAAGACCGAAAAAGACATTTGTCCATCCAGTTCGGCCTGTTTCCTACAAGTTGATCCAGAGGAAGGCAAAAACCCCTGTGAGGCAGAAGCCAATTTTCCCCACTTAAGGGAAAAAATTCCTTCCTGACTCCAATCAGACAATCAGAATAACTCCCTGGATCAACGACCCCTCTCTAGTAGCTATACCCTGTAATATTAATACACTCCATAAATACATCCAGTCCCCTCTTGAATTCCTTTATTGTACTCATCATCACCACCTCTTCAGGCAGAGAGTTCCATAGTCTCACTGCTCTTACCGTGAAGAATCCTTTTCTATGTTTGTGTACAAACCTTCTTTCCTCCAGACGCAGAGGATGTCCCCTCGTCACAGTCACAGTCCTGGGGATAAATAGATGATGGGAGAGATCTCTGTACTGACCCCTGATATATTTATACATAGGTATTAGATCTCCCCTTAGTCGTCTTTTTTCTAAAGTGAATAACCCTAATTTTATCCCAAGACACGGAGGCTCACATTGCGTTAACTTCCTTTACTGATACCACAGCAGCAAAGAACAAAAAACATCTGAATTAACATATTACCATGGTAACAAGACCACCCACTCTATAGCCCCCTATATAATGTCCATACACGAGGCAGACTTCCTCTTTCTTTGCTGCTGCAACAGATAAGTACACACACTTTGCATGTTCTTTATCTGACTGTAGTAGGATATATACATTTTCTTGCAGGTTTTGTTACTTGTAATATCTACTATTTATTCTGTTCCTGTACCTACTTTTACTGCTGGCAGTACCTATTTTTACTGCTAGCTCTTATTGGCTATCCCTGCTGAGGTTTTTTTTCCCTCGGTTTCCCTGTTCTTTCCCTGGGAGCTTTTTCCCCCTACACAGTTATTTCTGGTACCGGCCTCTGCCGTTTTTTCTCTTTCTTCCCCCTCTGTCTGGGTGTCCCATTCAGTCTCCCGCTTACCACCATTGCCAGGGAGTCTTCTCATTCTCACCGCGGCGAGATCTCGCGAGATTTCTCGCGATTCTCTCGCTCCTTCATCTTCCGTCCCTGCGCTTCCCACGCTGCCTGCAGACACACCCCTTCCGCTTCCACCCTGGTCTGCACCGGACAGCTCCTATTCGGCACGCATCACCCTGCCTCTTCTACATTGCGGTCTGTTCCTTCTTGCCCCATATATTACCCCACCTCACAGTGCTCTCTCTCCCTTATCCAGCAGCCACTCGCTTCTGGATAGGGCATTACTAGCCATATATAAAATTCCCATCTCTTGCTTTTGCAGCCATCTACCCTGCAGGCTCCGTTAACCCCTTCCTCCAACCATTCCATTACCTGCTTCCATGTCTCTACCCATTAGAACTCCCAACCATGAGGAAGACTCTGACCCAGAGTCACCCACACCTCTCACCCCTCTGCTCCTCCCCTCCAGGCAACCCAGGCAGATGCGTTACAGCGTTCTGTTTCTGAGGCCGTTTTCTCAGCCATGGGATCTATGTCCCAGTCCCTCTATAAATCCATCTCAGATGCCCTTAAGGCAATTCCCCAGGTTTCCAGTGGGACGTTCCCGGTCCCTCCTGCTAATCCTCAGAATGCCTCCAGAACCTCTAAGACTTGTGTCTCATTTACCACCACTGAAAGCGCACGTTTTTCGCACAAAGAGCCTTATCCCGCCAGGCTAAAAAGGCGAGGAATTGGAAGTGCGCTAGAACGCAAATGATTTCTGAGTCCGATTCTGAATTCGGGTCAGATGAGGAGGCCAGATCAGAGGACCAAGAGGTCCAGGAGTAAAACGTGTCCCTGCTCTCCCCATGCCAAACGCTCCCCCTTCCGGTTCAGCAGCGGGCACGTCTACTACGGAGACCACTCAGGCTCCTTTGTCCCTTATCACTGACCAGACAGGTGAACCTCTGTTTGACCCTGACTCCTGCATCACCCCTGGTCAGCGGAGTGGCTCCCTATGGACCATGCTGCCCAGTATTTAGAGGCGCGGGTCCGTTGTCCTCTAAGTAAGGAGGTACGGAACAAATTGAGGGCCGAGTGCCCCAGGCCTCTCCTGGCCAATAAAATATGCGACACCCCCATTGTCGACCCCAAGATGGCCCAATTTCTGACCAAATTGGGTTGGAACCCCGGAAGGGCCTAGAATCCGCCCTCAAAGCCTGTCAGGACAAGCTCCTGGACATGTTTGGCCCCCTAGCCAAGATCTTCGAAATGGCTGAGACCGCTAGAGCGGCGAACAGTTGGTTGATCCAGAGGAGCTCAGAGGGTGGATACAGAGCTCTGTCTCGCTGGGAATGTTAATAGATCCCTCTCAATTGAGCGCCGCAAGGCCATTCTTTTCAAGATTGAGCCTAAGCTCACAAATCTGTCACTCACCAAGGCTGGGCGAGATGCCCAAGGATTGCTATTCGGCAATTCCTTCATTAAGGACCTCAGCCGTTTCGTTGGGGCGTTACGGCCTTGGATAAAGCCCAAACCTCTATGCGTAGGGTGTTTCAGGGTCGTATCTCTTCCAGGGCCAGCAGTTCTAGGGGCCGTCTGTCTGGCCGCTCCGCATCACAGACCCACTTTTCGGGTCGAGGCTCCTCGCCCACTGGTCGTTCGGCCAGAGGTCTACCTTTCAGAAGCAAGACAACCTTCCGGTTTCTTCCCCTCCCGTGGGAATCCCAGCCGTCGCGGCTTCAGAGGAAACTTCGGTTCTCGCCGACCTCTCGGTAAGTCCTCTGTTTCTGCCTTCTTCACAGGTTTGCGTAGGGGGCAGACTCTGACATTATTTTCATGTTTGGGCACAAATCACCTCACAGTTGGGTCCTGTCCACGGTATTGGGGTTCTACATAGAGTTGGTGGGCACCCCACCCAGATTTTCCCCTTACTTCTTTCAGACGGGGATTTCTCAGGATTGCATAGACAGGGAGTTATCAGTACTCTTCAGGAAGGATGTCATCGAACGCTTCCCAGACCCAGACGCTACCATCCTAAAGAACATCTTCTTGGTACAAAAGAAGGACGCCCAGATGCGTCCAGTCATCAATTACACCCTCTGAACGAGTTTATCCGCTACCGACACTTCAAGATGGAGGGCATCCATCTGCTCCGAGACCTCCTGCTCCGGGGGATTGGATGGTCAAACTCGACCTCAAGGACGCGTACCTCACGGTCCCTGTGGCGGAACCTTCCCGGAACCTCCTTGGGTTCCGTTGGAGGAGCGAGATCTGGCGCTTCACCTGCCTCCCCTTTGGCCTGTCATCAGCGCCAAGTTTTATATGTTTTTGTTTAGTTTAGTTCTGTCTGTCCTCCATTAAAAAAAACCTTTTTTTTTGTCTGTGTGTCAGTTAGTGTCTGACTTAGGTTTAAAAACAATAAAAATACAAAAAAAAGCTTATAGGTTTACGTGTTTAGTGTAGTTTTTCTATCCTATGTTAAAAAACCCCGTCTTGTAGTCTCTGTGTGTCAGTTACTGTTTGTGTCAGGTAAAAAAAAGAGTTTACGTTTTAAGTGTTTGGCATTTAGTGTAGTTTTGTTAGTTGTCCGTTAAAAAAACTCCGTTAGCCTCTGTGTGTCAGTTAGTGTCTGTCTTAGGTTAAAAAAAAAATAAGTTTTAAAGTTTTACATGTTTTGTGTTTAGTGTAGTTTTGTCAGTCCTCCGTTAAAAAAAAAAAAAAGTTTTTTAGTCTCTGTGTCTGTTAGTTTAGTTTTACGTGTTTAGTGTCGTGTGTTACAGTTTTCGTCCTTTCATTTTTCACCCATCGTCCCCACCCCAATAAACTTTTCCCCTAATCCCCAGCATGAGTGTACCGGGCCGTGCAGGCAGCCGTGGATGTGGTCGGGGTAGCAGGGGAGTTGGTTCCCGCGCTGGACCATTCCCAGCACGGGGCCGCTCCTCAAGCCACGGACAGGCAGGCGCAGGTGGCAGGGGTGTCCGCCTGATCTGTGACTTTTTCACAAGTGGCAGCCGGCCCATAACTTCCCAGGATGCAGAGTGCCACGGAGTCCTCTGCCCCGGCTGCCAGCAAATGCAGCACTCCGCCTCCTATAGAACCAACCCCCAGCTCCCAAGAATTGTCCCCTCTCTTGTTCGAAGAGTTTGAGACTGAGAGGGACATCTTGGGGGAGGCAATGCAGGAGGCGGCAATACTGTTCAGCCCTGAGGATGGGCAGGACCTGTTGGAAGGGATTTCAAAGGGGGATTTATAGGCCCCTCCTCCTCCTCATCCCCAATCCCTTCCAACTGGTGCAGGTGGTGTTAGGCACACAACCCCTACACCTATTCAGACTCAGGCGCCAGCGAGGGGACAGCGGAGCTCGGTCAGGGGCTCCATGTCAGCTGTTCCCGTCAGTCCACCACAGGTTGGCCCTGGGTCTGACATATCAGGGGGTGAAGAGGAGGGTGACCCGGAAAGGGTGCCACCTTCTTTGTCAGGTGACGGCAGCACCGATGAAGGTAGGCACACAAGGCAAATGGTGCACCAGGTCACCAGGGAGCCCATTGTCAGGGGCTCCACTGGTAATGGCAGCAGGAGTAGGCAGCAGCAGCCAGCTCCACCTGTGCGCACCGAGCCCGAACAGGCGCAAGCCAGCACCACCCCATCTGAGAGGAGGTCAGTGCGGAAGTCGCCTGTTTGGGCTTAATTCACCCTGGCAGCAGATGATGTCACAGTTGGCATTTGCAAGCTGTGCAATGCCAGGGTGAGGAGAGGGAGATCTGTGGCTCGGCTGGGTACCACGGCCCTCAACCAGCACATCCGAGTCAACCACTGGCGGGAGTGGAAACAGATGCGGGGTGGTCAAAGCAGCAGTGCCACCAGCAGTGTGCAGGAGACAGCAGCTCCTGCCACTGTACTGCAGCCACCCCAACCCCTTCCACCAACTCATTCCCACTGCCCTGCTCCCTCTAATAGAGTTAATGGTACCGGCAGCCATACCTCTGCCTCCACTGCACCCTCCTCTGCCGTCCGGCACCAGCCATCTATTGCAGATGCTTTTGAACACACCGCGCCCTACGCCCCGGGGACTGTCGCGTGTGTTCACTTAATGGGCTCCTGGCAAGGTTATCGCCCAACATCTGCTGCCTTACAATCTGGTGGATAGCAATCCAGTTAGGCAGATGTTGGAGCAGGCCCAACCCAGATGGCGTGTCCCCAGCCGCCATTACTTTGCCAGGACGGGCGTCCCTGCCCTTCACCAGCACATTGTGCGGAATGTATCCCTGTCGCTGGATCGTGCTGTCAGTGACAGGATGCATCTCACAATGGATGCCTGGACCAGGAGGCATGGGCAGGGACGCTATATAAGCTTTACAGCCCATTGGGTGTCCCTCTGAGGCGCCGGGGAGGGATTGGCAGCATCTGATTTTGTGGTGCCGTCCCGGAGTGTCCAGGGAGAACTGCTGCTCTCCTGCAAGCCACTGTCTCCACAGCTGCTGAGGCCCCCAGCAAGCGTCCCCGTTTCTACGCAAGTGTGGGGCACGTCCGCTGCCAGGTCGTGCTCCAGCTTGTGAGCTTAGGGGACTGGAGACACACTGGACCTGATGTTCTGTCCGCATTACAGGCTCAGGTTCAGAAGTGGCTGACACCCCAAAGGCTCCAAGCAGGTATGGTTGTCTGTGACAACGGCAGCAACCTACTCGCCGCCCTTCATGCTGGCAGTCTGACCCATGTGCCCTGCATGGCACATGTCCTCAACCTAGTGGTACAGAAGTTCCTTCGCACGTACTCCAGGGTTGAGTGACATTGTGCTGAGGGTACGTAGGATTGCCATCCACTTCAGACGCTCCCCAACTGCCGCCGCGTCCCTGTCCAAACTACAGAGGGACAACAGCCTGCCCCCACAGGCTGATTGTGGACAGTGTGACGCGGTGGAACTCCACCCTCCACATGCTGGAGAGGTTGTGGGAGCACAGACGGGCGGTGAGGGAATACCTGCTGGACCTAGGCACTTCAGGGCCATCACACCCACTCCCCTACATTACCAATGCGGAGTGGGGGCAGATACAGCAGGTCTTCCACGTGCCGGCCCCATTCGAGCAGGCGACAAAGATGGTCAGCGGGGAGCATGTCGGTCTGAATGACGTGCTCCCCTAGTGTTCCTGCTGGACAGGACACTAGATCGCCTGCTCGAAGCTGGGGAGAGTGCCTTGGTGGAGCATGAAGAGTCAACCATGTTCCACCAGGACCAGGCCCAGGATGAGGAGGAGGAGGAAGAGGAATCAGTGTACGTCCAGGAGTCTGGGCCTGGTCAGGAGGGAGAGCCGGTGCTTGGGGCACCGTTAGTCCGGGGTGGGGATCTCCGACCTGGAGCAGCAGCATCAGCAACAGGAGGACCAAGAGGTCATGGTCCCAGGCAGTCGTGAAGAGTCATGGAGGGCTGTGCTCTTCCCCATGGCTGCCCATATGCTGCAATGCCTCAGGAGGGACCCCCAGATCTAAACATTTAAGGAGAGGGAAGACATTTGGTTGGCCACCCTTTTAGACCCTCGCTGCAAGGGGAAACTGGAGCAGTTCATCCCAGCAAGCCGGAGGCAGGCCCGTCTTGAAAAATTGCGGGCCTGTCTGATCCACCGGATGAAAGAGGCAAACCCTCGGCCTCAAGCTCCAGTTCTCCCCGTCCATCTCACCCAGCTGGCGGCTGGCACCAGCAGCACCAGCTGAGCAGGTGACCTTCTTGGTGAGATGAGTGTCACGACTGTGTCTGATCCAGATAGGTCTGGGAAGAGAAGGTCGCAGCGACTTGCTACTCACGATAGCTTGTGAGTTTGCTCCGTGGTTCAGGGTATGTCATTCGGGTTTTGCCTTGTGAACCTTTTTGTCCTGACTGGGAGTTTGTAGGCATTCTTCTCAGGTGAGTGCTGTCTGCCACTCCCAGCTACTATATTAGTTTCAGTTTCACTTGCAGTCATTGCCAGATATAGTCCTTACTTCCAGTGCTATTCTGACCTTTGAAGGAGATTGTTTGTGGAGCTCTTGTCTGGCGTGGACTGTCGTTGTTGGGATCATCTTCTCTGCTCGTGACTGGATAAGTCTATCTCTGCTGGAGATTGTTTGTTTGTTGCTGTCTTCCCCTGTTGTTCTCCTAGACATGAGTGATGGTGACTAGTGCTCCCATCTGCCTTTCCCCAGTCTAGTCTTCTGAGGGTGACTCAGGGTTTAGACATCCTGCTCGCCGCACGGGTTCACACCCCGTCTAGGGTATCAGGGCAGACAGTTGCCAGCGTAGGGTTTGTCAGGGGTGGCCGTTCTATTTCCCATCCGTAGATTAGGGTCCCCCTTCCCCTCCGTCTGGTGCGACACGACTGCTGCTGGGATAGCGGTCGTGACAATGAGGCTCTTCTACCAGTCTGAGCGAACCTGTACCAGCAGCAGCATCAGTCACCAACAGCGGCTGGCCCGCATGGTGGCAGACTACATGGGGTCGGTAGTTGCTTCTGACAGCATGACCACCGACGACCCCATGGAGTACTGGGTTGCCAGGCTGGACACCTGCCATGAGCTCGCTCAGTATGCGCTGGAGTTACTATCTTGCCCCCCCTCCAGCGTACTGTCTGAGCGGGCATTCAGCGCGGCAGGTGGGGTGGTCACGGACAAGCGGACCCGTCTGTCCACAGACTCCGTGGACAGACTCACATTCATTAAGATGAATGAGTCCTGGATCGGCAGTGACTTCATGGCCCCCGCTGTCGGTTCAGGGCACTGAAGGGTCCCTTGTCCGTCCCTCTCCTTTGCTCTCCCTACTCCGTTGTTTTTTAATTGTTCCCTCTGTTTTTAACTTTAAATTAATTACTTTTATTATTTATTTATTGATATTTATTTGATCGATATTTTTTGTCAAGTTTGTATCATGTATAGATTATTTTAATTTTTTTAATTATGAATTTGTTTTTAACATGTTGAGTTACATTTGGGCCTTTAAACATAATGTCTGCTGCTGCCTGTGCTGCTGAATTTGGCCAAGCTACATGTGGCCATGATAATACACCACTTCTTAAAACCTGGTTGGGAACTGAGAACATGACCTAGCAGCCAATCCTTTACAGCTTTACAGTTTAAACACTCCCCTACAAAATTCTCCCCGCTGCCTGTGATACAATTACCTTACACAATGGGTTGATGTAATTATCACAGGAAGGAAAATACATAGTTTTAAACAATGTCTTCTGTCCTGGAGACAACAGAGGAGTCTTTCAATTATTTCTCAGGACAAAGAGAAATCGCCAATACACACGTGGGGACAAAAGGACAGACATCACTATTCAAATATACAATGTCCCAACCATTACAGTAAATATAGACATTTAACATATCCCCAGATGGCTTGGATCTGAGCGCTCAATATATCCAAACAGCGCTCAGATGCCACAAACACAGTCAAATCACCATGGGGTTTAAGTTTAGCATGGGCTGATGAGAGGGTCCATAATCCTGGGGCAAGAGGCTAGCAACAGGGCTTCTCCAGCACCCATTGGCCAGGTTGGTTTCGCCACACTGCCGTTGATGCTACTGCATGTCATGAAAATTTCAAGTTACATTTTAACCATTTAACATGACGCCTGCTGCTGCCTGTGCTGCCGAATTGGGCCAAGCTACATGTTGCCCTGATAATACACCACTCCTTAAATCCTGATGTTGAGGCTGCTGCATGTCATGAAAATTTAGAGTTACATTTGAGCCTTTTAACATAACGTCTGCTGCTGCCTGTGCTGCCGAATTGGGCCAAGCTACATGTTGCCCTGATAATACACCACTCCTTAAAACCTGATGTTGATGCTGCTGCATGTCATGAAAATTTAGAGTTACATTTGAGCCTTTTAACATAACGTCTGCTGCTGCCTGTGCTGCCGAATTGGGCCAAGCTACATGTTGCCCTGATAATACACCACTCCTTAAATCCTGCCGTTGATGCTGCTGCATGTCATAAAAATGTTGAATTACATTTGATCGCACAGGGAACAATCAGAGTCCAGACCTTCACACCTTTTTTAAAGTAAAATTTCGATTGGGTTATTCTATTTTTATTATAAACTGGAAGCGAACTTACCTGCCAGTGCCTGCCGTTATTCTGCCTAGTTACAAATGGAAACTTATGAGTCAGCATTCTAATACTGTGTTAACTCTAGATGCTGTATGTCCTGATCGTGTGTAGACAACCATCATGGACCTGATTTTATCTTTTGCACTTTAACAAGTATAGAATTATGAATTCTCTTAACCTGGTTTGCATGTTTCGTATTCTCGCATGTGCTCAGCTTATTTATGTATTGTAAACATTTAGACATAAAAATATTTTTTATTTAAATAATCTTTTTAAAAAGACATTTTATCTAGCGTTGTTCGGCTTCATTCACAAAATGAAATGATTTTACATTATTTCATTATTTTTTATTTTAAATTAAGTGTGGTTTGGGGCGACTATGTTGTGGTTCACGCTGTAACACGGTGTGAACCGCATGTGGCCTTCCCTTGTCAAAAGGTCTTGTGCAGTTGGCGTTGCACAGGACTGATTGATAAACCTACGAAAATGTATATATATATATATATTTTTTTTACATTTCTGTTGTCACACGGATTTAGGATCCAACACGGTGTTGTCTATCGTTCTGGGAGGGATGGCTGACTTCCGTGTTGACCTCTCTACATGGTTGGGTGTGACTGGCGTTATACTCATCCGTGTGGAAATCCGGTTTTGTGAATGGAGCCATGTAGCAACATGTAAATATGTATAGGTACTTTTCTTGTTTATGTTAGTTATTGGCAATTATGTAATGACGATTTGCACATGCTAATTATATATAACCACTGCTTTAAGTTTTTAAGTATAAACTGTGTACTATATGATGTTCTTGGAGACATGTCACCGGTTAGAGAATTCATATAATCATAGTCATGTAATCAATCATGTTTCTATCTGTATGGCGGAAGCAATGCTGCAACATGCAAATTATTAAAAAATTGGACGTTATCAAAGATCCATGCTGGTTAGTTCTTACCCCTACCATTTTATTGTTTCAACATTGTTCCTTTTTTTTGTTTTATATTTCTGATAAGATTTGATTGTAAAAAAAATTTGGAATTTGTAAAAGTTTATAATTTTGCTAATTTGATAAATCAAACAAGGTTTTTTGTAGTTATTATTACTCTGTTCAAGTTCATTGTTTGATGAAAAATACATTTATTATTTAATATATGAAATTTGAAATTTATGTTACTTGTCCTTAATCCCTAATTTTTGTTCCATTTCTTTCAATACTGTAAAAAATAAAAACAATAAATAAATAAAATAGACGGTGTCATTTCAGAAGAAACCACAGGATGTTGGCTTGAAATCTGATTGGCTGTTGGTGGCTCCACCCACTTTTTTGAATTTTAATCCCAGTCCTCCAGTGACCAACTTTGCAAAGTTTGAAGACTGTGCCAATAAAAGTCTAAGAGCAGCGGCAGTTTGAATTTTTCCCATTTAAACAAATGCCTGAAATTTGATTGGGCAGTGTAGACTCCGCCCACTTTTTTAAAATAAATTTTAATCCCAGTCACCTAGTAACCCACAGTGCCAAGTTTGGGGACCCTGGCTTTTTAAAGTTTTCACACTGAAGTCAACAGAGAAAATTTGATTGGTTGTTTGTGGCTCTGCCCACTTTTTAATGTCCCCAAATTTGACACAAATTTTCAGGGTTACCCCATGACTAAGTGACCCAAGTTTGGTGACTTTAACTTGAAAGCTGAAGGAGTGACAAAACTTAATAGTTTTCCTATGAAAGTCGATTGGACAAAATGGGGTCTCCGGGGGCCGCTCCAGGGGCCCGGAGGGTGGGATCGGTTAACAAAGCACAAGCAAAGTTTGTTAATTGTACTCCTAAAACTGTGGGAGGAGTAGCGTATAGAAAATTGCTAAATTTTCATTGGCCAATGGTATCTCCATGGGTGTAGCTATAGGGGTGCAGAGGTAGCAGTGGCTACCGGGCCCAGGAGCCTGAGGGGGCCCAAAGACCCTTGTGCCGCATAAGAAGACAGCGGTATTATAGAAAGTGCATGCTGGTCAAATTACACCTCTGGCTGGAGAGAAGGGGTTAGCTCAAGAATTTAGCATTATAGGATTTATGCTTCAATTTTTGCCTCAGGCAGCATGAAGGCTATGTGCTCCCCATGCCCCTGGCCACAGAGCACTGAGGGAAGGGGAGCCCAAGCTGAACTCTTGCACCAGGGCCCATGAGTCTTTAGCTACGCCCTTGGGTATCTCCGCCCACTTTGGGGTGCCCCCTCCCCCCCCCCAAATATACCCGTTTATTCGGGTTGACACCAACAATATCTGGTCCGAGTTTGGGGAATAATCATGGCTGCTCGGTATGTCTCAATGGGAATGTAATTAAGCACAATTGGTCGGCACAATCACCCAAGATACAGGTGCTCAGTGACGGGAGGTATCCCCAATAGAGTGTAAAATATATTCACGGCACTTTGTGATTGTTGATGCAAGGTTATTTATTAATCAATTATGCCATTGATGTACAGTCGGCCCGGCCTGAAAATCACATAAACATACAAACTGAATGACTGAAGCCAATATGTAGATAGCTATAACATAATCATATACACAGTGTTTTTAAGAAATAAAAAATAATAAATGTCCAAAAGAATTGAATAGGCAAAAAGCCTAGCATATAAACAGCACATTATAGCATACTATACAGAGATGTATATAACTAACATTGTAGAGTCTCCAGGAAAATGAATAGAATTCAACAAAGGGATATGAAGGTATGGTTTATCAAAGTAACCACAGCATTAGAGTCTAAATTTGACCAGAAAAATCAGAGTATCATAGAAAGCTGCTAATCAGTAATGAGACATGTGGAAGGATAAAATCGACTACCTGGAAGATATATATGGCATATAAGTATAATTAGAATGGATCAGAGTACACAAACATTATAATGTCCTGACACACTATGTACATATTAATATCTCAATATATATATATATATATATAGAAACAAACATAGAAAAGGGTTCTTCACGGTAAGAGCAGTAAGACTATGGAACTCTCTGCCTGAGGAGGTGGTGATGGTGAGTACAATAAAGGAATTCAAGAGGGGCCTGGATGTATTTCTGGAGCGTAATAATATTTCAGGCTATAGCTACTAAAGATGGGTCGTTGATCCAGGGAGTTATTCTGACTGCCTGATTGGAGTCGGAAGGAATTTTTTCCCTTAAGTGGGAAAATTGGCTCTACCTCACAGGGGTTTTTTGCCTTCCTCTGGATCAACTTGCAGGAAACAGGTCGAACTGGATGGACAAATGTCTTTTTTCGGCCTAATATACTATGTTACTATGTTACTATGTTACTATATTATATAAAAAGGTACAAACATGGTGTTATATTGTTATTAAATATGACAGCAAACAGTTAGTCATGAGACATACATTATGTTAGTCATCACATGAATGTACCTGGAAATTAGAAGAAGTCACTTTGTCTGAAAGGAGATATTTGAAGAAAATAATAAATATAGGGATTGTAAATAAACAAAAAGCAATGATGAAAAATAAAGAGGATATATCTCATAATATGAGATCAAAATCTCGATTGAGGCCATTGGGATATATAGTGCGCAGTTCATGAATCCAATAGGACTCGGCTGTTTTAAAAGATGTATCCGATTACCACCTCTACGTAAAGGGGGAACGTTATCAATAATTTGAAATTTTAATTGGTTGATTTGATGTTTGGCCTGAATAAAATGTTGTGGAATCGGAAGTTCAGATTTGCCACATGGAATATCAGATTTATGCTTACTGATGCGGTCTCGCACACATTGGGACGTCTCACCAACGTATGCGAGACCGCAAGGACACTTGATGAGATACACTACATGTGTAGTAAAGCATGTATAGTAGCCCTTGATAGAATATACCTTACCAGATAAAGGATGAGTGAATGTGCTACCTTTCGTGACATTTGTGCACTGGGCACAGTTAAGACATGGGAACGTACCATGTTTAGTCAGCGATAATGTGCTTTGTGTGAGTCGTTTTGTTTGTGGGCCTATATCTGCTTTCACGAGTGTATCTCTCAGATTTTTGATCTCTTATAGCATAATCTAGGTGGCTGTGTGAATTCTTCAATTTCAGGATGAAACTTATGTAAAAGAAACCAGTGTTTTTTAATGATATGTTGAAGTTTAACTGCAAGTGGATGGTAAATCGTTACAAAAGTAATTCGCTTAACGGTGGATCTAATAGTAGAGGAGGGTCCCTGTAAGGCTCTTTTTGTTCTGTCCTGAGTAATTGGTCAGGATAACCACGAGCACTGAATTTATGAGACATTTCTAATAGACGTTGTTGTTTTAAACCAGGATCACTCACTATGCGGGTAACCCTAGAAAATTGTGATCTAGGTTGTGAGTTTTTTGTACTTTTCGGGTGGTTAATAGAGTATAAAAGTAACGTATTTTTATCGGTCGGTTTTGTGTATAAGTCAGTTGATAAACAGCCATCCATATCCTTCTGGACAATAGTGTCCAAAAAGGAAATGGAGGTTTCTTCAATATGAATTGTGAATTTGATGTCGGGATCAGCTCTATTCAGGTCAAGGAAAAAGGAGTTGAGTGAGTCACGTGAACCAGACCATATACAAAAGATATCGTCGATATAGCGATACCACATTAGTATCGAATTTATAAATAGTGGATTCTCATAAATGTGGTCATCCTTAAATCTAGCCATAAATAGATTCGCGTAGGGGGGGCGCCACATTGGCCCCCATCGCGGTTCCCTTCTTTTGAGTATAAAACTCATCACCGAACATAAAATAGTTGTTACATAGAACTAATTGTAGTAGATCCAGACAGAAGTTCTTCTGAACCTCACTTAGGGTGGTAGTGTTGAGGTAGAAGGATGTAGCCTGTAAGCCTTTGGAATGAGTGATGGAAGTGTACAAACTTGTAACGTCTAGTGTTATCAGCAATGAATGTGATGAAATTTGATGTAGCTCACTTATGATCGAAAGAAAATGTTTCGTATCACTCAAATATGATTTAGTAGTCTGTACTAGGGGAGTGAGAATCTTTTCAAGGTATATAGAGAGCGGAGTGAATATTGAATCTGATGCAGAGACAATAGGACGGCCAGGTGGTCTGTTGAGGCTTTTATGTATTTTGGGCAAAATGTACAGAACCGGTGTGACTGGATGTATGTTGTATAGATATTTGTACGTAATTGAATCAATGACCCTAATCGTTAGATAATGATCAAGAACTGACATAATATTTTTCTGTATCTTAAACAATGGATTATTGGGAGATAATTCATAGGTATCCCGGTCACTGAGTTTTCTACGGATCTCATCCACATAATCAGCTGTATTCATAACTACGATGGCACCCCTTTGTCAGCAGGCTTTATAGTTATTGTTTTATCACTTTTCAGGGTATTAAGTGCCATGGTTTCTATGTTAGAGAGATTATGTGTGAAAGTAAAACCATTGATTTTGTGGTGATTAATCTTGTCCTGTAATTCCTTGTCCACCAAATCGATAAAGGCTTCAACGCCATGTTTGGTTTTGGGAGGTTGGAAGTTGCTCTTAGACCCGAGGCCCAAACTAGAGATGGACAAGGGATTAGAGGAAGGGGTAGTGGAACCAGTATCCAATGCATCCCTAGAGAAATGTACTTTGAGTTGCAAAGTTCTATAGAATCTATTCACATCCTGATCAAACATAAAGTGGTTAAATGATTCGTTAGGGCAAAAAGATAAAACCTTTGATAAGACACTGATTTCGGCAGGTGATAAAGTCCTAGATGAGATATTGACAACTAGGTCAGTACCTGAGATCTGGTCTGAATTGTTGGACCTTGGGTGACGGTTTCGCCCCCTCTGCGTATGACGTCGAATCCTGGGGCCTCGTCTGGGAAAAGAACGTTGTTGACGACGGTAAGAGGACTCTCGCTGCAAGAAGATGAAGAGGCATAATCCGTATAGTAAGAATTTTGTCGATGGGATACCTCTTGATCTCGCCATTGCCCGTGGTATATGTGTTTTAGCTGATAATCTTCAGTGTCTCGTATGAATTTTGATCTTATAGTTTGCTCAATATATCTACGATGATCATCGAGGATTTTTTCAGTTTTCTTCTTGAGTTCAGACCAATCCTGAGAAGAGGATGTAGAGATCAATTGTGTTTCTATAGCCTTTAGATTTTCCTTGGATTCAACAATCGACTTCTGTAGGAATTCGATATTGAGTATAACTATATCAAATGAGCATTTGTTGATAATGGTTTCAAATTTATCACAAAACTCTTTGTTTGATGGGAATAGATTAGGGCGTAAATGGACGCGTAAGCCTCGTGGGATGCGGCCACTTTTATATTATTCAGCCAAGGTGGCACAGTGAAGTTCAGATGATATTAATTTCTTGGATTCACGTTCCCAATCCCGGCTGCAATATTCATTATAAGATACATGTAGAAAATCCGTGGATGTGGTTACTTGTGAAACAACTACTATACATGCCTTACTACACATGTAGTGTATCTCATCAAGTGTCCTTGCGGTCTCGCATACGTTGGTGAGACGTCCCAATGTGTGCGAGACCGCATCAGTAAGCATAAATCGGATATTCGATGTGACAAATCTGAACTTCCGATTCCACAACATTTTATTCAGGCCAAACATCAAATCAACCAATTAAAATTTCAAATTATTGATAACGTTCCCCCTTTACATAGAGGTGGTAATCGGATACATCTTTTAAAACAGCGCGAGTCCTATTGGATTCATGAACTGCGCACTATATATTCCAATGGCCTCAATCGAGATTTTGATCTCATATTATGAGATATATCCTCTTTCATCATTGCTTTTGAATATTTACAATCCCTATATTTATTGTTTTCTTCAAATATCTCCTTTCAGACAAAGTGACTTCTTCTAATTTCCAGGTACATTCATGTGATGACTAACATAATGTATGTCTCATGACCAACTGTTTGCGGTCATATTTAATAACAATATAACACCATGTTTGTACCTTTATATATATATTGAGATATTAATATGTACATAGTGTGTCAGGACATTATAATGTTTGTGTACTCTGATCCATTCTAATTATACTACCATTCCTACTATAAATCCCCAATCCTACTACGTTATTCTTTTTAACTTTGAAAGTTATAATTTGATCTGGTGTCCAGATATGACTTGACTTTCAAACCATACATCCACACGTCATCCATGCGCTTGTACTTTACATTTATATCGCTATTTTACATTAAGGGCAATCTTTGCCCTATTATATCTCGATTTATCTTCTGCGCACGCGTGTGACGTGATCGATGACGCCGGGCGTCATGTGATTCTCACGTGACTCTCTGAGCCTGCCCTCTTGAATGATGTCATCGCTTGCCCAATCAGATGCGCGCATATTCTATTTAAACTGGCGTGCACGCCACATATCGCTTGCAAACGCCTTATATGCCATATATATCTTCCAGGTAAGCGATTTTATCCTTCCACATGTCTCATTACTGATTAGCAGCTTTCTATGATACTCTGATTTTTCTGGTCAAATTTAGACTCTAATGCTGTGGTTACTTTGATAAACCATACCTTCATATCCCTTTGTTGAATTCTATTCATTTTCCTGGAGACTCTACAATGTTAGTTATATACATCTATGTATAGTATGCTATAATGTGCTGTTTATATGCTAGGCTTTTTGCCTATTCAATTCTTTTGGACATTTCTTATTTTTTATTTCTTAAAAACACTGTGTATATGATTATGTTATATCTATCTACATATTGGCTTCAGTCATTCAGTTTGTATGTTTATGTGATTTTCAGGCCGGGCCGACTGTACATCAATGGCATAATTGATTAATAAATAACCTTGCATCAACAATCACAAAGTGCCGTGAATATATTTTACACTCAATGGGAATGTATACCTCGGTGAATCAGTACGCCTGTAACTATAGGTTTCAGGGAGGTTTTCTTGGAAATTATTTTGGGCCTGGGTTTTAATAGTCAGAGACATTGGATGGGACAGGTCACACCCGTACTACATCTTGGGGTGTACATAACATTGTGGTTAAAAAGGCTGTTAAAATACAGTGTGGATAGGCGATCGGAACGTCAAAACAATCCTAGAGGGGAACCAGACCTCTGGAAGACTGTAAAGAGTGTTGAGATAGTACTTATTTGATATCCCGCTTGTACCGAACTGTAAGTGTGGGACTATAGGTTCTCCGATATGTGTGGGCTGAAGAAAGATTATTAGTAAAGCTTTAACATGCTTATTGTTTGCTCCAAAAAGTGTGTCTATGGTGAAGACTAAACTGACACGTGTGTGTGTGTGTGTGTGTGTGTGAACAGTGAGTGAGTGAAAACAGCCACGGCACATACTTACACTCCTTGTGGTGGGTGGTGATGAGCTTTTCTTCTTCCTCCTCCTCCTCGTCCCCATCATCATCCACTTGAGGGGGTGAGGAGGGTTGGGGTGAAGACCAACCCTCCGCTCCTGCCTCTGACTCCTATGGGGGCTAGGGGCATGTTGTTGCCCTGAGGGTCCGGCCTCCTCCTCCTCCTCCTCTGACGCAGAGACCTCCCACACCTGCTGTCTGGGAGGCCTGCGCCTGACAGCAGGCAAAGGAACACCTATAATAACAAATTTTACTACTTTTAGAAAAAATCTAAAAACAAAAATGTACATATGTTTTACATTACTTTTGTATCTTTATTCCAACACTCAGTAATCATTATACCTGGGCATTTTTGGTCCCGGATCTCGCGGATTCTTTCCAGGTGCCTACTTTTCATATCTGACCATTTTTTTAAAATGGCCAGACGCTTAGGTTTCCCGTCATAGTCCCGCCAAAGCTCATAGCCGAGCCTGCGAACAATGTGGTTCTTCTTGGCATGGGAGTTGGTCAGGTCGTAGCCCTGCTCCAACATGCGCTGCAGTATAAAAAAAAAAAAGCCCATAATCAGATTTTATAACAGTAACTTTAAATCTAATATTTCACTTTCAAACACAATAATTTTTGGTTTGGTGGTTGAGATGATGAATAAATGTTGGTGACTATGGCTAAGGCAGCGCATGGCGAGAGGTTCCCTGGGTTTAAACTACGACATGCAGATAGAGATGGCCCGAACTATCCGCCGGCGAACAGTTCCCGCGAACATAGCTTGTTCGCGTTCGCCACAGCGGGCGAACACATGCTATGTTCGGTCCGCCCCTATACATCATCATTGAGCAAACTTTGACCCTGTACCTCACAGTCAGCAGACACATTCCAGCCAATCAGCAGCATACTCTCCTCCCAGACCCTCCCATCTCCTGAACAGCATCCATTTTAGATTCATTCGGAATTTGCAGTCTTAGTGAGAGGAGGGAGAGTGTAGTTGCTGCTGATTTAATAGGGAAATCGATAGCTAGGCTAGTGAATTCAGTGTCCACTCCAGTCCTGAAAGACTCATCTGATCTCTGCTGTAAGGACAGCGTCCTGACAGCACCCCAAAAAGCCCTTTTTAGGGCTGCAACATTAGTCTGCTTTTTTTTCCTCCATATACATATTGCAGTTGCCTGGCCTGCCTGTGTGTGTGTGAGGAGCTGCAGGCCCACAGACTGTAGTGTGCCCACTGCCAGTGCCCACCCCTGTCATCCCATGTGGCACAGGACTTTGCATCAAAAAAAGGCATTTAATTTTTACACTTTAATCTAAGGTTAGTTGCCTGCCAGTGTGTGTCAGGCTGACTTCCACTGACTGTAGTGTGCCCACTGCCAGTGCCCACCACTCATACCGGCTGGCACAGGACTTTGCATAAAAAAGGCATTTAATTTTTACACTTTAGTGTAATTTCAGTTGCTTGCCTGCTGCTAGTGTGTGTCAGGCCGACTTCCACTGACTGTAGTGTGCCCACTGCCAGTGCCCACCCCTGTCATCCTGTGTGGCACAGGACTTTGCATCAAAAAGGCATTTAATTTTTACACTTTAGTGTAATTTCAGTTGCTTGCCTGCTGCCAGTGTGTGTCAGGCCCACTTCCACTGACTCTAGTGTGCCCACTGCCAGTGCCAACCAATGATACCGGGATGCACAGTAGCTTGCCGATAAATAAGGCATTTCATTTTTAGACAGTAGTCTAAATTCAGTTGCTTGCCTGCTGCCAGTGTGTGTCAGGCCCACTTCCACTAACTGTAATGTGCCCACTGCCAGTGCCAACCACTGATACCGGGTGGCACAGTAGCTTGCCGATAAATAAGGCATTTCATTTTTAGACAGTAGTCTAAATTCAGTTGCTTGCCTGCTGCCAGTGTGTGTCAGGCCCACTTCCACTGACTGTAGTGTGCCCACTGCCAGTGCCCACCACTGATACTGGGTGGCACAGTAGCTTGCCGATAAATAAGGCATTTAATTTTTAGACAGTAGTCTAAATTCAGTTGCTTTCCTGCTGCCAGTGTGTGTCAGGCCCACTTCCACTGACTGTAATGTGCCCACTGCCAGTGCCAACCACTGATACCGGGTGGCACAGTAGCTTGCTGATAAATATGGCATTTCATTTTTAGACAGTAGTCTAAATTCAGTTGCTTTCCTGCTGCCAGTGTGTGTCAGGCCCACTTCCACAGACTGTAGTGTGCCCACTGCCAGTGCCCACCACTCATACCGGGTGGCACAGTACCTAGCACGCGTAGTACCACTTATCTAAAAAAAAATGACAGGCAGAGGCAGGCCACCTCGCAGGGGCCATCGTGGTCGTGGTGCTGTGATTTCCACTGTCCCTGGAATAATGCCTAGTGTTCAGAGGCCACGTACCCTGAACCCAAAAATTCTGAGGACATAGTTGACTGGCTTAGACAGGACACCCAATCTTCAACAGCTTCCGCTAAGAACCTTGACGCACCATCCTCCTCCAGCTCAGCTTCGGTCACCTGCTCTCAAGTTACCACGCACCCGCCCGCCTCCCCCACCACCACTACCACCACAGCCGCTTCACTTAATCTATCAGAGGAGTTATTTACACATCAGTTGGATGCAATTAGTGATGCACAACCATTATTGCCAGATGATGTAGATTACAGGGATATGTCTCAGTCAGGCAGGATTACACACATGGACGTACAGTGTGATGATGATGATGTTGTACCCGCTGCTGCTTCCTTTGCTGAGGTGTCAGATACAAGTGAAGCGGTTGATGATGACGATGTGTCCACGGATGCCACGTGGGTGCCTTCTCGAAGAGAAGAAGAAGGGGAAAGTTCAGAAGGGGAGACAGAGAGAATGAGGAGACGAGTTGGAAGCCGGGAGGTTGTCGCAAGGAGTTAGTGGCACAGTCAGACAGCATGTATCGGCACCCGGGGTCAGCCAGACAGCACGCCAGTCAACGTATGCTGTTGCCACCACCAGAATGCCGTCATTGCTCAGCAGTGTGGCATTTTTTTTGTGTGTCTGCCTCTGATAACAGCAATGCCATTTGCAACCTGTGCCAAAAGAAACTGAGTCATCGGAAGTCCAACACCCACCTTGGTACAACTGCTTTGCGAAGGCACATGATCTCACATCACAAATGCCTATGGGATCAACACATGAATACAAGCAGCACACAAACTCAAAGTCACCATGCTCCTCCTGGTCCAGCATCTTCAGCCACGTCAACCACTGCTGTCCTCCCTGCCCCTCTCAACCAACCGCCACGCCTCCTCTCACCTTCAGCAGTTCCTGCTCATCTGCCCACAGTCAGGTGTCTGTCAAGGACATGTTTGAGCGTAAAAAGCCAATGTCACAGAATCACCCCTTGCCCGGCGACTGACAGCTGGCATGACGGAACTCTTAGCCCGCCAGCTTTTACCATACCAGCTGGTGGAGTCTGAGGCCTTCAAAAATTTGTCGCTATTAGGACACCACAGTGGAAGGTACCGGGACGAAATTTTTTTTCAAAAGGCAATCCCAAACCTCTACCATGTCATTGAAAAGGAAGTCATGGCATCTCTGGCATACAGTGTTGGGTAAAGGGTCCATCTGACCACTGATACCTGGTCTGCAAAGCACGGTCAGGGCAGGTATATCACGTACACTGCGCATTGGGTCAACCTGCTGACGGCTGACAAGCATGGAATGCGTGGCTCCGCAGCGGAGTTGGTGACACCGCCACGACTTGCAGGCAGACCTACTGCCACCTCCTCTACTCCTACTCCATCCTCTTCGATATCCTCCTTGGCTGTCCTCTTCTTCTGCGGTGTCTGGCTGCACATCAACTAAATTCCCCAGCTCCCCAGAGGCTATTCCACATCCCGGATACGACAGTGTCACGCTGTCTTGGGGTTGGCTTGTCTGAAAGCAGAGAGCCACACAGGACCAGCACTCCTGTCCGCCCTGAACGCACAGGTGGATCAGTGGCTGACCCCGCACCAACTGGAGATCGGCAAAGTGGTGTGTGACAATGGAACAAATTTGTTGTCGGCATTGAATTTGGGCAAGTTGTCACATGTGCCGTGCATGGCACATGTGTTGAATCTCATCGTACAACGCTTTGTGTCTAAGTACCCAGGCTTACAGGACGTCCTGAAGCAGGCCAGGAAGGTGTGTGGCCATTTCAGGCGTTCCTACACGGCCATGGCGCACTTTTCCGATATTCAGCGGCGAAACAACTTGCCAGTGAGGCGCTTGATTTGCGACAGCCCAACACGTTGGAATTCAACACTCCTAATGTTCGACCGCCTGCTCCAACAAGAAAAAGCCGTCAACGAGTATTTGTATGACCGGGGTGCTAGGACAGCCTCTGCGGAGCTGGGAATTTTTTTGCCATGTTACTGGAAGCTCCTGCGCAATGCCTGTAGGCTCATGCGTCCTTTTGAGGAGGTGACAAACCTAGTCAGTCGCACCGAAGGCACCATCAGCGACCTCATCCCATTTGTTTTCCTCCTGGAGCGTGCCCTGCGAAGAGTGCTGGATCAGGCTGTAGATGAGCGTGAAGAGGAAGAGTTGTGGTCACCATCACCACCAGAAACAGCCTTGTCATCATCGCTTGCCAGACCTGCTTCAACGCTGGAAGAGGAGTATGAGTAAGAGGAGTCAGAGGAGGAATGTGGCGGCTTTGAGGAGGAGGAAGACCAACCACAGAAGGCACCCCAGGGTGCTCGTTGTTGTCACCTATCTAGTACCCATGGTGTTGTTCGTGGCTGGGGGAAGAACAGACCGTCAATGACATCAGGGAGGACGAGGAACGGGAAATGAGTAGCTCTGCATCCAACCTTGTTCAAATGGGCTTTCATGCTGTCATGTCTGTTGAGGGACCCACGTATAAAAAGGATGAAGGAGGACGACCTGTACTGGGTGGCCACGCTACTAGACCCTCGGTATAAGCAGAAAGTGGCAGAAATGTTACCAAATTACCGAAAGTCGGAAAGGATGCAGCAGTTCAAAACCAAACTAAAAATATGCTTTACACAGCTTATAAGGGGATGTCACAGCATAACGGGAATCTAACAAGGGAAGAGGTGAGTGTAATCCTCCTCCTACCACGGCGGCAAGGACTGGACGATTTACAGATGTGTTGTTGATGGAGGACATGTGGAGCTTTTTCAGTCCTACTCATCGCCACAGCCCTTCGGGATCTAGCTTTAGAGAACGACTCGACCGACAGGTAGCAGACTACCTCGCCTTAACAGCAGATATCGACACTCTGAGGAGCAATGAACCCCTTTACTACTGGGTGTGCCAGCTTGACCTGTGGCCTGAGCTATCCCAGTTTGCGATAGAACTTCTGGCCTGCCCTGCTTCAAGTGTCCTGTCAGAAAGGACCATCAGTGCAGCAGGAGGCATTGTCACTGACAAGAGAAGTCGCCTCGGTCAAAAAGTGTTGATTACCTCACCTTCATAAAGATGAATGAGGCATGGATCCCGAAGGGACTGACAATGGGGGATACGTTTGACTAACAAAAGGCCTGATTACATGCATTGGCCTCAAAATGGTCCCCACGCTGCTGTATTTAATGTCTGCATACCGTATGACTTTCGTGAATTCTTCATCACCAACTAGGGTTCAAGCCACAATGTTTTAGTCACTTTTCTGCCTGGAAAACATCAATTTTTCCGGCCGCTGCTACAATAGCGGCTGCAACAATGCCATTATTTTTCAGGCATGTGTACATGCCTAATTTTTCTGTCCTATGGTGCAGCACTGTGGCTGCAAAAACAAACCCAAAAAAAAAAGGCACATACAAGTGTCAATTCCCCTTCGTGATCGTTACCTTGTTGTGGTGAAGGGGCTTGCGTATCACAATGAAGCAATCATCACCTCTACGAGTGTGTTGGCAATGTTGCCACACCCCAGATGATAGGGCCGTTGCTTCATTATGGTCAGACCAAAAGTTATCGGACGGCTGGATAATATTTCATAGAAAAACATTAATTTACCTTTTTTTAATGTTGTATGGGTTTTTAATACATAAAATAAAAAATCATAATAAAGTCTCCTAATAGTTTATTAGGAATAATGCAGACAATTAAAAAAATCCCCATCAATTCCAATACAAAGCAAGTACAGAGCTCAGAACTAAATTATTTCATGATGTCGTAATGGTTCGCTAATTCAACAATGTTTAATCAATTCGACACACGTCCCGGATAGGGTCCATAACAGGGATTAAACTGATAGGAATAGTACTAGTTAAGACACCACTCATATAGGGTGTCACAGCACATTTCTCTGTGCACGCGCAGTGCCACAATTTGGGAGTAAGAGGACCGACCAAGCTGCTTTTTCCATCTCCCGGTTCCTGAAATCAATTCAGTTTGGTGTATGAGAGTTTGGTCTGTCACTGTGAAGGCAGTCGAAGGTACCCGGCCTAAATTTTTTTTCACAAAAGGCAATCCCTGATATGGGACGTTAGAGGGAATAAACTGATGAGAATAGTACTACAGAAAATACCACTCATATCGGGTGTGACAGTAAATTGCACGGCGCAGACGCAGTCACCGTGGATTAAAACAGAGTGGAGGGAGCCAGCGTTTTTTAACCATCTCCCAGTTCGAAAAATCAATTCAATAAATGGCCCCCAGATTGGGGACGTTAGAGGGATTAAACTGATGAGAATAGTACTACAGAAAATACCACTCATATCGGGTGTGACAGTAAATTGCACGGCGCAGATGCAGTCACCGTGGATAAAAACAAAGGGGAGGGAGCCAGCGTTTTTAACCATCTCCCCGTTCGAAAAATCAATTAAATTCACCTTTCGAGGACCCTTGGTGTTGTACGTGGCTGGGTGGAGGAAGAAACCTTCAATGACATCACCGGGACGTGGCTAGCTTGGTATCCAACCTTGTGCAAATGGGGAGTTTGCGGTTGTGCAAATGAACTGTTTGTGGTTGTTTGCGGTGCATTAAAAGGGAGTTTGGTCTGTCAATGTCTGTGAAGCGGGCATAACCCTTATCGATACAACCCCGTAACCCTGATCGATACAACATCATACCTGATCGTATACACACACTAGATGTTTTAAACCACGTTGTTCAAAAAAATGTAGGATTGTTAGGTGATTTATGCCTTTTATGGATTAAAACCCAACTCTGCGTCAACTATGTAATTATCCATGGGAGTTTTGCCATGGATCCCCCTCCGGCATGCCATAGTCCAGGTGTTAGTCCCCTTGAAAGAACTTTTCCATCACTATTGTGGCCAGAAAGAGTCCCTGTGGGTTTTAAAATTCGCCTGCTTATTGAAGTCTATGGCGGTTCGCCCGGTTCGCCTATTCGCGGAAGTTCGCGTTCGCCTTCGCGAACGGAAAATTTTATGTTCGCGACATCACTACATGCAGAGCTTTCAGTTAGACTGTCTCTCGCTGTGTGCTGCCTTGCTGCTGCCGTACCGCTGCCCCCGCCACCATAATAGTCAATAGGGACTGAGCGTCATTCTAGGGCGTAGGTGAACTAGCGGCAGTACGGATCTGTCAGGCTGTTCATCTTCCTGGAATAGTCAGACGTACTCCCTGCCGCTAATGTTAAAGTCGCCTAATCTTATTTTTTTAAATTTGGGATTGTGTTGAAATTGTATGTGTGTGTAGTATGAGATATTGGCCATCTGAGGAGAGATGTACCTGTCTAGTGAAGTGACGGTGCGGTATAGGGTGTAAGGCTGGTTTGCCTCCCGTGGTGCACCCTGGGTAACGCTAAATGAACCAGCAAATACTGAATGTCAAACATTACTTCTACTGGCCAACGGGACACTAATTAGAATCTATATACTAGGCATTCGCAAACTGTAGTCTGTTGCTGATGGCAATCAACAGCAAAAATGCATACAATGGAAGATGCCAGCAACAGACTACAAGTACCACAATAACCATCCTACATACGATAACGATAATGTGGAGAACAATCAAAAACATAACCATAGCAAAGACTGGCTGGCATCTTCCACTGTATGGATTTTTTTGCTGTTGATTGCCATCAGCAACGGATTTCCGACATCAGGATCCCCTGGGCACCCGTTGAAGGCAGGTCCCGATGCCATGCAAGGCATTGGGCAGCGACTGCACGGCATCAGTCTGCCTTATCACACATTGGGTCCCGGTCACAGCAACACGGGGACCCGATGCGCTCCTTCACTAACCGCAAACCACTTCTATGTCGCGGTCAGCGCTGACCGCGACATAGAAGGGTTTAATCTGCCAGCATCGCTGTAAACAGAGATGCCGGCGGATACAGCAGGGGCCTGGCTATCAGGGACTGCCGTACCCCTGCAGTGATTGGTCAGGCGTAGCTCCTGCACCCGCCCGATCATCTCGCCGTGCATGTACGGCGGAATGCTTTCTGGCACAAGTTCCCCCGGCGTACATGCACAGCGTTTTGCGTTAAGGGGTTAATGACAGTGAACTCCACAATGCCCGCCCCTTTAATAGTGGCCCCTGCCCCCCATGCATGTAGCAGTGTAGTTTTGTCGTCATACATCATATGACTGAATATTTAGGGACCTGAAAACTATTGAAACCTGTGATCATTTGTTATGGCAACCTGGGGACATGCGAGCTTCTATTGGCTGATAAGGGACATGTGACGTGTGGATGGCAGTTTGGGGCTTGTTTTGGCTAATGCAGGTCATTTTTGGGGGAATATCTCAGGAATAATACATCCTAGAGAGCTGAGCCCCAGTCTAAAACCTTCCCAGACACCTGATGTACCCGTATGCCAAACTTAGTGAAGATCGTTCCAGTCGTTTGGACGGGCATAAATAACAGACAGAAACTCATTTTTATATATATAAGAGATTAGTAGATATTAATGATTTGGGGCAATAAGTATTGTTTCTGAATGCCAACAATACTTGTTTCCACAAATCATTTCTATGTAAGCACTGCAGTAAGCAAACTATGTGAAATTAGATTTTATATGTATTGCAAAAATTTGAGAATGTTTTATCTCCATAAACATACATTTGAATGTTACAAGCGTGTCACATTTACTTATGGCTGTAATGTAATGTTCAATAACTTACTGTGATCAGGATATCTTCCTCCTCTCTGGTGAACTTGTTGCCCGCCATCTTTTTCGCATTGATCGCATGTACCAGAATAAAACGTGTTGTAACTGCTCCCAGGAAGAAGCCACGCCTGTATGCGCGCGTGCGCATAAGCACGCGCACCAACATGCACAGAAACACGCGCACATACGAATAAGTTAAGTTACTGCCGCCTAACTTGAATAATAACATCTGTACGCACACAAATATTTCTATGGAAATTATTCGCATTAAAGTCGCTTTGTACGGATACAGAACTACGAATACGATTGGCTTGTTCGAATTAGCGAATATGGTGAATGCGAATATATCGCCATATTCGCTAATTCAAAAAATGCATTTGCAACAGGAAAGTTGCCTATTGACAGCTCCAATTTGTATGCGCAATGCGAATTTTTTTTCTTTTTTTTCACAATGAACAGAATATGAAGTTGAAGACGACTAAGTATTCTGATTATTGAAAAAATAATGGTAATTTTTTTTCGCAATAAGCATCCAACTTAGAGTATTCGTTCATGTTTGCAAGCCAGTAGGAGAAATGCCTTTATATTAGAAGTTCAATTTGCGTAATGCGAATAAAATACACATATTTTTTGCGATTATTTTAATAATGACGAATGTTTGATTTCGGCGAATATATTACGAATATTCATGCGAATATTCGTGATATATCACTAATTCGAATATGGCACCTTCCGCTCATCACTAGTGACAATATTTTGTTTAATCGCTTGCTGCATTGGTGGGAGACATTAAACTCTTTTTACTGTCAAATGACCTCTCCTCTGTATGGGTGTCAGGGGCCTACATAAATGATAATGGCCTGTTCCTGTCACGACGGGGAGTATTGGTTAATTTGTATTTATTTTATTTTAAGTCATTTCCCTATCCACATTTGTTTGCAGGGGACTTACCTACATTTCGCTGCCCTTTGCAGCCCTCTAGCCCTTTCTAGGGCTATTTTAAAGCCTTTTTAGTGCCCAAAAGTTTGGGTCCCCATTGACTTCAATGGGTTTCGGGGTCAAGTTCGGGTCAAGTTCGGATCCAGAACCCGAACATTTTCGTGAGTTCGGCCAAACTTCTTGAACTCAAACATCCAGGTGTTCGCTCAACTTCACTCAGCTACTATTCTGATACTGCCAACCACCTGATTCCACACATCTGATGCCAAGTGCTTCTTCTTTCACCCACCATCTTCACCTGGTATTCTTATTACCACCCACCTCCTCACTCTGTCACCTTGCCACTCTGTGGTCTCCTGATGCTGCTGCCACATCCACATTCTGTCATTGTGCCACCCTGTGGCCTCTTCCTGATGATGCTGCCGCCACTGCCACACTATGTCACCTTGCCATTATGTGGCCTCCTGATGCCACTTCCACACTTTGTCATTGTGCCACTCTGTGGCCTCCTGATGCTGCCGCCACCTCCACACTCTGTCATTGGGCCACTCTGTGATCTCCTCATGCTACTTCCACCTCACCACTTCTCATAGGGCCTCTCTGTGGACTTCTCATGCTGTTCCCACGATCCCCACTTCATGACTGGGCCACTATTTTGCCTTTCGGCCTTGCTGACATCATCATTTATTTGACCCTTTTTCTGATCTGTCAGAAGGAAGGAAAAATGAGATGCACAACGTATTCTGTCTGTGTAGCAGCTGTAAGGCCTGTATGGTCTCATCAGACTTGGCTTATGATTTGGTAGCCAAAACCAGGAGTGGTTACGTAACACAGAAGACATGCAAATATTCCATTCATGTGTCCTCTCTGTTTTGCATCCACTCCTGTTTTTTTGGCATTAGCAATACTGAGGGAAAGGGTTGAGCGAACCCGAACTGTATAGTTAGTACCGAATGTTGGGGTGTTCGGGACACGGACCCGAACATTTCCGTAAAAGTTTGGGTTCGGTGCTTTCTTGGCGCTTTTTAAAGGCTGCACAGCAGCCAATCAACAAGGGTCCTACTACTTGCCCCAAGAGGCCATCACAACCATGCCTACTAAATGGCATGGCTGTGATTGGCCAGAGCAGCATGTGACCCAGCCTCTATATAAGCTTTAGTCACATAGCGCTGTGCGTCACTTTGCTGTTACAAGTGTAGGGAGAGGATGCTGCTGGACTTGTGATTTCAGGGAGAGAATAGGAGAGAATCTAACTCAGCGATCTACAGTACCTAGAAATAGTTGTGTGGGTGAAGGGCACTATCCTTTTACCCTGCCCTGAGCTCATTGACCAAACAATACTAACTTTTAGAATTCTGTTAGTTAGGTGGGTGGCGGCGCGACCATTTTATGCAAGCTCAGTGCACCAGCACTGCATCTGAGCTTTTGGGACATTGAAAATCACAATTTTTGGGGGCAATCTACAACATCTGTATTAGTCAGTGTGTAATTTAAGCTAGAAATACACCCATCATTTCCTGGGGTTTGAAAAACACTTTTTGACAAAAAACACTACTTTCAGGCCTTGCAGTATCAGCACGTGTGAAATTACAGGCATATATACTGCTGTCGAATTCAGTTGTTAAACAAACAGTCGTTTGGGCACAAAAAATTTAGTTGGCAGCCTTTGATGCAGATGTCATTGTGAGATACACCCTTAATACATTTGGGTTACATTCAGAGATTTTAAATACCGCCATTTGGTGCACCAATATTGAATTCGGGCCTACAGAGGTTCAGGCCCTGTGAGATCCCCCCTATACATACATGGGTTTGAATTAGACATTTGAAATACAGCCATTTTGTGCAAAGATATATTTACTTCAGGCCTACACTGATTCAGGGTGTGTGTGATCCCCCCTATACATACGGGGGTTTGATTCAGCCATTTGAAATACAGCCATTTAGTGCAAAAATATATTTACTTCAGGCCTACACTGATTCAGAGTGTGTGTGATCCCCCCTATACATACAGGGGTTTGAATTAGGCATTTTAAATACAGTCATTTGAAATACAGCCTTTTTGTGCAAAGATATATTTTCTTCAGGCCTACACTGATTCAGGGCGTTTGTGATCCCCCCTATACATAAAGGGATTTGATTCAGCCATTTTAAATACAGCCAATTTAAATACAGCCATTTAGTGCAAAGATATATTTACTTCAGGCCTACACTGATTCAGGGAACGTGTGATCCCCCCTATACATACAGGGGTTTTATTCAGCCATTTTAAATACAGCCATTTAGTGCAAAGATATATTTACTTCAGGCCTACACTGATTCAGGACGTGTGTGATTCCCCTATACATACAGGGGTTTGATTCAGCCATTTGAAATACAGCCATTTTGTGCAAAAATATATATTAACTTCAGGCCTACAGTGATTCAGACCGTGTGAGATACACCCTTTACATACTGTCGTTCTTTTCTACTATTAATTAAACACCCATTTAGGGCAAGATCCTGAATTCAAAAAATATGAGGAGAGCATCAAATAAGGGACGTGGCCCAAGTCGTGGGGCTGCTGGTGGAGCTCCTGTTGCAGGGTGAGGACGTGGTCGATCTGTGGCAGCTACACGCACAAGTGAAACCCCCTCCACAGGTGCGAGTAGGCGACAAAACCTGCAGAGGTATTTGGTCAGGCCTAATGCTACTCTACGAATGGTGAGGCCTGAACAAGTACATGCGATAGTAGATTGGGTTGCTGACAGTAGATCCAATTTCTTCACATTGTCTCCCTCCCAGTCTCCTGCTGAAAGACCACAGTTGGCACCTGCAGCCGATGTCCATCAGTCTTTAACCTCACACCCTTGCAAATCAGCCAAGCAGTCTGAGCCCCAAGTCATGCAGCAGTCTCTTCTGCTTTTTGATGACTCTGTTAGCAGGGTTTCCCAGGGCCATCCACCTAGCCCTGCCCCAGAAGTGGAAGAGATTGAGTGCACCGATGCCCAACCACTTATTTTTCAAGATGAGTACATGGGAGGACCATCGCAGTACGTCTCGGATGATGACGAAACACAGGTGCCAACTGCTGGGGCTTTCGAAAGTGTGCAGACCGACAAGGAAGTCAGGGGTAAAGACTGGGTGGAAGATGATGTGGAGGACGATGAGGTCCTCGACCCCACATGGAATCAAGGTCATGCGAGTGACTGATGTAGTTTGGAGGAAGAGGCAATGGTCGCACAGAGCCACCAGCACAGCAGAAGAGGAGCAGGGTGCAAAAGCGGAGCGGCCATTCTCTAGACAGTACTCCTCCCTGGCGTGGCAGCTCTTCAGACAATGTGCTGACGACAAGACACGAGTGGTTTGCACGCTGTGCAATCAGAGCCTGAAGCGTGGCATAAACGTTCTCAACCTGAGCACAACCTGCATGACCAGGCATTTAAGTGCAAAGCACAAGCTGCAGTGGAGTAGACACCTCAAAAACCAAGAAAGGTCTCTGGCTCCTCCTGCTTCCTCTTCTGCTGCAGTCGCGGCCTCTTCATCCACCTCTGGAGTGACATTGTCACCTGGCACCCCACAAACAGAGGATCTGCCAGCAACACCAACACCTGGGTCACCAAGCATCTCCACAAGGTCCCAGCGTTCAGCTCTCCATATCCCAAACACTGAAGAGGAAGAGGAAGTACCCCCCTACCCACTTGCGATCCCTGAATGCCAGCATTTGTAAATTACTTGCCTTTGAAATGCTGTCATTCCGTCTGGTGGGTACGGATAGTTTTAAAGTATTCAAAAGTCAGGTATCAGGTCCGCGCGAATGGGTCCACCATAAACACGTGCTCCAAATGCGCTGTTCTCTTATTCAGGTCACTCGTAATTTCACTTCTAACACCAACTGAAACTCTCCATATCCAGAATCCCTTTAAAAATGGGAAACAGAAACAGTGCAATACCCCAAGTAAAAGGTTAAAAACAACTTTATTCTACTTACAGGTTTACACCTTGTAGTTAGCGTGACAGACAAATAGCACAAGCCCGACCCGGGTTTCGCCACATTGGCTTCGTCAGGGGCTAATCAGTGACTGGCACCTGAGGTCCTTTTATTACCTCCTTGCATTCTGCTCAATTTCCGGCTATCTTGCTTTCTTAGGTCACGGGCCAAAGGCGCATCACACCAGAATTATATCGGGATCGTGAGGGTATCACAATCCCGATATAATTCTGGTGCCATTCAGGTGCCAGTCACTGATTAGCCCCTGACGAAGCCAATGTGGCGAAACCCGGGTCGGGCTTGTGCTATTTGTCTGTCACGCTAACTACAAGGTGTAAACCTGCAAGTAGAATAAAGTTGTTTTTAACCTTTTACTTGGGGTATTGCACCCCGTTTTTTAAAGGGATTCTGGATATGGAGAGTTTCAGTTGGTCTCCGGAGTGAAATTACGAGTGACCTGAATAAGAGAACAGCGCGTTTGGAGCACGTGTTTATTGTAGATCCATTAGCGCAGACCTGATACCTGACTTTTGAATACTGTGACTTTGAAGGAGAAAGGACCTACTCCGTATTTCAGGACGGCTGCATTGTCCGTAATTCACACTGTTCTAAGTTTTGTTTTAATTCGGATAGTTTCAAAGGCCGTATGGCAGTGACTGTCCCACAGTACGTCGTGCCCAGCCTCCACTACTTTTCAAGGCTAGCCATCCCTTCCCTTCACAACCAAGCAGGGGACAAAATCAGGTGTGCACTGCAGAACGCCATCTGTGGCAAGGTGTACCTGACTACAGATACATGGACCAGTAAGCACGGTCAGGGCCGTTATATCTCCATAACAGCACACTGGGTAAATGCTGTGGCGCATGTCCTTCCACCACCGAGGATTGCAGGGCGCTTCAGTTTACCTCCTGTTGCTTCTTCCTCCTACTCTGCTTTCTCATCCTCTACCAGCTCCTCATCCGGTCAGCGTAACACCTTCACCACCAACTTCAGCACAGCCAGGGGTAAACGACAGCAGGCAGTTTTAAAACGTATCTGTTTGGGGGACAAACCCCACACCGAGCAGGAGCTGTGAATGGGCCTTGAACAACAGACCGATGAGTGGTTTGTGCCAGTCAGCCTCAAACCCGGCCTGGTGGTGTGCGATAATTTGCGAAATCTCGTAGCAGCTCTGGGACTAGCTGGTTTGGCGCACATTTCTTGCCTGGCGCATATGCTGAATTTGGTGGTGCAGAAATTCCTTAAAAATTACCCCATGTAGAGCTGCTGCATAAAGTGCGGGCTGTCTGTGCGCGCTTTTGGCGTTCTCATCCTGCTGCTGCTCGTCTGTCAGCGCTGCAGCGTAACTTTGGCCTTCCCGCTCACCGCCTTATATGCGACGTGCCCACAAGGTGGAACTCCACCTTGCACATGCTGGCCAGACTGTGCGAGCAGCAGCAGGCGATAGTGGAGTTTCAGCTGCAGCACGCACAAGTGAGTCGCTCGGTGGAACAGCACCACTTCCCCACCAATGACTGGGCCTCCATGCGAGACCTGTGTTCCTTGTTGTGCGGTTTCAAGTACTCCACCAACATGGCCAGTGCCGATAACACCGTTCTCAGCGTTACTATCCCACTTCTATGCCTTCTTGAAAAAACTCTCAAGGCGATGATGGAAGAGGATGTGGCACAGGAGGAGGAAGAGGGATCATTTTGTCCGGTTTCCGGCCAGTCATTGCCAACTGGCTCCGAGGGTGGGTTCCTGCACACACAAACCCAAGGTACACAATTGTCCAGCCAGGGAACAGTTCTGAAGGATGACGAGATGGAGGAGGAGGAACCATGTTCACAGCAGGGTGGCACCCAGACCAGCTCATGGCCATCATTGGTGTATGGATGAGGGGATACAGAGGACACAGACGATACACCTCCCACAGAGGACAGCTTTTCGTTGCCTCTGGGCAGCCTTGCACACATGAGCAATTACATGCTGCAGTGTCTCCGCAATGACCACAGAGTTGTCCACATTCTAACTTGTGCTGATTTCTTGGTTGGCTACGCTGCTGGATCCCCGTTACAAGGACAACGTATGAAAGTAAGGAGCGTGATCGTAAGATGCGCGAGTACAAGCGCACGTTGGTAGACGCGCTTCTGGTGGCATTCCCACCTCACAGCGGGGGCACGGTGGAAGCACAAGGTGAAGGCAGAGGGCGAGGTCGCCAACGCAGCTGGGGCACCGCCAGCACCTCAGAAGGCAGGGTTAGCATGGCCGACATGTGGGAAAGCTTTGTCGGCATGCCACAACAACCAGCACCACCAGCTGATATGGAATGTCTTAGCAGGAGGCAGCATTTCACCAACACGCCTACACGTGCTGAATAACGGGGTGCCCCCTTCAACTTCTGGGTCTCCAAATTGGGCACATGGCCTGAGCTTGCACTTTACGCCTTGGATTTGCTGGCTGCCCTGCAGCCAGTGTATTATCAGAACGTGTGTTTAGCACTAGTGATGATCGGGAGGTGCCATATTCGAATTCATGATATATCGCGAATATTCGAATGAATATTCGTAATATATTTGCCGAAATAGAATATTCGTCATTATTAAGATAATCGCGATGATATGCGAATATTTTATTTGCATTACGCGAATTGAACTTCTTATATAAAGGCATATCTCCTACTGGCTTGCAAACATGAACGAATACTCTAAGTTAGATGCGCATTTCGAAAAAAATGACCATTATTTTTTTCAACAATCAGAATACTTACTTAGAAGTGTTCAACTTCATATTCTGTTCATTGGGGGAAAAAATGTTTTCGCATTGCGCATCCAACTTGGAGCTGAGTGTCAATAGGCAACTTTCCTATTGCAAATGCATTTTTTAAATTAGCGAATAGAATATAGCGATATATTCGCATTCACCATATTCGCTAATTCGAACAAGCCAATCGTATTCGTAGTTCTGTAGCCGTACAACGCGACTTTAATGCGAATAATTTCCATAGAAACATTCGTGTGCGTACAGATGTTATTGTTCAAGTTAGGCAGCAGTAACAACTTATTCGTATGTGCTTGTGCGCGTTTTTGTGCACGTGTTTGTGCGCTTGTTCATGCGCATGCGCACGCGCACATACAGGTGTGGCTTCTTCCTGGGAGCAGTTCCAACACGTTTTCTTGTGGTGCATGCGATCCATGCGAATAAAGATGGTGGGCAACAACTTTACAAGAGAGGAGGAAGATATCCTGATCACAGTAAGTTATTGAACATTACATTACAGCTATAAGTATATGTGACACGCTTGTAACATTCAAATGTATGTTTATGGAGATAAAACATTCTCACATTTTTGCAATACATATAAAATCTCATTTCACATAGTTTGCTTACTGCAGTGCTTACATATAGATGATTTGTGGAAACAAGTATTGTTGGCATTCAAAAACAATACTTATTGCCCCAAATCATTAATATCTACTAATCTCTTATATATACAAAAATGAGTTTCTGTCTGTTATTTATGGCCGACCAAACAACTGGACCGATCTTCACTAAGTTTGGCATACGGGTACATCAGGTGTCTGGGAAGGTTTTAGACCAGGGCTCAGCTCTATAGGACGTATTATTTCTGAGATATTCCCCCAAAAATGACCTGCATTAGCCAAAACAAGCCCCAAACTGCCATCCACACGTCACATGTCCCTTATCAGCCAATAGGAGCTCGCATGTCCCCAGGTTGCCATAACAAGTGATCACAGGTTTCAATAGTTTTCAGCTCCTTAAATGTTCATTTATATCATGTATGGCGACAAAACTACACTGCTACATGCATGGGGGGCAGGGGCCAGTATTAAAGGGACGGGCATTGTGGAGTTCACTGTCATTAACCCCTTAACGCAAAACGCTGTGCATGCACGGGGAGATGATCGGGCGGGTGCAGGAGGAAAGACAGGGGTACGGCAGTCCCTGATAGCCAGGCCCCTGCTGTATCCGCCGGCATCGCTGTTTACAGCGATGCTGGCGGATTAAACCCTTCTATGTCGCGGTCAGCGCTGACCGCAACATAGAAGTGTTTTGCGGTTAGTGAACGAGCACATCGGGTCCCCGTGCTGCTGTGACGGGGACCCGATGTGTGAGAAGGCAGACTGATGCCGTGCAGAGGCTGACTAATGCCTTGCATGGCATCGGGACCTGCCTTCTACAGGTGCCCAGGGGATCCTGATGCCGGAAATCCATTGCTGATGGCAATCAACAGCAAAAAAATCCATACAGTGGAAGATGCCAGCCAGTCTTTGCTATGGTTATGTTTTTGATTGTTCTCCACATTATCGTTATCGTATGTAGGATGGTTATTGTGGTACTTGTAGTCTGTTGCTGGCATCTTCCATTGTATGCAATTTTTGCTGTTGATTGCCATCAGCAACGGACTACAAGTGCAGGATGTGCTCCCCTATATATATGCACAACCGCATGTGGGTTCGAGCATATCCTGCTTGTTTAACACCACACCACGTTTTCTAATGGTTAAAAAAAAAGGATAGAAGATAAATCTATATATGATTCACATTGCACATCTAATCTTCCGCCTCACTCAATATTCCCACCACTACATACCACCAGACCCCCCCTCAAACCCACACCACCTCTGACCCCCCCCCCCAACACACACACACATACACAGTCTATAGCAGGTATTCTCAAACTGCGGCCCTCCAGCTGTTTTAAAACTACAACTCCCATGATGCCCCTCTATAGGATGATAGCTGTAGGCTGTCATGGAATGATGTGATTTTTAGTTTGGAAAAAGCAGGAGGGCCGCAGTTTGCTGGAGGGCCGCAGTTTGCTGGAGGGCCGCAGTTTGAGGATGCCTAGTATATAGATTCTAATAAGTGTCCCGTTGGCCAGGAGAAGTAATGTTTGACATTCAGTATTTGCTGGTTCATTTAGCGTTACCCAGGGTGCACCACGGGGAGGCAAACCAGCCTTACACCCTATACCGTCACTTCCCTAGACGGGTACATCAGTCCTCAGATGGCCAATATCCAATATCTCATACTACACACACAAACAATTTCAACACAATCCCAAATTTTTTTTAAAATAAGATTAGGCGACTTTCACATTAGCTGCAGGGGAGTACGTCTGACTATTCCAGGGGGATGAACAGCCTGTTGGATCCGTACTGCCGCTAGTTTTCCTACGCTTCGTCCCTATTGACTTTAATGGTGGCGGGGGCGGCGGTACGGCAGCAGCAATGCAGCGCATGGCGAGAGACAGTCTAACTGAAAGATCTGCATGTCATAGTTTAAGCCCGGGGAACCTCTCGCCATGCGCTGCCTTAGCCATAGTCACCAACATTTATTCATCATCTCAACCACCAAACCAGAAATTATTAGTGTTTGAAAGTGAAATATTAGATTTAAAGTTACCGTTATAAAATCTGATTATATGCTTTTTTTTTTTATACTGCAGCGCATGTTGGAGAAGGGCTACGACCTGACCCGCTCCCATGCAGAGAAGAACGCCATTGTGCGCAGGCTTGGGTACAAACTCTGGAGGGACTACAACAGCCAGCACAAACGTCTGGCCATTTTAAAAAAATGGTCAGACTTAAAGAGGAGGCACGCGGAAAGAATCCGCGAAATACGGGACGAAAAAATGCCCAGGTATAATGATTACTGAGTGTTGGAATAAAGATACAAAAGTAATGTAAAGCATATGTGGGTAAGTAGCTGGCTCAGTAATAGAAAACAGAGAGTGGTTATTAACGGTATATACTCAGATTGGGTCACTGTCACAGATTGGGTACCTCAGGGGTCAGTATTGGGCCCTATTCTCTTCAATATATTTATTAATGATCTTGTAGAAGGCTTGCACAGTAAAATATCAATTTTTGCAGATGACACTAAACTGTGTAAAGTAATTAACACTGAAGAGGACAGTTTTCTGCTACAGAGGGATCTTGATAGATTGGGGGCTTGGGCAGAGAAATGGCAGATGAGGTTTAACACTGACAAATGTAAAGTTATGCACATGGGAAGGAATAATGCAAGTCACCTGTACATACTAAATGGTAAAACACTCAGTAACACTGACATGGAAAAGGATCTAGGAATTTTAATAAATAACAAACTAAGCTGTAAAAACCAGTGTCAGGCAGCTGCTGCTAAGGCCAATAAGAAAATGGGTTGCATCAAAAGGGCATAGAAGCCCGTGATGAAAATATAGTCTTACCACTTTATAAATCACTAGTCAGACCACACATGGAGTACTGTGTACAGTTCTGGGCTCCTGTGATCAAGGCAGACATAGCAGAGCTAGAGAGGGTTCAGAGGAGGGCAACTAAAGTAATAACTGGAATGGGGCAACTACAGTACCCTGAAAGGGTATCAAAACTAGGGTTATTCACTTTAGTAAAAAGGCGACTGAGGGAGATCTAATAACTATGTATAAATATATCAGGGGTCAGTACAGAGATCTCTCCCATCATCTATTTATCCCCAGGACTGTGACTGTGACGAGGGGACATCCTCTGCTTCTAGAGGAAAGAAGGTTTGTACACAAACATAGAAAAGGGTTCTTCACGGTAAGAGCAGTGAGACTATGGAACTATCTGCCTGAGGAGGTGGTGATGGTGAGTACAATAAAGGAATTCAAGAGGGGCCTGGATGTATTTCTGGAGCGTAATAATATTTCAGGCTATAGCTACTAGAGATAGGTCGTTGATCCAGGGACTTGTTCTGACTGCCTGATTGGAGTCGGGAAGGAATTTTTCGCCATCCTCAGGAAACAGGTCGAACTGGATGGACAAATGTCTTTTTCGGCCTTATATACTATGTTACTATGTTACTATGTATATTGTGGGGAGTCGCTCTGGTAGATAGCGGTGCGGGTGCAGTACAGAGGCAAAACAGGGAGTCCAGAATGTGCAATCAACAGTGTTTTATTCACACTTGCACAAAAATAAACGACAAACAGTCTCTTGGTGTTAATTCACACACATCAGAAGTATTAAGGCAAAACAAAACAGTCCCGTACAGGTTTCAGTCACCTGGGAGGTTTTAGGTGCAGGTTCGCACCTGGCTGTCAGTCCAGCCGCAAGACAGTCGACGTCAGGTTTCCAGGCCGTCTGCACTCCTCCTTGTTGGGCTCTGGCTTCCAGCCCAGGGAACTCCACATAGCACAGAATGGATCAGAACTCCCAAACTCAAATGACTCCACAGCCTAACAGCAGCTCCAGGACAATCACCTCTCTCAGCTGCTGAGGAGGCTGCCTTTAAAGGCCCGGCAAAAGTCCGGCCTGGACCGTGGGGAGTAGGCACCCACCCAACTCTTTGCCTACTCCCAGTAAGAGCCGGCCCGGATTGGCTTTGCAGCCAAACTAACTGACAATGTCAAACAGCACTAGCTGCTGCTGATACATAAAAACCCGGCTCTCACCTCACCGAGGCCAGGAACCTCGGTGACACGTATCGTCCGTCCATGACGACACCTTGCGCCCTCTTACAATATGTACATTTTTGTTTTTAGATTTTTTTCTAAAAGTAGTAAAATTTGTTATTATAGGTGTTCCTTTGCCTGCTGTCAGGCGCAGGCCTCCCAGACAGCAGGTGTGGGAGGTCTCGGCGTCAGAGGAGGAGGAGGAGGAGGCCGGACCCTCAGGGCAACAACATGCCCCTAGCCCCCCAGAGGAGTCAGAGGCAGGAGCGGAGGGTGGACCTTCACCCCAACCCTCCTCACCCCCTCAAGTGGCTGATAACGGGGACGAGGAGGAGGAGCAAGAAGAAGAGGAGCTCATCACCACCCCCCACAAGGAGAGTAAGTATGTGCTCTGGCTGTTTTCACTCATTCACTGTTCACACAAACACGTGTCAGTTTAGTCTTCACCATAGACATTCTTTTTTGGAGCAAACAATAGGCTTGTTAAAGCTTTACTAATAATCTTTCTTCAGCCCACACATATCGGAGAACCTTTAGTCCCACACTTACAGTTCCATACAAGCGGGATAACAAAAAAGTAGTCTCAACACTCTTTACAGTCTTCCAGAGGTCTGGTTCCCCTCTAGGATTGTTCTGCGTTCCAATCACCTAGCCACACTGTACTTTACCAGCCTTTTTAACCACAATGTTATGAAAACCGCAAGATGTAGTACGGGTGTGACCTGTCCCACCCAATGTCTCTGACTAATAAAACCCAGGCCCAAAATAATTTCTAAAGAAAACCTCCCTGAAACCTATAGTTACAGGCGTACTGATTCACCGAGGTATACATTCCCATTGAGACATAACGAGCAGCCATGATTATTCCCCAAACTCGGACAAGATATTGTTGGTGTCAACCCAAATAAACGGGTATATATGGGGGGGGGGCACCCCAAAGTGGATGGAGATACCATTGGCAAATGAAAATTTAGCAATTTTCTATACGCTACTCCTCCCACAGTTTTAGGAGTACAATTAACAAACTTTGCTTGTGCTTTGTTAACCGATCCCACCCTCCGGGCCCCTGGAGCGCCCTCCCCGGAGACCCCATTTTGTCCAATCGACTTTCATAGGAAAACTATTAAGTTTTATCACTCCTTCAGCTTTCAAGTTAAAGTCACCAAACTTGGGTCACTTAGTCATGGGGTCACCCTGAAAATTTGTGTCAAATTTGGGGGACATTAAAAAGTGGGCAGAGCCACAAACAACCAAACAAATTTTCACTGTTGACTTCAGTATTTAAGCCAGGGTCCCCAAACTTGGCACTGTGGGTTACTAGGTGACTGGGATTAAAATTTATAAAAAAGTGGGTGGAGTCTACACTGCCCAATCAAATTTCAGGCATTTGTTTAAAGGTGGAAAATCAAACTGCCGCTGCTCTTAGACTTTTATTGGCACAGTCTTCAAACTTTGCAAAGTTGGTCACTGGAGGACTAGGATTAAAATTCAAAAAAGTGGGTGGAGCCACCAACAGCCAATCAGATTTTAAGCCAACATCATGTGGTTTCTTCAGAAACGACACAGTCTATTTTATTTATTGTTTTTATTTTTTTACAGTATTAAAAGTAATGGACCTAAAAATTAGCAAGATGGAGAGGGAGCACCAGGCTGGAATGAAGGCCTTCCGGGAGCATCATCTCCGGAAGATGCGGGAGATGAAGCTCCAGTTCTCAAATGGCATGAGAGAAATGGAGGAGAAGCATGCCAAGGACATGGGGAATCTAAAAATATGGTTAAAACTATGAGGGCATTGCCCTATTAAGATTTGTGCAATTGTTTTATTAAATTTTTTGTAATTATATTGTTTATTTTATTTTTTAAAAAATTTTTAAATGCCAAAACTTTGAAGTTTTCACTATAATGGTTAAACATTTTTTTAAGTAAAGGCCCCTAGAGTCTATTCCCAAACTAATCAGTATCCTGACATACAGCATCCGCAGGTATATAGAAATAGGGTAGTATGAGGCCTACACATAACTCAAATGGATACGATAGTGGTAGTCATTGGTTATGGTTGTGTATTAAATATTAAATACAAAGCAAAGCATTGAATAGTCCAGAGTTACATTCAAAATAAATTTTTGGGTTAATTTTCCTAGTAACTAAATTATTTTATGTAGTAACATAAATTTCAAATTATCGTGAATAATAAATGTATTTTTCATCAAACAATTAACTACTAAAATACAAAACTTGAACAGAGTAATAATACCTACAAAAACCTTGTTTGATTTATCAAATTAGCAAAATTATAAACTTTTACAAATTCCAAAAATTTCTTTACAATCAAATCTTGTTATCAGAACTATAAAACAAAAAGAAGGAATAATATTGGAACAATAAAATGGTAGGGGTAAGAACTAACCAGCATGGTTCTTCGATAGCATCCAATTTTTAATAATTTGCATGTTGTAGCATTGCTTCCGCCTGTACACATAGAAACATATGATTGATTACATGACTATGATTATATGAATTCTCTAACCGGTGACATGTCTCCAAGAACATCATATAGTACACAGTTTATACTTAAAATCTTAAAGCAGTGGTTATATATAATTAGCATGTGCAAATCCTCATTACATAATTGCCAATAAGTGACATAACCAAGAAAAGTAGCTATACATATTTAAATGTTGCTACACGGCTCCTTTCACAAAACCGGATTTCCACACGGATGAGTATAACGCCAGTCACACCCAACCATGTAGAGAGGTCAACACGAAAGTCAGCCATCCCTCCCAGAACGACAGACAACACCGTGTTGGATCCTAAATCCGTGTGACAACAAAAAAAATAAATTAAAATAAAATATATAAATTTTCGTAGGTTCATCAATCAGTCCTGTGCAATGCCAACTGCACAAGACCTTTTGACAAGGGAAAGCCACATGCGGTCCACACCGTGCTACAGCGTGAACCACAACATAGCCGCCCAAATGACACTTAATTTAAAATAAAAAATAATAAAATAAAGTGAAATCATTTCATTTTGTGAATGAAGCCAAACAACGCTAGATAAAATGTCTTTTTAAAAAGATTATTTAAATAAATATTTTTATGTCGAAATATTGACAATACATAAATAAGCTGAGCACATGCAAGAATACGAAACATGCAAACCAGGTTAAGAGAATTCATAATTCTATACTTGTTAAAGTGCAAAAGATAAAATCAGGTCCATGATGGTTGTCTACGCACGATCAGGACATACAGCATCTAGAGTTAACACAGTACTAGAATGCCGACTCATAAGTTTCCATTTGTAACTTGGCAGAATAACGCCAGGCACTGGCAGGTAAATACACTTCCAGTTTATAATACAAATTTAAATAACCGATCAAAATTTTACTTTAAAAAAGTGTGAAGGTCTGGACTCTATGATTATTCCTTGTGCGATCAAATGTCATTTTAAAATTTTCATGACATACAGCAGCATCAACGGCAGGATTTAGGGAGTGGTGTATTATCAGGGAAACATGTAGCATGGCCTGATTCGGCATCACAGGCAGCAGCAGACGTTATGTTAAAAGCCCAAATGTAACTCAACATCATCATGACATGCAGCAGCATCAACGGCAGGATTTAAGGAGTGGTGTATTATCAGGGCAACATGTAGCATGGCCTGATTCGGCATCACAGGCAGCAGCAGGCGTTATGTTAAAAGGCTCAAAAGTAAGTCAAAATTTTCATGACATGCAGCAGAATCAACGGCAGGATTTAAGGAGTGGTGTATTATCAGGGCAACATGTAGCCTGGCCCGATTCGGCATCACAGGCAGCAGCAGACGTTATGTTAAAAGGCTCAAATGTAAGTCAAAATTTTCATGACATGCAGCAGCATCAACGGCAGGATTTAAGAAGTGGTGTATTATCAGAGCAACATGTAGCCTGGCCCGATTCGGCATCACAGGCAGCAGCAGGCGTTATGTTAAAAGGCTCAAATGTAAGTCAAAATTTTCATGACATGCAGCAGCATCAACGGCAGGATTTAAGGAGTGGTGTATTATCAGGGCAACATGTAGCATGGCCCGATTCGGCATCACAGGCAGCAGCAGACGTTATGTTAAAAGGCTCAAATGTAAGTCAAAATTTTCATGACATGCAGCAGCATCAACGGCAGGATTTAGGGAGTGGTGTATTATCAGGGCAACGTGTGGCTTGGCCCGATTCGGCTTCACAGGCAGCAGCAGACGTTATGTTAAATGGATCAAATATAAGTCAAAATTTTGGAGTTTGGGAGGGAGAGCAAAGGAGAGGGATGGACAAGGGACCTTTTAGCGCCCTGAACCGACAGCGGGTGCCATGAAGTCACTGCCGATCCAGGACTCATTCATCTTAATGAATGTGAGTCTGTCCACGGAGTCTGTGGACAGACGGGTCCGCTTGTCCGTGACCACCCCACCTGCCGCGCTGAATGCCCGCTCAGACAGCACGCTGGAGGGGGCAAGATAGTAACTCCAGCGCATACTGAGCGAGCTCACGGCAGGTGTCCAGCCTGGCAGCCCAGTACTCCATGGGGTCGTCGGTGGTCATGCTGTCAGAAGCACCGACCGACCCCATGTAGTCTGCCACCATGCGGGCCAGCCGCTGGTGGTGACTGATGCTGCTGCTGCTGGTACTGGGTCGCGCAGACTGGTAGAAGAGCCTCATCTCACTAAGAAGGTAACCTGCTCGGCTGGTGCTACTGGTGCTGCTGGTGCCAGACGCCTGCTGGGAGAGATGGGCGCGGAGAACTGGAGCTTGAGGCCGAGGGTTTGCCTCTTCCAGCCGGTGGATAAGACAGGCCCGCAATTTTTTGAGACGGGCCTGCCTCCGGCTGGCTGGGATGAACTGCTCCAGTTTCCCCTTGCAGCGAGGGTCTAAAAGGGTGGCCAACCAAATGTCTTCCCTCTCCTTAAATTTTTTGATCCGGGGGTCCCTCCTGAGGCATCGCAGCATATGGGCAGCCATGGGGAAGAGCACAGCCCGCTGTGACTCTTCATGACTGCTTGGGACCATGACCTCTTGTTCCTCCTGCTGCTGCTCCCGGTCGGAGATGCCCCACCCCCGGATTAACGGTGCCCCCAGCACTGACTCTCCCTCCTGACCAGGCCCAGACTCCTGGACGTACACTGATTCCTCCTCCTCCTCCTCATCCTGGGCCTGGTCCTGGTGGAGCATGGTTGACTCTTCATGCTCCACCAAGGCACTCTCCCCAGCTTCGAGCAGGCAATCTAGTGTCCTGTCCAGCAGGAACACTAGGGGGAGCACGTCATTCAGACCGACATGCTCCCCGCTGACCATCTTTGTCGCCTGCTCGAATGGGGCCAGTAAGTGGCAGACCTGCTGTATCTGCCCCCACTCCGCGTTGGTGATGTAGGGAGTGGGTGTGATGGCCCTGAAGTGCCTAGGTCCAGCAGGTATTCCCTCACCGCCCGTCGCTGCTCCCACAACCTCTCCAGCATGTGGACGGTGGAGTTCCACCGCGTCACACTGTCCACAATCAGCTTGTGGGGGGCAGGCTGTTGTCCCTCTGTAGTTTGGACAGGGACGCGGCGGCAGTTGGGTAGCGTCTGAAGTGGCTGGCAATCCTACGTACCCTCAGCACAATGTCACTCATCCCTGGAGTGCGTGCGAAGGAACTTCTGTACCACTAGGTTGAGGACATGTGCCATGCAGGGCACATGGGTCAGACTGCCAGCATGAAGGGCGGCGAGTAGGTTGCTGCTGTTGTCACAGACAACCATGCTTGCTTGGAGCCTTTGGGGTGTCAGCCACTTCTGAACCTGAGCCTGTAGTGCGGACAGAACATCAGGTCCAGTGTGTCTCCAGTCCCCTAAGCTCACAAGCTGGAGCACGGCCTGCGAGTAGCAACAGGGACGCTTGCTGGGGGGCTCAGCAGCTGTGGAGACAGTGGCTTGCGGGAGAGCAGCAGTTCTCCCTGGACACCCCGGGGCGTCACCACAAAATCAGATGCCGCCAATCCCTTCCCGGCGCCTCGGAGGACACCCAATGGGCTGTGAAGCTTATATAGCGTCCCTGCCCATGCCTGCTGGTCCAGGCATCCATTGTGAGATGCACCCTGTCGCTGACAGCATGATCCAGCGACAGGGATACATTCCGCACAATGTGCTGGTGAAGGGCAGGGACGCCGGTCCTGGCAAAGTAACGGCGGCTGGGGACACGCCATCTGGGTTGGGCCTGCTCCAACATCTGCCTAAATGGATTGCTATCCACCAGATTGTAAGGCAGCAGATGTTGGGCGATAACCCTTGCCAGGAGCCCATTGAGTGAAGCACGCGACGGTCCCCGGGGGCGTAGGGCGCGGTGCGTTCAAAAGCATCTGCAATAGATGGCTAGCGCCGGACGGCAGAGGAGGGTGCAGTGGAGGCAGAGGTAGGGCTGCCGGTACCAGTACCTCTATTAGAGGGAGTGGGAATAAGTTGGTGGAAGGGGTTGGGGTGGCTGCAGTACAGTGGCAGGAGCTGCTGTCTCCCACACACTGCTGGTGGCGCTGCTGCTTTGACCACCCCGCATCTATTCCCACTCCCGCCAGTGGTTGACTTCGGATGTGCTGGTTGAGGGCCGTGGTACCCAGCCGAGCCATAGATCTCCCTCTCCTCACCCTGGCATTGCACAGCTTACAAATGCCAACTGTGACATCATCTGCTGCCAGGGTGAAGTAAGCCCAAACAGGCGACTTCCGCACCGAACTCCTGTCAGATGGGGTGGTGCTGGCTTGTGCCTGTTCGGGCTCAGTGCGCACAGGTGGAGCTGGCTGCTGCTGCCTACTTGTGCTGCCATTACCAGTGGAGCCCCTGACACTGGGCTCCCTGGTGACCTGGCGCACCATTTGCCTTGGGTGCCTACCTTCATCGGTGCTGCCGTTACCTGACAAAGGAGGTGGCACCCATTCCGGGTCACCCTCCTCTTCACCCCCTAATATGTCAGACCCAAGGCCAACCTGTGGTGGACTGACGGGAACAGCTGACATGAAGACCCTAACCGGGCTTTGCTGTCCCCTTGCTGGCGTCTGGGTCTGAATAGGTGCAGGGGTTGTGTGGCTAACACCACCTGCACCAGTTGGAAGGGATTTCATAGGGGGATTTATAGGCCCCACCTCCTCCTCATCCCCAATCCCTTCTAACAGGTCCTGCCCATCCTCAGGGCTGAACACTAATTCCGCCTCCTGCATTGCCTCCCCCAAGATGTCCCTCTCAGTCTCAAACTCTTCAAACATGAGAGGGGACAATTCTTGGGAGCTGGGGTTTGGTTCTACAGGAGGCGGTGTGCTGCAGTTGCAGGCAGCCGGGGCAGAGGACTCTGTGGCACTCAAATCGGCCACAAGAGCAAAGACAGCCTCTGCATCCTGGGATGTTATGGGCCGGCTGCCACTTGTGAAAAAGTCACGGATCAGGCGGACACCCCTGCCACCTGTGCCTGCCTGTCCGTGGCTTGATGAGCGGCCCCATACTGGGAGTGGTCCAGCGCAGAAACTAACTCCCTGTTACCCGACCACGTCCACGACTGCCTGCACAGCCCGGTACACTCATACTGGGGATTAGGGAAAACTTTATTGGGGTGGGGACGATGGATGAAAAATGAAAGGACGAAAACTGTAACACACGACACTAAACATGTAAAGCTATCAAACCTAAGACCAAACTAAGACACAGAGACAAAAAAACTTTTTATTTTTTTTTTACGGAGGACTGACAAAACTACACTAAACATAAAAAACATAAAACTTTAAAACTTTTTTTTTTACCTAAGACAGACACTAACTGACACACAGACTAAAAAACTTTCTTATTTTAACGGGCCACTAACAAAACTACACTAAATGCCAAACACTTAAAACGTAAACTCTTTTTCAACCTAACACAAACAGTAACTGACACACAGAGACTACAAGACGGGTTTTTTAACATAAGACAGAAAAACTACACTAAACACGTAAACCTATAAACTTTTTTGTAGTTTTTATTGTTTTTAAACCTAAGACAGACACTGACACACAGACAAAAAAGTTTTTTTTTTAACGGAGGACAGACTAAACAAAGAACATAAAACTTCAATTTTTTTATTTTTTTATTAAACTTAACACAGACACTAACTTAGACTAAAACACTTTTTAAAATTAACAAATAATGGGAAAAAAATAAAAATAATACACTAACTGGACGGACACTAACTGACAGACAAAACAGACAGATACTATATCAGTAACTAACCTAAACTACACTCTGCCCTGAAAAATCTAAACTTTACTATTCCCTAACTGTAGCCCTAATACCTAACCTAAACTATCAAGCACTATCTATCTATCTATCTATCTATCTATCTATCTATCTATCTATCTATCTATCTAACACAATGCCCTACACTTAACCCTGCACTGAACCCTATCTGCTACAGTAGGCCCTAACACGAACTATATTTTTCTCCTAACTCTACTAAACTATCTCAAATTATTTCGACCCTATCAGCTATAAAACTAAACTACACTATTCCCTAATCACTACCTGAAACTAACTAACTAGAATATTATAAATTAAATCGATATGATATAAAATGCACAGCAGACAAAATAGCACAGCTCCAAGCTCCAACAATTCCAACACCACAAAATGGCTGCTGGGTGATGTCGTCACTTATATAGTGAAGGGGTAGTCTAGTTTCCTATTGGTTGCTAGGGATGTTGCTAAGTTGTGACAAAGCCTTCTCATTGGCTATTCAAGCTAGGAGAAGGGAGGGAAAATAATAATGATGAGTCACCTCATACATTGTAGAAAAAAATAAATTAAAAAAATTCGCATGGAGAATATATCACTATATTCTACATATTCGAAAAATCCTAACAAACAAAACCTGTATGAAAATAGCTTGATGCCCCTACGCGATTACAAAAATGCAAATATTGCATTCTAAATTATTCTAATTACTTAATACTGATGTATAATTTTCCTCTTTACTGTATTTTATGTCATGCGAAAATTCGGCAATTACATATGCGCGTGAATCGGATCGCATAAGGGCAGTATACTAATATAGGTTGGCTTGCTGGGTAGAATATAGAGAAGATAGTGAATATACTGCTATATTCGCAATATTCGTCTATTCGAGTAGACCAAGATAACCCATTGAATGAACACAATATCATACTGCCCTTATGCGGTGCGATTCATGCGCATATGTAATTGCCGATTTTTCGCATGACACAAACTATCTTACATACAGAGGAGAATTATAAATCAGTAATAAAAGTTGTTACTGTGATGTATAATTTGCCTCTTTATGTAGGAAACTGTATTTTACGTCATGCCAAAAATCGGCAATTGCATATGCGCGTGAATCGGATCGCACAATGCCAGTATACTATTAGGTTAGTTTTGCTGGGTCGAATAGACGAAGATAAAGAAAATAGCGAATGTAGTGCTATATTCGCAATATTCATCTTATTCGAGTAGACCAACCAAGATAACCCATTAAATGAACCCAATATCATACTGCCCTTATGCGGTGCGATTCACGCGCATAGGTGATTGCCGATTTTTCGCATGATGTAAAATACAGTTTACTACAAGAAGAGGCAGATTATACATCACAGTAACGATTCTCATTACTGATTTATAATTGTCCTCCGTATGTAAGATAGTTTGTGTAGTGCGAAAAATCGTCAATTACATATGCGCGTGAATCGCACTGCATAAGGGCAGTATACCATTAGGTTGGCTTGTTGGGTCGAATATAGAGAAGATAGCGAATATACTGCTATAGTCGCAATATTCGTCTATTCGAGTAGACCAAGATAACCCTTTGAATGAACACAATATCATACTCTATAATGCTGTGCGATTCACGCGCATATGTAATTGCCGATTTTTCGCATGAAATAAATTATCTTACATACAGAGGACAATTATAAATCAGTAATGAAAATTGTTATTGTGATGTATAATTTGCCTCTTTATGTAGGAAATAGAGATGAGCGAACACCTGGAGAAGTTCGGGTTCGGGAAGTTCGGCTGAACTTCGAAAATGTTCGGGTTCGGGATCCCAGCTCGACCCGAACCCGAACCCCATTGAAGTCTGTAAGGAAATTGGACCCTTGCTAGGTACACCTGGTACCGGACTCCAGTGGTCAGCTTGGGTTAAGTCTTACTGGTACCAGGAGAGATATTTCTCAGTAGCAAATAAATGACAGACACAGGTATCACTGAGAAATACTTTAACTTTATTGAGGGTGGGGTAACATATATATAGCAAGGGGGACGGGGAGTCAACAACCAATAAGATGAAGACACACGTACTATAAGAAAAGTTACTGTTACAAAGATATTGACCTTTGCTACATTTCTTAGAAGTGAGGAACAAGATGAAAATACCGGATGCAGCCAGAACATCCACAGCTCAAGGCCTCAGACGATAGCTTACAGTGTTAACTCCTTCAAAGTCAATGGGGACCCGAACTTTTAGGCACTAAAAAGGCTGTAAAATAGTCCAGGAACGGGCTAGAGGGCTGCCAAAGGCAGCAAAATGTAGGTAAATCCCCTGCAAACAAATGTGGATAGGGAAATGAATTAAAATAAAATAAATAAAATTTAACCAATATCAATTGGAGAGAGGTCCCACTGCAAGGAATCATGCGTCATGTCATCCAACACTGGAGAAGGCCACTCTCAGTTATTTCGGCCCCAGCACCCAGACAGAGGAGAGATGTCCCACAGCAAGGAATCATGCGTCATATCACCCACCACTGGAGAAGGCCACTTTCAGTTATTTCGGCCCAGCACCCAGACAGAGGAGAGAGGTCCCACAGCAAGGAATCATGCGTCATATCACCCACCACTGGAGAAGGCCACTTTCAGTTATTTCGGCCCCAGCACCCAGACAGAGGAGAGAGGTCCCACAGCAAGGAATCATGCGTCATATCACCCACCACTGGAGAAGGCCACTTTCAGTTATTTCGGCCCAGCACCCAGACAGAGGAGAGAGGTCCCACAGCAAGGAATCATGCGTCATATCACCCACCACTGGAGAAGGCCACTTTCAGTTATTTAGGCCCCAGCACCCAGACAGAGAGAGAGGTCCCACAGCAAGGAATCATGCGTCATATCACCCACCACTGGAGAAGGCCACTTTCAGTTATTTCGGCCCTACCACCCAGACAGAGGAGAGGTTCATTCAACTTTGGGTTGCACCGCAAGATCATGGTAAAGTTAAAAAATGAGGATTCAATAAAGAAGTGCCTCGGAGTACAAGAATACATGGTTGAGGAGGCAGTTATAAATGTCTATTCTGCACAAGGGAGGCACAGGTCCTGTGGGATCCATGCCTGGTTCATTTTTATGAACGTCAGCTTGTCCACGTTGGCTGTGGACAGGCGGCTGCGTTGTCAGTAATGACGCCCCCTGCCATGCTGAATACACGTTCAGACAAAACGCTGGCCGCCGGGCAGGCCAGCACCTCCAAGGCATAAAATGCTAACTCTGGCCACGTGGACAATTTGGAGACCCAGAAGTTGAATGGGGCCGAACCATCAGTCAGTACGTGGAGGGTGTGCAGGCGTACTGTTCAACCATGTTAGTGAAATGCTGCCTCCTGCTAACACGTTCCGTATCAGGTGGTGGTGCAGTTAGCTGTGGCGTGGAGACAAAACTTTTCCACATTTCTGCCATGCTAACCCCTGCCCTCAGAGGAGCTGGCCGTGACACTGCTGCGTTGGCGACCTCTTGCTCCTCCTCTGCCTTCGCCTTGGGCTTCCACCTGTTCCCCTGTGACATTTGGGAATGCTCTCAGGAGGCGCCTCTACCAGCGTGCGCTTGTACTCGCGCATCTTCCTATCACGCTCCAGTGCAGGAAGTAAGGTGGGCACATTGTCTTTGTACCGGGGATCCAGCAGGGTGGCAACCCAGTAGTCCGCACACGTTAAAATGTGGGCAACTCTGCTGTCGTTGCGCAGGCACTGCAGCATGTAGTCGCTCATGTGTGCCAGGCTCCCCAGAGGTAAGGACAAGCTGTCCTCTGTGGGAGCGTATCGTCATCGTCCTCCGTATCCCCCAGCCACGCACCAGTGATGGGCCTGAGCTGTGTCGGGTGCCACCCCGCTGTGAACCTGCTTCATCCTCATCCTCCTCCACCTCCTCCTCATCCTCCTCGTCCTCCAGTAGTGGGCCCTGGCTGGCCACATTTGTACCCTGGCCTCTGCTGTTGCAAAAAACCTCCCTCTGAGCCACTTCTAACAGACTGGCCTGAAAGTGCTAAAAATGACCCCTCATCCTCCTCCTCCTCCTCCTGGGCCACCTCCTCTTCCATCATCGCCCTAAGCGTTTTCTCAAGGAGACATAGAAGTGGTATTGTAACGCTGATAACGGTGTCATCGCCACTGGCCATGTTGGTGGAGTACTCGAAACAGCGCAACAGGGCACACAGGTCTCGCATGGAGGCCCAATCATTGGTGGTGAAGTGGTGCTGTTCCGCAGTGCGACTGACGCGTGCGTGCTGCAGCTGAAACTCCACTATGGCCTGCTGCTGCTCGCACAGTCTCTCCAGCATGTGCAAGGTGGAGTTCCACCTGGTGGGCACGTCGCATATGAGGCGGTGGCGGGAAGGCCGAAGTTCCGCTGTAGCGCAGACAGGCGAGCAGCGGCAGGATGTGAGCGCGGAAGCGCGCACAGACAGCCCGCACTTTATGCAGCAGCTCTGACATGTCGGGGTAGTTGTGAATGAACTTCTGCACCACCAAATTCAGCACATGCGCCAGGCAAGGGATGTGCGTCAAACCGGCTAGTCCCAGAGCTGCGACGAGATTTCGCCCATTATCGCACACCACCAGGCCGGGCTTGAGGCCCACCGGCAGAAACCACTGGTCGGTCTGTTGTTCAATACCCCGCCACAACTCCTGCGCGGTGTGGGGCCTGTCCCCCAAACATATGAGTTTCAGAATGGCCTGCTGACGTTTACCCCAGGCTGTGCTGAAGTTGGTGGTGAAGGTGTGTGGCTGACTGGATGAGCTGGTGGAAGCAGAGGAGGGAGGAAGCCGAGTAGGAGGAGGAGGCTACAGGAGGCAAAGAATGATGCCCTGCGATCCTTGGCGGCGGAAGGACGTGCGCCAAGGAACTCTCCGCCTGGGGCCCAGCCGCCACTACATTTACCCAGTGTGCAGTTAGGGAGATATAGCGTCCTGGCCGTGCTTACTGGTGCCAGTATACTATTAGGTTAGTTTTGCTGGGTCGAATAGACGAAGATAAAGAAAATAGCGAATGTAGTGCTATATTCGCAATATTCATCTTATTCGAGTAGACCAACCAAGATAACCCATTAAATGAACCCAATATCATACTGCCCTTATGCGGTGCGATTCACGCGCATAGGTGATTGCCGATTTTCTCGCATGATGTAAAATACAGTTTACTACAAGAAGAGGCAGATTATACATCACAGTAACGATTCTCATTACTGATTTATAACTGTCCTCCGTATGTAAGATAGTTTGTGTAGTGCGAAAAATCGTCAATTACATATGCGCGTGAATCGCACTGCATAAGGGCAGTATACCATTAGGTTGGCTTGTTGGGTCGAATATAGAGAAGATAGCGAATATACTGCTATAGTCGCAATATTCGCCTATTCGAGTAGACCAAGATAACCCTTTGAATGAACACAATATCATACTCTATAATGCTGTAGCGATTCACGCGCATATGTAATTGCCGATTTTTCGCATGAAATAAATTATCTTACATACAGAGGACAATTATAAATCAGTAATGAAAATTGTTATTGTGATGTATAATTTGCCTCTTTATGTAGGAAATAGAGATGAGCGAACACCTGGAAGTTCGGGTTCGGGAAGTTCGGCTGAACTTCCAGAAATGTTCGGGTTCGGGATCCCAGCTCGACCCGAACCCGAACCCCATTGAAGTCTGTAAGGAAATTGGACCCTTCGCTAGGTACACCTGGTACCGGACTCCAGTGGTCAGCTTGGGTTAAGTCTTACTGGTACCAGGAGAGATATTTCTCAGTAGCAAATAAATGACAGACACAGGTATCACTGAGAAATACTTTAACTTTATTGAGGGTGGGGTAACATATATATAGCAAGGGGGACGGGGAGTCAACAACCAATAAGATGAAGACACACGTACTATAAGAAAAGTTACTGTTACAAAGATATTGACCTTTGCTACATTTCTTAGAAGTGAGGAACAAGATGAAAATACCGGATGCAGCCAGAACATCCACAGCTCAAGGCCTCAGACGCATAGCTTACAGTGTTAACCCTTCAAAGTCAATGGGGACCCGAACTTTTAGGCACTAAAAAGGCTGTAAAATAGTCCAGGAACGGGCTAGAGGGCTGCCAAAGGCAGCAAAATGTAGGTAAATCCCCTGCAAACAAATGTGGATAGGGAAATGAATTAAAATAAAATAAATAAAATTTAACCAATATCAATTGGAGAGAGGTCCCACTGCAAGGAATCATGCGTCATGTCATCCAACACTGGAGAAGGCCACTCAGTTATTTCAGCCCCAGCACCCAGACAGAGGAGAGATGTCCCACAGGAAGGAATCATGCGTCATATCACCCACCACTGGAGAAGGCCACTTTCAGTTATTTCAGCCCAGCACCCAGACCGAGGATACAGGTCCCACATCAAGGAATCATGCGTCATATCACCCACCACTGGAGAAGGCCACTTTCAGTTATTTCAGCCCAGCACCCAGACCAAGGATACAGGTCCCACATCAAGGAATCATGCGTCATATCACCCACCACTGGAGAAGGCCACTCAGTTATTTCGGCCCCAGCACCCAGACAGAGGAGAGAGGTCCCACAACAAGGAATCATGCGTCATATCACCCACCACTGGAAAAGACCACTTTCAGTTATTTCGGCCCCAGCACCCAGACAGAGGAGAGATGTCCCACAGCAAGGAATCATGCGTCATATCACCCACCACTGGAGAAGGCCACTTTCAGTTATTTCGGCCCCAGCACCCAGACAGAGGAGAGAGGTCCCACAGCAAGGAATCATGCGTCATATCACCCACCACTGGAGAAGGCCACTTTCAGTTATTTCTGCCCAGCACCCAGACCGAGGAGAGAGGTCCCACAGCAAGGAATCATGCGTCATTTCACCCACCACTGGAGAAGGCCACTTTCAGTTATTTAGGCCCCAGCACCCAGACAGAGGAGAGAGGTCCCACAGCAAGGAATCATGCGTCATATCACCCACCACTGGAGAAGGCCACTTTCAGTTATTTCGGCCCCAGCACCCAGACAGAGGAGAGGTTCATTCAACTTTGGGTTGCACCGCAAGATCATGGTAAAGTTAAAAAGTGAGGATTCAATAAAGAAGTGCCTCGGAGTACAAGAATACATGGTTGAGGGGAGGCAGTTATAAATGTCTATTCTGCACAAGGGAGGCACAGGTCCTGTGGGATCCATGCCTGGTTCATTTTTATGAACATCAGCTTGTCCACGTTGGCTGTGGACAGGCGGCTGCGTTTGTCAGTAATGACGCCCCTGCCATGCTGAATACACGTTCAGACAAAACGCTGGCCGCCGGGCAGGCCAGCACTTCCAAGGCATAAAATGCTAACTCTGGCCACGTGGACAATTTGGAGACCCAGAAGTTGAATGGGGCCGAACCATCAGTCAGTACGTGGAGGGTGTGCAGACGTACTGTTCAACCATGTTAGTGAAATGCTGCCTCCTGCTAACACGTTCCGTATCAGGTGGTGGTGCAGTTAGCTGTGGCGTGAAGACAAAACTTTTCCACATTTCTGCCATGCTAACCCTGCCCTCAGAGGAGCTGGCCGTGACACTGCTGCGTTGGCGACCTCTTGCTCCTCCTCTGCCTTCGCCTTGGGCTTCCAACGGTTCCCCTGTGACATTTGGAAATGCTCTCAGGAGCGCGTCTACCAGCGTGAGCTTGTACTCGCGCATCTTCCTATCACGCTCCAGTGCAGGAAGTAAGGTGGGCACATTGTCTTTGTACCGGGATCCAGCAGGGTGGCAACCAGTAGTCCGCACACGTTAAAATGTGGGCAACTCTGCTGTCGTTGCGCAGGCACTGCAGCATGTAGTCGCTCATGTGTGCCAGGCTCCCCAGAGGTAAGGACAAGCTGTCCTCTGTGGGAGGCGTATCGTCATCGTCCTCCGTATCCCCCCAGCCACGCACCAGTGATGGGCCTGAGCTGTGTCGGGTGCCACCCCGCTGTGAACCTGCTTCATCCTCATCCTCCTCCAGCTCCTCCTCATCCTCCTCGTCTTCCAGTAGTGGGTCCTGGCTGGCCACATTTGTACCTGGCCTCTGCTGTTGCAAAAAACCTCCCTCTGAGCCACTTCTAACAGACTGGCCTGAAAGTGCTAAAATTGACCCCTCATCCTCCTACTCCTCCTGGGCCACCTCCTCTTCCATCATCTCCCTAAGCGTTTTCTCAAGGAGACATAGAAGTGGTATTGTAACGCTGATAACGGTGTCATCGGCACTGGCCATGTTGGTGGAGTACTCAAAACAGCGCAACAGGGCACACAGGTCTCGCATGGAGGCCCAATCATTGGTGGTGAAGTGGTGCTGTTCCACAGTGCGACTGACGCGTGCGTGCTGCAGCTGAAACTCCACTATGGCCTGCTGCTGCTCGCACAGTCTCTCCAGCATGTGCAAGGTGGAGTTCCACCTGGTGGGCACGTCGCATATGAGGCGGTGAGCGGGAAGGCCGAAGTTCCGCTGTAGCGCAGACAGGCGAGCAGCGGCAGGATGTGAACGCTGAAGCGCGCACAGACAGCCCGCACTTATGCAGCAGCTCTGACATGTCTTGGAAGTTGTGAATGAACTTCTGCACCACCAAATTCAGCACATGCGCCAGGCAAGGGATGTGCGTCAAACCGGCTAGTCCCAGAGCTGCAACGAGATTTCGCCCATTATCGCACACCACCAGGCCGGGCTTGAGGCCCACCTTCAGAAACCACTGGTCGGTCTGTTGTTCAATACCCCGCCACAACTCCTGCGCGGTGTGGGGCCTGTCCCCAAACATATGAGTTTCAGAATGGCCTGCTGACGTTTACCCCAGGCTGTGCTGAAGTTGGTGGTGAAGGTGTGTGGCTGACTGGATGAGCTGGTGGAAGCAGAGGAGGAGGAAGCCAAGTAGGGAGGCTACGGGAGGCAAAGAATGATGCCCTGCGAACCTTGGCGGCGGAAGGACGTGCGCCAAGGAACTCTCCGCCTGGGGCCCAGCCGCCACTACATTTGCCCAGTGTGCAGTTAGGAGATATAGCGTTCCTGGCCGTGCTTACTGGTCCACGTATCTGTGGTTAGGTGGACCTTGCCACAGATGGCGTTACGCAGTGCACACTTGATTTTATCGGATACTTGGTTGTGCAGGGAAGGCACGGCTGTCTTGGAGAAGTAGTGGCAGCTGGGAACAACATAGTGTGGGACAGCCATGGACATCAGCTGTTTGAAGCTGTCTGTGTCCACCAGGCTGAATGACAGCATTTCAAAGGCCAGTAGTTTAGAAATGCTGGCATTCAGGCCCAGGGCTCGAGGGTGGCTAGGTGGGAATTTATGCTTTCTCTCCAAGGTTTGTGAGATGGAGAGCTGAATGCTGCCGTGTGACATGGTGGAGATGCTTGGTGACGCAGGTGGTGTTGTCGGTGGCACATCCTCTGTTTGGTGGGTGGCAGGTGCCAACATTCCTCCCGAGGCGGAGGAAGAGGCCGAGGCAGCAGCAGAAGAGGGAGCAGGGGGAGCCAGAGTGAGTTCCTTGCTTTTAAGGGGTTTACTCCACTGCAGTTCATGCTTTGCATGTAGATGCCTGGTCATGCAGGTTGTGCCAAGGTTCAGAACGTTAATGCCTCGCTTCAGGCTCTGATGGCACAGCGTGCAAAACCACTCGGGTCTTGTCGTCAGCACATTGTTTAAAGAAGTGCCATGCTAGGGAACTCCTTGATTCTGCCTTTGGGGTGCTTGGTCCCTGGTGGCGGTGGCCAGTAGCAGGCGAACTCTCTTGGAGGCGGCTGTTCTGCTTTTGCCCCCTGCTCTCTCTTTTGCTACGCTGTTGGCTCTGTCTCACCACTGCCTCTTCCTCTGAACTATGAAAGTCAGTGGCACGACCTTCATTCCATGTGGGGTCTAGGAGCTCATCGTCCCCTGCATCGTCTTCCACACAGTCTTCCTCCCCGACCTTCTGTTCGGTCTGCACACTGAAGAAAGACGCAGCAGTTGGCACCTGTGTTTCGTCATCATCAGAGACGTGCGGACTCCGATGAGGTGGTATTCCCATGTCCTCATCATCAGGAAACATCAGTGGTTGTGCATCAGTGCATTCTATGTCTTCCACCACTAGGGAAGGGCTAGGTGGATGCCCTTGGGAAACCCTGCCAGCAGATTCTTCAAACAGCATATGAGACTGCTGCATAACTTGAGGCTCAGACAGTTTCCCTGATATGCATAGGGGTGATGTGACAGACTGATGGGCTTGGTTTTCAGGTGCCACCTGTGCGCTTTCTGCAGAAGACTGGGTGGGAGATAATGTTGTGAACATGCTGGATCCACTGTCGGCCACCCAATTGACTAGCGCCTGTACCTGCTCAGGCCTTACCATCCTTAGAACAGCATTGGGCCACACCAAATATTGCTGTAACTTCTGGCGGGTACTGGAACCTGAGGTAGTTGGTTCACTAGGACGTGTGGCTGTGGCAGAATGGCCACGTCCTCTCCCAGCACAAGAGTGTACACTAACACCACCACGACCGCGTCCGCGTCCCTTACTAGATGTTTTCCTCATTGTTACCGTTCACCAAGCACCACAATAAGAAAAAAATATTTGGCCCAATGTATTGATTTCAAATTCAGGCCTTTTTTACAGGCACCTAACACTATCTGCCTATTTATTTATGTAGCGTATTACACTAATCCAGGCACAGCAGTAACCACTGATTTAGGGAATATCTCTTCTAGGCTAGTATTTAGGCCTTGGATGAAAGGTATCCTTATTATGGACATATTTACAATTGGCCTGCAACAGCTCGAACACCAGATTCAGGGTATTGCTATTTTGGCAATTGAATTTAACCCCAGAACAAAATATATGTTTTGGCGGACACTATTATATTTTGCCAGCCACAGCTGGAACACCACTGATTTATGGTATTGCTATTTTGGCAATTGAATTTCACCCCAGAACAAAATATATGTTTTGACGGACACTATGAATCTTGGCCTGCAACAGCTGGGACACCAGATTCAGGGTATTGCTATTTTGGCAATTGAATGTCACCCCAGAACAAAATATATGTTTTTACGAACACTATGAATACTGGCCTGCAACAGCTGGGACACCAGATTCAGGGTATTGCTATTTTGGCAATTGAATGTCACCCCAGAACAAAATATATGTTTTTGCGGACACTATTAATCCTGTCCTGCAACAGCTGGGACACCAGATTCAGGGTATTGCTATTTTGGCAATTGAATTTCACCCCAGAACAAAATATATGTTTTTGACGGACACTATGAATCCTGGTCTGCAACAGCTGGGACACCAGATTCAGGGTATTGCTATTTTGGCAATTGAATGTCACCCCTGAACAAAATATATGTTTTGACGGACACTATGAAACGTGGCCTGCAACAGCTGGGACACCAGATTCAGGGTATTGCTATTTTGGCAATTGAATGTCACCCCAGAACAAAATATATGATTTTGCGGACACTATGAATCCTGGCCTGCAACAGCTGGGACACCAGATTCAGGGTATTGCTATTTTGGCAATTGAATTTCACCCCAGAACAAAATATATGTTTTTACGGACACTATGAATCCTGGCCTGCAACAGCTGGGACACCAGATTCAGGGTATTGCTATTTTGGCAATTGAATGTCACCCCAGAACAAAATATATGTTTTGGCGGACACTATGAATCCTGGCTTGCAACAGCTGGGACACCAGATTTAGTGTATTGCTATTTTGGCAATTGAATTTCACTCCAGAACAAAATATATTTTTGGCGGACACTATGAATCTTGACCTGCAACAGCTGGGACACCAGATTCAGGGTATTGCTATTTTGGAAATTTAAGGTCACCCCAGAACAAAATATATGTTTTGACGGACACTATGAAACGTGGCCTGCAACAGCTGGGACACCAGATTCAGGGTATTGCTATTTTGGCAATTGAATGTCACCCCAGAACAAAATATATGTTTTGACGGACACTATGAATCCTGGCCTGCAACAGCTGGGACACCAGATTCAGGGTATTGCTATTTTGGCAATTGAATTTCACCCCAGAACAAAATATATGTTTTTGCGGACACTATGAATCCTGGCCTGCAAAAGCTGGGACACCAGATTCAGGGTATTGCTATTTTGGCAATTGAATGTCACCCCAGAACAAAATATATGTTTTGGCGGACACTATTATATCTTGGCCTGCAACAGCTGGAACCACTAGATTTATGGTATTGCTATTTTGGCAATTGAATTTCACCCCAGAACAAAATATATGTTTTGATGGACACTATGAATCTTGGCCTGCAACAGCTGGGACACCAGATTCAGGGTATTGCTATTTTGGCAATTGAATTTCACCCCAGAACAAAATATATGTTTTTGCGGACAGTATGAATCCTGGCCTGCAACAGCTGAGACACCAGATTCAGGGTATTGCTATTTTGGCAATTGAATTTCACCCCAGAACAAAATATATGTTTTGATGGACACTATGAAACGTGGCCTGCAACAGCTGAGACACCAGATTCAGGGTATTGCTATTTTGGCAATTTAATGTCACCCCAGAACAAAATATATGTTTTGACGGACACTATGAAACGTGGCCTGCAACAGCTGGGACACCAGATTCAGGGTATTGCTATTTTGGCAATTGAATGTCACCCCAGAACAAAATATATGTTTTTGCGGACACTATGAATCCTGGCCTGCAACAGCTGGGACACCAGATTTAGTGTATTGCTATTTTGGCAATTGAATTTCACCCCAGAACAAAATATATGTTTTTACGGACACTATGAAACGTAGCCTGCAACAGCTGGGACACCAGATTCAGGGTATTGCTATTTTGGCAATTGAATGTCACCCCAGAACAAAATATATGTTTTGGCGGACACTATGAATCTTGACCTGCAACAGCTGGGACACCAGATTCAGGGTATTGCTATTTTGGCAATTTAATGTCACCCCAGAACAAAATATATGTTTTGACGGACACTATGAAACGTGGCCTGCAACAGCTGGGACTACCAGATTCAGGGTATTGCTATTTTGGCAATTGAATGTCACCCCAGAACAAAATATATGTTTTTGCGGACACTATGAATCCTGGCCTGCAACAGCTGGGACACCAGATTCAGGGTATTGCTATTTTAGCAATTTAATGTCACCCCAGAACAAGATATATGTTTTGGCGGACACTATAATATCTTGGCCAGCCACAGCTGAAACCACCAGATTTATGGTATTGCTATTTTGGCAATTGAATTTCACCCCAGAACAAAATATATGTTTTGGCGGACACTATGAATCTTGGCCTGCAACAGCTGGGACACCAGATTCAGGGTATTGCTATTTTGGCAATTGAATTTCACCCCAGAACAAAATATATGTTTTTGCGGACAGTATGAATCCTGGCCTGCAACAGCTGAGACACCAGATTCAGGGTATTGCTATTTTGGCAATTGAATTTCACCCCAGAACAAAATATATGTTTTTGTGGACACTATGAATCCTGGCCTGCAACAGCTGGGACACCAGATTCAAGGTATTGCTAATTTGGCAATTGAATGTCACCCCAGAACAAAATATATGTTTTTGTTGACACTATGAATCCTGGCCTGCAACAGCTGGGTCACCAGATTTAGTGTATTGCTATTTTGGCAATTGAATTTCACCCCAGAACAAAATATATTTTTTACGGACATTATGAAACGTAGCCTGCAACAGCTGGGACACCAGATTCAGGGTATTGCTATTTTGGCAATTGAATGTCACCCCAGAACAAAATATATGTTTTGGCGGACACTATAAATCTTGACCTGCAACAGCTGGGACACCAGATTCAGGGAATTGCTATTTTGGCAATTGAATTTCACCCCAGAACAAAATATATGTTTTGACGGACACTATGAAACGTGGCCTGCAACTGCTGGGACACCAGATTCAGGGTATTGCTATTTTGCCAATTGAATGTCACCCCAGAACAAAATATATGTTTTTGCGGAAACTATGAAACGTGGCCTGCAACAGCTTGGACACCAGATTAAGGGTATTGCTATTTTGGCAATTGAATTTCACCCCAGAACAAAATATATGTTTTTACGGACACTATGAATCCTGTCCTGCAACAGCTGGGACACCAGATTCAGGGTATTGCTATTTTGGCAATTGAATTTCACCCCAGAACAAAATATATGTTTTTGCGGACACTATGAATCCTGGTCTGCAACAGCTGGGACACCAGATTCAGGGTATTGCTATTTTGGCAATTGAATGTCACCCCTAGAACAAAATATATGTTTTGGCAGACACTATTATATTTTGCCAGCCACAGCTGAAACCACTGATTTATGGTATTGCTATTTTGGCAATTGAATTTCACCCCAGAACAAAATATATGTTTTGGCGGACTTTATGAATCTTGGCCTGCAACAGCTGGGACACCAGATGCAGGGTATTGCTATTTTGGCAATTGAATTTCACCCCAGAACAAAATATATGTTTTTGCGGACAGTATGAATCCTGGCCTGCAACAGCTGAGACACCAGATTCAGGGTATTGCTATTTTAGCAATTGAATTTCACCCCAGAACAAAATATATTTTTGACGGACACTATGAAACGTGGCCTGCAACAGCTGAGACGCCAGATTCAGGGTATTGCTATTTTGGCAATTTAATGTCACCCCAGAACAAAATATATGTTCTGACGGACACTATGAAACGTGGCCTGTAACAGCTGGGACACCAGATTCAGGGTATTGCTATTTTGGCAATTGAATGTCACCCCAGAACAAAATATATGTTTTTAAGGACACTATGAATCCTGGCCTGCAACAGCTGGGACACCAGATTAAGGGTATTGCTATTTTGGCAATTGAATGTCACCCCAGAACAAAATATATGTTTTGACGGACACTATGAAACTTGGCCTGCAACAGCTGAGACACCAGATTCAGAGTATTGCTATTTTAGCAATTGAATGTCACACCAGAACAAAATATATGTTTTGACGGACACTATGAAACGTGGCCTGCAACAGCTGGTACACCAGATTAAGAGTATTGATATTTTGGCAATTGAATGTCACCCCACAACAAAATATATGTTTTTGCGGACACTATGAATCCTGTCCTGCAACAGCTGGGACACCAGATTCAGGGTATTGCTATTTTGGCAATTGAATTTCACCCCAGAACAAAATATATGTTTTTGCGGACACTATGAATCCTGGCCTGCAACAGCTGGGACACCAGATTCAGGGTATTGCTATTTTGGCAATTGAATGTCACCCCAGAACAAAATATATGTTTTGGCGAACACTATTATATTTTGCCAGCCACAGCTGAAACCACTGATTTATGGTATTGCTATTTAGGCAATTGAATTTCACCCCAGAACAAAATATATGTTTTGGCGGACACTATGAATCTTGGCCTTCAACAGCTGGGACACCAGATTCAGGGTATTGCTATTTTGGCAACTGAATTTCACCCCAGAACAAAATATTTATTTTTGAGGACAGTATGAATCCTGGCCTGCTACAGCTGAGACACCAGATTCAGGGTATTGCTATTTTGGCAATTGAATTTCACCCCAGAACAAAATATATGTTTTGACGGACACTATGAAACGTGGCCTGCAACAGCTGAGACACCAGATTCAGGGTATTGCTATTTTGGCAATTGAATTTCACCCCAGAAAAAAATATATGTTTTTGCGGACACTATGAATCCTGGCCTGCAACAGCTGGGACACCAGATTCAGGGTATTGCTAATTTGGCAATTGAATGTCACCCCAGAACAAAACATATGTTTTTGCGGACACTATGAATCCTGTCCTGCAAAAGCTGGGTCACCAGATTTAGTGTATTGCTATTTTGGCAATTGAATTTCACCCCAGAACAAAATATATTTTTTTACGGACATTATGAAACGTAGCCTGCAACAGCTGGGACACCAGATTCAGGGTATTGCTATTTTGGCAATTGAATGTCACCCCAGAACAAAATATATGTTTTGGCGGACACTATGAATCTTGACCTGCAACAGCTGGGACACCAGATTCAGGGTATTGCTATTTTGGCAATTTAATGTCACCCCAGAACAAAATATATGTTTTGACAGACACTATGAAACGTGGCCTGCAACAGCTGGGACACCAGATTCAGGGTATTGCTATTTTGGCAATTGAATGTCACCCCAGAACAAAATATATGTTTTTGCGGACACTATGAAACGTGGCCTGCAACAGCTGGGACACCAGATTAAGGGTATTGCTATTTTGGCAATTGAATTTCACCCCAGAACAAAATATATGTTTTTGTGGACACTATGAATCCTGTCCTGCAACAGCTGGGACACCAGATTCAGGGTATTGCTATTTTAGCAATTGAATTTCACCCCAGAACAAAATATATTTTTTGACGGACACTATGAAACGTGGCCTGCAACAGCTGAGACGCCAGATTCAGGGTATTGCTATTTTGGCAATTTAATGTCACTCTAGAACAAAATATATGTTTTGACGGACACTATGAAGCGTGGCCTGTAACAGCTGGGACAACAGATTCAGGGTATTGCTATTTTGGCAATTGAATGTCACCCCAGAACAAAATATATGTTTTTAAGGACACTATGAATCCTGGCCTGCAACAGCTGGGACACCAGATTAAGGGTATTGCTATTTTGGCAATTGAATGTCACCCCAGAACAAAATATATGTTTTGACGGACACTATGAAACTTGGCCTGCAACAGCTGAGACACCAGATTCAGGGTATTGCTATTTTAGCAATTGAATGTCACACCAGAACAAAATATATGTTTTGACGGACACTATGAAATGTGGCCTGCAACAGCTGGGACACCAGATTAAGGGTATTGCTATTTTGGCAATTGAATGTCACCCCACAACAAAATATATGTTTTCGCGGACACTATGAATCCTGTCCTGCAACAGCTGGGACACCAGATTCAGGGTATTGCTATTTTGGCAATTGAATTTCACCCCAGAACAAAATATATGTTTTTGCGGACACTATGAATCCTGGCCTGCAACAGCTGGGACACCAGATTCAGGGTATTGCTATTTTGGCAATTGAATGTCACCCCAGAACAAAATATATGTTTTGAGGGACACTATGAAACATGGCCTGCAACAACTGGGACACCAGATTCAGGGTATTGCTATTTTGGCAATTGAATTTCACCCCAGAGCAAAATATATGTTTTTGCGGACACTATGAATCCTGGCCTGCAACAGCTGGGACACCAGATTCAGGGTATTGCTATTTTGGCAATTGAATGTCACCCCAGAACAAAATATATGTTTTGAGGGACACTATGAAACATGGCCTGCAACAGCTGGGACACCAGATTCAGGGTATTGCTATTTTGGCAATTGAATGTCACCCCAGAACAAAATATATTTTTTTGCGGACACTATGAATCCTGGCCTGCAACAGCTGGGACACCAGATTCAGGGTATTGATATTTTGACAATTGAATTTAACCCCAGAACAAAATATATGTTTTGGCGGACACTATTATACTTTGCCAGCCACAGCTGAAACCACTGATTTATGGTATTGCTATTTTAGCAATTGAATTTCACCCCAGAACAAAATATAGGTTTTGGCGGACACAATGAATCTTGGCCTGCAACAGCTGGGACACCAGATTCAGGTTATTGCTATTTTGGCTATTGAATTTAACCCCAGAAAAAAATATATGTTTTGCGGACAGTATGAATCCTGGCCTGCAACAGCTGAGACACCAGATTCAGGGTATTGCTATTTTGGCAATTGAATTTCACCCCAGAAAAAATATATGTTTTCCGGACACTATGAATCCTGGCCTGCAACAGCTGGGACACCAGATTCAGGGTATTGCTATTTTGGCAATTGAATGTCACCACAGAACAAAATATATGTTTTTATGGACCCTATGAATCCTGGCCTGCAACAGCTGGGACACCAGATTTAGCGTATTGCTATTTTGTCAATTGAATTTCACCCCAGAACAAAATATATGTTTTGACGGACACTATGAAACGTGGCCTGCAACAGCTGGGACACCAGATTCAGGGTATTGCTATTTTGGCAATTGAATGTCACCCCTGAACAAAATATATGTTTTGGCGGACACTATTATATTTTGCCAGCCACAGCTGAAACCACTGATTTATGGTATTGCTATTTTGGCAATTGAATTTCACCCCAGAACAAAATATATGCTTTGACGGACACTATGAATCTTGGCCTGCAACAGCTGGGACACCAGATTCAGGGTATTGCTATTTTGGCAATTGAATTTCACCCCAGAACAAAATATATGTTTTTACGGACAGTATGAATCCTGGCCTGCAACAGCTGAGACACCAGATTCAGGATATTGCTATTTTAGCAATTGAATTTAACCCCAGAACAAAATATATGTTTTGACGGACACTATGAAACGTGGCCTGCAACAGCTGAGACGCCAGATTCAGGGTATTGCTATTTTGGCAATTTAATGTCACCCCAGAACAAAATATATGTTTTGGCGGACACTATGAAACGTGGCCTGTAACAGCTGGGACACCAGATTCAGGGTATTGCTATTTTGGCAATTGAATGTCACCCCAGAACAAAATATATGTTTTTAAGGACACTATGAATCCTGGCCTGCAACAGCTGGGACACCTGATTAAGGGTATTGCTATTTTGGCAATTGAATGTCACCCCAGAACAAAATATATGTTTTGCGGACACTATGAAACGTGGCCTGCAACAGCTGGGACACCAGATTCAGGGTATTGCTATTTTGGCAATTGAATGTCACCCCAGAACAAAATATATGTTTTGGCGGACACTATGAATCTTGACCTGCAACAGCTGGGACACCAGATTCAGGGTATTGCTATTTTGGCAATTGAATGTCACCCCAGAACAAAATATATGTTTTGACGGACACTATGAATCGTGGCCTGCAACAGCTGGGACACCAGATTCAGGGTATTGCTATTTTGGCAATTGAATGTCACCCCAGAACAAAATATATGTTTTTGACGGACACTATGAAACGTGGCCTGCAACAGCTGGGACACCAGATTAAGGGTATTGCTATTTTGGCAATTGAATGTCACCCCAGAACAAAATATATGTTTTTACGGACACTATGAATCCTGGCCTGCAACAGCTGGGACACCAGATTCAGGGTATTGCTATTTTGGCAATTGAATTTCACCCCAGAACAAAATATATGTTTTTGCGGACACTATGAATTCTGGCCTGCAACAGCTGGGACACCAGATTCAGGGTATTGCTATTTTGGCAATTGAATTGTCACCCCAGAACAAAATATATGTTTTGGCGGACACTATGATATCTTGGCCTGCAACAGCTGAGACACCAGATTCAGGGTATTGCTATTTTGGCAATTGAATGTCACCCCAGAACAAAATATATGTTTTGACGGACACTATGAATCTTGGCCTGCAACAGCTGGGACACCAGATTCAGGGTATTGCTATTTTGGCAATTGAATTTCACCCCAGAACAAAATATATGTTTTGACGGACACTATGAATCGTGGCCTGCAACAGCTGGGACACCAGATTCAGGGTATTGCTATTTTGGCAATTAAATGTCACCCCAGAACAAAATATATGTTTTTACGGACACTATGAATCCTGGCCTGCAACAGCTGGGACACCAGATTCAGGGTATTGCTATTTTGGCAATTGAATGTCACCCCAGAACAAAATATATGTTTTGACGGACACTATGAAACGTGGCCTGCAACAGCTGGGACACCAGATTCAGGGTATTGCTATTTTGGCAATTGAATGTCACCCCAGAACAAAATATATGTTTTGACGGACACTATGAAACGTGGCCTGCAACAGCTGGGACACCAGATTCAGGGTATTGCTATTTTGGCAATTGAATGTCACCCCAGAACAAAATATATGTTTTTATGGACACTATGAATCCTGGCCTGCAACAGCTGGGACACCAGATTCAGGGTATTGCTATTTTGGCAATTGAATGTCACCCCAGAACAAAATATATGTTTTGACGGACACTATGAATCCTGGCCTGCAACAGCTGGGACACCAGATTCAGGGTATTGCTATTTTGGCAATTGAATGTCACCCCAGAACAAAATATATGTTTTTGAGGACACTATGATATCTTGGCCTGCAACAGCTGGGACCACTAGATTTAGGGTATTGCTATTTTGGCAATTGAATTTCACCCCAGAACAAAATATATGTTTTGGCGGACACTATGAATCTTGGCCTGCAACAGCTGGGACACCAGATTCAGGGTATTGCTATTTTGGCAATTGAATTTCACCCCAGAACAAAATATATGTTTTTGCGGACAGTATGAATCCCTGGCCTGCAACAGCTGAGACACCAGATTCAGGGTATTGCTATTTTGGCAATTGAATTTCACCCCAGAACAAAATATATGTTTTGATGGACACTGTGAAACGTGGCCTGCAACAGCTGAGACACCAGATTCAGGGTATTGCTATTTTGGCAATTTAATGTCACCCCAGAACAAAATATATGTTTTGACGGACACTATGAAACGTGGCCTGCAACAGCTGGGACACCAGATTCAGGGTATTGCTATTTTGGCAATTGAATGTCACCCCATAACAAAATATATGTTTTTGCGGACACTATGAATCCTGGCCTGCAACAGCTGGGACACCAGATTTAGTGTATTGCTATTTTGGCAATTGAATTTCACCCCAGAACAAAATATATGTTTTTACGGACATTATGAAACGTAGCCTGCAACAGCTGGGACACCAGATTCAGGGTATTGCTATTTTGGCAATTGAATGTCACCCCAGAACAAAATATATGTTTTGGCGGACACTATGAATCTTGACCTGCAACAGCTGGGACACCAGATTCAGGGTATTGCTATTTTGGCAATTTAATGTCACCCCAGAACAAAATATATGTTTTGACGGACACTATGAAACGTGGCCTGCAACTGCTGGGACACCAGATTCAGGGTATTGCTATTTTGGCAATTGAATGTCACCCCAGAACAAAATATATGTTTTTGCGGACACTATGAAACATGGCCTGCAACAGCTGGGACACCAGATTAAGGGTATTGCTATTTTGGCAATTGAATGTCACCCCAGAACAAAATATATGTTTTGACGGACACTATGAAACGTGGCCTGCAACAGCTGAGACACCAGATTCAGGGTATTGCTATTTTGGCAATTGAATTTCACCCCAGAACAAAATATATGTTTTTGCGGACACTATGAATCCTGGCCTGCAACAGCTGGGACACCAGATTCAGGGTATTGCAATTTTGGCAATTGAATGTCACCCCAGAACAAAATATATGTTTTTACGGACACTATTAATCCTGTCCTGCAACAGCTGGGACACCAGATTCAGGGTATTGCTATTTTGGCAATTGAATTTCACCCCAGAACAAAATATATGTTTTTGCGGACACTATGAATCCTGGTCTGCAACAGCTGGGACACCAGATTCAGGGTATTGCTATTTTGGCAATTGAATGTCACCCCTGAACAAAATATATGTTTTGGCGAACACTATTATATTTTGCCAGCCACAGCTGAAACCACTGATTTATGGTATTGCTATTTTGGCAATTGAATTTCACCCCAGAACAAAATATTTGCTGTGGCGGACACTATGAATCTTGGCCTGCAACAGCTGGGACACCAGATTCAGGGTATTGCTATTTTGGCAATTGAATTTCACCCCAGAACAAAATATATGTTTTTACGGACAGTATGAATCCTGGCCTGCAACAGCTGAGACACCAGATTCAGGGTATTGCTATTTTGGCAATTGAATTTCACCCCAGAACAAAATATATGTTTTGACGGACACTATGAAACGTGGCCTGCAACAGCTGAGACACCAGATTCAGGGTATTGCTATTTTGGCAATTTAATGTCACCCCAGAACAAAATATATGTTTTGACGGACACTATGAAACGTGGCCTGTAACAGCTGGGACACCAGATTCAGGGTATTGCTATTTTGGCAATTGAATGTCACCCCAGAACAAAATATATGTTTTTAAGGACACTATGAATCCTGGCCTGCAACAGCTGGGACACCTGATTAAGGGTATTGCTATTTTGGCAATTGAATGTCACCCCAGAACAAAATATATGTTTTTGCCGACACTATTAATCCTGTCCTGCAACAGCTGGGACACCAGATTCAGGGTATTGCTATTTTGGCAATTGAATTTCACCCCAGAACAAAATATATGTTTTTGCGGACACTATGAATCCTGGCCTGCAACAGCTGGGACACCAGATTCACGGTATTGCTATTTTGGCAATTTAATGTCACCCCAGAACAAAATATATGTTTTGGCGGACACTATAATATTTTGCCAGCCACAGCTGAAACCACTGATTTATAGTATTGCTATTTTGGCAATTGAATTTCTCCCCAGAACAAAATATATGTTTTGGAGGACACTATGAATCTTGGCCTGCAACAGCTGGGACACCAGATTCAGGGTATTGCTATTTTGGCAATTGAATTCCACCCCAGAACAAAATATATGTTTTTGCGGACAGTATGAATCCTGGCCTGCAACAGCTGAGACATCAGATTCAGGGTATTGCTATTTTGGCAATTGAATTTCACCCCAGAACAAAATATATGTTTTTGACGGACACTATGAATCCTGGCCTGCAACAGCTGGGACACCAGATTCAGGGTATTGCTATTTTGGCAATTGAATGTCACCCCAGAACAAAATATATGTTTTTGCGGTCACTATGAATCCTGGCCTGCAACAGCTGGGACACCAGATTTAGCGTATTGCTATTTTGGCAATTGAATTTAACCCCAGAACAAAATATATGTTTTGGCGGACACTATGAATCTTGGCCTGCAACAGCTGGGACACCAGATTCAGGGTATTGCTATTTTGGCAATTGAATTCCACCCAAGAACAAAATATATGTTTTTGCGGACAGTATGAATCCTGGCCTGCAACAGCTGGGACACCAGATTCAGGGTATTTCTTTTTGGCAATTGAATTTCACCCCGAACAAAATATATGTTTTTGCGGACACTATAAATCCTGGCCTGCAACAGCTGGGACACCAGATTCAGGGTATTGCTATTTTAGCAATTGAATGTCACCCCAGAACAAAATATATGTTTTGGAGGACACTATTATATTTTGCAAGCCACAGCTGAAACCACTGATTTATGGTATTGCTATTTTGGCAATTGAATATCACCCCAGAACAAAATATATGTTTTGACGGACACTATGAATCTTGGCCTGCAACAGCTGGGACACCAGATTCAGGGTATTGCTATTTTGGCAACTGAATTTCACCCCAGAACAAAATATATGTTTTTGCGGACAGTATGAATCCCTGCCTGCAACAGCTGAGACACCAGATTCAGGGTATTGCTATTTTGGCAATTGAATTTCACCCCAGAACAAAATATATGTTTTGACGGACACTATGAAACATGGCCTGCAACAGCTGAGACACCAGATTAGGGTATTGCTATTTTGGCAATTTAATGCCACCCCAGAACAAAATATATGTTTTGACGGACACTATGAAACGTGGCCTGCAACAGCTGGGACACCAGATTCAGGGTTTTGCTATTTTGGCAATTGAATATCACCCCATAACAAAATATATGTTTTGACGGACACTATGAATCCTGACCTGCAACAGCTGGGACACCAGATTTAGTGTATTGCTATTTTGGCAATTGAATTTCACCCCAGAACAAAATATATTTTTTTACGGACATTATGAAACGTAGCCTGCAACAGCTGGGACACCAGATTCAGGGTATTGCTATTTTGGCAATTGAATGTCACCCCAGAACAAAATATATGTTTTGGCGGACACTATGAATCTTGACCTGCAACAGCTGGGACACCAGATTCAGGGTATTGCTATTTTGGCAATTTAATGTCACCCCAGAACAAAATATATGTTTTGACGGACACTATAAACGTGGCCTGCAACTGCTGGGACACCAGATTCAGGGTATTGCTATTTTGGCAATTGAATGTCACCCCAGAACAAAATATATGTTTTGCGGACACTATGAAACATGGCCTGCAACATCTGGGACACCAGATTAAGGGTATTGCTATTTTGGCAATTGAATGTCACCCCAGAACAAAATATATGTTTTGACGGACACTATGAAACGTGGCCTGCAACAGCTGAGACACCAGATTCAGGGTATTGCTTTTTGGCAATTGAATTTCTCCCCGAACAAAATATATGTTTTTGACGGACACTATGAATCCTGGCCTGCAACAGCTGGGACACCAGATTCAGGGTATTGCTATTTTGGCAATTGAATGTCACCCCAGAACAAAATATATGTTTTGGAGGACACTATTATATTTTGCAAGCCACAGCTGAAACCACTGATTTATGGTATTGCTATTTTGGCAATTGAATTTCACCCCAGAACAAAATATATGTTTTGGCGAACACTATGAATCTTGGCCTGCAACAACTGGGACACCAGATTCAGGGTATTGCTATTTTGGCAACTGAATTTCACCCCAGAACAAAATATATGTTTTTGCGGACAGTATGAATCCTGGCCTGCAACAGCTGAGACACCAGATTCAGGGTATTGCTATTTTGGCAATTGAATTTCACCCCAGAACAAAATATATGTTTTGGCGGACACTATGAAACATGGCCTGCAACAGCTGGGACACCAGATTAAGGGTATGGCTATTTTGGCAATTGAATGTCACCCCAGAACAAAATATATGTTTTTGCGGACACTATTAATCCTGTCCTGCAACAGCTGGGACACCAGATTCAGGGTATTGCTATTTTGGCAATTGAATTTCACCCCAGAACAAAATATATGTTTTTGCGGACACTATGAATCCTGGCCTGCAACAGCTGGGACACCAGATTCAGGGTATTGCTATTTTGGCAATTTAATGTCACCCCAGAACAAAATATATGTTTTGGCGGACACTATAATATTTTGCCAGCCACAGCTGAAACCACTGATTTATGGTATTGCTATTTTGGCAATTGAATTTCACCCCAGAACAAAATATATGTTTTGGCGGACACTATGAATCTTGGCCTGCAACAGCTGGGACACCAGATTCAGGGTATTGCTATTTTGGCAATTGAATTTCACCCCAGAACAAAATATATGTTTTTGTGGACAGTATGAATCCTGTCCTGCAACAGCTGGGACACCAGATTCAGGGTATTGCTATTTTGGCAATTGAATTTCACCCCTGAACAAAATATATGTTTTTGCGGACACTATGAATCCTGGCCTGCAACAGCTGGGACACCAGATTCAGGGTATTGCTATTTTGGTAATTTAATGTCACCCCAGAACAAAATATTTGTTTTGACGGACACTATAATATTTTGCCAGCCACAGCTGAAACCACTAGATTTATGGTATTGCTATTTTGGCAATTGAATTTCACCCCAGAACAAAATATATGTTTTGGCGGACACTATGAATCTTGGCCTGCAACAGCTGGGACACCAGATTCAGGGTATTGCTATTTTGGCAATTGAATTTCACCCCAGAACAAAATATATGTTTTTATGGACAGTATGAATCCTGTCCTGCAACAGCTGAGACACCAGATTCAGGGTATTGCTATTTTAACAATTGAATTTCACCCCAGAACAAAATATATGTTTTGACGGACACTATGAAACGTGGCCTGCAACAGCTGAGACACCAGATTCAGGATATAGCTATTTTGGCAATTTAATGTCACCCCAGAACAAAATATATGTTTTGACGGACACTATGAAACGTGGCCTGCAACAGCTGGGACACCAGATTCAGTGTATTGCTATTTTGGCAATTGAATGTCACCCCAGAACAAAATATATGTTTTTGCGGACACTATGAATCCTGACCTGCAACAGATGGGACACCAGATTCAGGTTATTGCTATTTTGGCAATTGAATTTCACCCCAGATCAAAATATATGTTTTGACGGACACTATGAATCGTGGCCTGCAACAGCTGGGACACCAGATTCAGGGTATTGCAATTTTGGCAATTGAATTTCACCCCAGAACAAAATATATGTTTTGACGGACACTATGAAACGTGGCCTGCAACAGCTGGGACTCCAGATTCAGGGTATTGCTATTTTGGCAATTGAATGTCACCCCAGAACAAAATATATGTTTTTGCGGACACTATGAATCCTGTCCTGCAACAGCTGGGACACCAGATTCAGGGTATTGCTATTTTGGCAATTGAATGTCACCCCAGAACAAAATATATGTTTTTGCGGACACTATGAATCCTGGCCTGCAACAGCTGGGACACCAGATTCAGGGTATTGCTATTTTGGCAATTGAATTTCACCCCAGAACAAAATATATGTTTTTGCAGACAGTATGAATCCTGGCCTGCAACAGCTGAGACACCAGATTCAGGGTATTGCTATTTTGGCAATTGAATTTCACCCCAGAACAAAATATATGTTTTGACGGACACTATGAAACGTGGCCTGCAACAGCTGAGACACCAGATTCAGGGTATTGCTATTTTGGCAATTTAATGTCACCCCAGAACAAAATATAGGTTTTGACGGACACTATGAAACGTGGCCTGCAACAGCTGGGACACCAGATTAAGGGTATTGCTATTTTGGCAATTAAATGTCACCCCAGAACAAAATAGATGTTTTTACGGACACTATGAATCCTGGCCTGCAACAGCTGGGACACCAGATTAAGGGTATTGCTATTTTGGCAATTGAATGTCACCCCAGAACAAAATATATGTTTTGACGGACACTATGAATCTTGGCCTGCAACAGCTGGGACACCAGATTCAGGGTATTGCTATTTTGGCAACTGAATTTCACCCCAGAACAAAATATATGTTTTTGACGGACAGTATGATTCCTGGCCTGCAACAGCTGAGACACCAGATTCAGGGTATTGCTATTTTGGCAATTGAATTTCACCCCAGAACAAAATATATGTTTTGACGGACACTATGAAACTTGGCCTGCAACAGCTGAGACACCAGATTAGGGTATTGCTATTTTGGCAATTTAATGCCACCCCAGAACAAAATATATGTTTTGACGGACACTATGAAACGTGGCCTGCAACAGCTGGGACACCAGATTCAGGGTTTTGCTATTTTGGCAATTGAATGTCACCCCATAACAAAATATATGTTTTTACGGACACTATGAATCCTGACCTGCAACAGCTGGGACACCAGATTTAGTGTATTGCTATTTTGGCAATTGAATTTCACCCCAGAACAAAATATATTTTTTACGGACATTATGAAACGTAGCCTGCAACAGCTGGGACACCAGATTCAGGGTATTGCTATTTTGGCAATTGAATGTCACCCCACAGCAAAATATATGTTTTGGCGGACACTATTATATTTTGGCCAGCCACAGCTGAAACCACTGATTCATGGTATTGCTATTTTGGCTATTGAATTTCACCCCAGAACAAAATATATGTTTTGGCGGACACTATGAATCTTGGCCTGCAACAGCTGGGACACCAGATTCAGGGTATTGCTATTTTGGCAATTTAATGTCACCCCAGAACAAAATATATGTTTTGAAGGACAACTATGAAACGTGGCCTGCAACAGCTGGGACACCAGATTCAGGGTATTGCTATTTTGGCAATTGAATGTCACCCCAGAACAAAATATATGTTTTTGCGGACACTATGAATCGTGGCCTGCAACAGCTGGGACACCAGATTAAGGGTATTGCTATTTTGGCAATTAAATGTCACCCCAGAACAAAATATATGTTTTTGCGGACACTATGAATCCTGTCCTGCAACAGCTGGGACACCAGATTCAGGGTATTGCTATTTTGGCAATTGAATTTCACCCCAGAACAAAATATATGTTTTTACGGACACTATGAATCCTGGCCTGCAACAGCTGGTACACCAGATTCAGGGTATTGCTATTTTGGCAATTGAATGTCACCCCAGAACAAAATATATGTTTTGGCGGACACTATGAAACGTGGCCTGCAACAGCTGGGACACCAGATTCAGGGTATTGCTATTTTGGCAATTGAATTTCACCACAGAACAAAATATATGTTTTTGTGGACAGTATGAAACGTGGCCTGCAACAGCTGAGACACCAGATTCAGGGTATTGCTATTTTGGCAATTTAATGTCACCCCAGAACAAAATATATGTTTTGACGGACACTATGAAACGTGGCCTGCAACAGCTGAGACACCAGATTCAGGGTATTGCTATTTTGGCAATTTAATGTCACCCCAGAACAAAATATATGTTTTGCGGACACTATGAAACGTGGCCTGCAACAGCTGGGACACCAGATTCAGGGTATTGCTATTTTGGCAATTAAATGTCACCCCAGAACAAAATATATGTTTTTACGGACACTATGAATCCTGTCCTGCAACAGCTGGGACACCAGATTCAGGGTATTGCTATTTTGGCAATTGAATTTCACCCCAGAACAAAATATATGTTTTTGCGGACACTATGAATCCTGGCCTGCAACAGCTGGTACACCAGATTCAGGGTATTGCTATTTTGGCAATTGAATGTCACTCCAGAACAAAATATATGTTTTGAAGGACAACATGAAACGTGGCCTGCAACAGCTGGGACACCAGATTCAGGGTATTGCTATTTTGGCAATTGAATGTCACCCCAGAACAAAATATATGTTTTTGCGGACACTATGAATCCTGGCCTGCAACAGCTGGTACACCAGATTCAGGGTATTGCTATTTTGGCAATTAAATGTCACCCCAGAACAAAATATATGTTTTGGCGGACACTATAATATTTTGCCAGCCACAGCTGAAACCACTGATTTATAGTATTGCTATTTTGGCAATTGAATTTCTCCCCAGAACAAAATATATGTTTTTACGGACACTATGATTCGTGTCCTGCAACAGCTGGGACACCAGATTCAGGGTATTGCTATTTTGGCAATTGAATTTCACCCCAGAACAAAATATATGTTTTTGCGGACACTATGAATCCTGGCCTGCAACAGCTGGTACACCAGATTCAGGGTATTGCTATTTTGGCAATTGAATGTCACCCCAGAACAAAATATATGTTTTGGCGGACACTATGAAACGTGGCCTGCAACAGCTGGGACACCAGATTCAGGGTATTGCTATTTTGGCAATTTAATGTCACCCCAAAACAAAATATATGTTTTGACGGACACTATGAAACGTGGCCTGCAACAGCTGAGACACCAGATTCAGGGTATTGCTATTTTGGCAATTTAATGTCACCCCAGAACAAAATATATGTTTTTGCGGACACTATGAAACGTGGCCTACAACAGCTGGGACACCAGATTAAGGGTATTGCTATTTTGGCAATTAAATGTCACCCCAGAACAAAATATATGTTTTTGCGGACACTATGAATCCTGTCCTGCAACAGCTGGGACACCAGATTCAGGGTATTGCTATTTTGGCAATTGAATGTCACCCCAGAACAAAATATATGTTTTGGCGGACACTATTATATTTTGCCAGCCACAGCTGAAACCACTGATTCATGGTATTGCTATTTTGGCTATTGAATTTCACCCCAGAACAAAATATATGTTTTGGCGGACACTATGAATCTTGGACTGCAACAGCTGGGACACCAGATTCAGGGTATTGCTATTTTGGCAATTGAATGTCACCCCAGAACAAAATATATGTTTTGGCGGACACTATGAATCTTGACCTGCAACAGCTGGGACACCAGATTCAGGGTATTGCTATTTTGGCAATTTAATGTCACCCCAGAACAAAATATATGTTTTGAAGGACAACATGAAACGTGGCCTGCAACAGCTGGGACACCAGATTCAGGGTATTGCTATTTTGGCAATTGAATGTCACCCCAGAACAAAATATATGTTTTTGCGGACACTATGAAACGTGGCCTGCAACAGCTGGGACACCAGATTAAGGGTATTGCTATTTTGGCAATTAAATGTCACCCCAGAACAAAATATATGTTTTTATGGACACTATGAATCCTGTCCTGCAACAGCTGGGACACCAGATTCAGGGTATTGCTATTTTGGCAATTGAATTTCACCCCAGAACAAAATATATGTTTTTAGCGGACACTATGAATCCTGGCCTGCAACAGCTGGTACACCAGATTCAGGGTATTGCTATTTTGGCAATTGAATGTCACCCCAGAACAAAATATATGTTTTGAAGGACATCATGAAACGTGGCCTGCAACAGCTGGGACACCAGATTCAGGGTATTGCTATTTTGGCAATTGAATGTCACCCCAGAACAAAATATATGTTTTTGCGGACACTATGAAACGTGGCCTGCAACAGCTGGGACACCAGATTAAGGGTATTGCTATTTTGGCAATTAAATGTCACCCCAGAACAAAATATATGTTTTTACGGACACTATGAATCCTGTCCTGCAACAGCTGGGACACCAGATTCAGGGTATTGCTATTTTAGCAATTGAATTTCACCCCAGAACAAAATATATGTTTTTGCGGACACTATGAATCTTGGCCTGCAACAGCTGGTACACCAGATTCAGGGTATTGCTATTTTGGCAATTGAATGTCACCCCAGAACAAAATATATGTTTTGGCGGACACTATGAAACGTGGCCTGCAACAGCTGGGACACCAGATTCATGGTATTGCTATTTTGGCAATTTAATGTCACCCCAGAACAAAATATATGTTTTTGCGGACACTATGAAACGTGGCCTACAACAGCTGGGACACCAGATTAAGTGTATTGCTATTTTGGCAATTAAATGTCACCCCAGAACAAAATATATGTTTTTGCGGACACTATGAATCCTGTCCTGCAACAGCTGGGACACCAGATTCAGGGTATTGCTATTTTGTCAATTGAATGTCACCCCACAGCAAAATATATGTTTTGGCGGACACTATTATATTTTGCCAGCCACAGCTGAAACCACTGATTCATGGTATTGCTATTTTGGCTATTGAATTTCACCCCAGAACAAAATATATGTTTTGGCGGACACTATGAATCTTGGCCTGCAACAGCTGGGACACCAGATTCAGGGTATTGCTATTTTGGCAATTGAATGTCACCCCAGAACAAAATATATGTTTTGGCGGACACTATGAATCTTGACCTGCAACAGCTGGGACACCAGATTCAGGGTATTGCTATTTTGGCAATTTAATGTCACCCCAGAACAAAATATATGTTTTGAAGGACAACATGAAACGTGGCCTGCAACAGCTGGGACACCAGATTCAGGGTATTGCTATTTTGGCAATTGAATGTCACCCCAGAACAAAATATATGTTTTTGCGGACACTATGAATCCGTGGCCTGCAACAGCTGGGACACCAGATTCAGGGTATTGCTATTTTGTCAATTGAATGTCACCCCACAGCAAAATATATGTTTTGGCGGACACTATGAATCTTGCCAGCCACAGCTGAAACCACTGATTCATGGTATTGCTATTTTGGCTATTGAATTTCACCCCAGAACAAAATATATGTTTTGGCGGACACTATGAATCTTGGCCTGCAACAGCTGGGACACCAGATTCAGGGTATTGCTATTTTGGCAATTGAATGTCACCCCAGAACAAAATATATGTTTTGACGGACACTATGAATCTTGACCTGCAACAGCTGGGACACCAGATTCAGGGTATTGCTATTTTGGCAATTTAATGTCACCCCAGAACAAAATATATGTTTTGAAGGACAACATGAAACGTGGCCTGCAACAGCTGGGACACCAGATTCAGGGTATTGCTATTTTGGCAATTGAATGTCACCCCAGAACAAAATATATGTTTTTACGGACACTATGAAACGTGTCCTGCAACAGCTGGGACACCAGATTAAGGGTATTGCTATTTTGGCAATTAAATGTCACCCCAGAACAAAATATATGTTTTTACGGACACTATGAATCCTGTCCTGCAACAGCTGGGACACCAGATTCAGGGTATTGCTATTTTGGCAATTGAATTTCACCCCAGAACAAAATATATGTTTTTACGGACACTATGAATCCTGGCCTGCAACAGCTGGTACACCAGATTCAGGGTATTGCTATTTTGGCAATTGAATGTCACCCCAGAACAAAATATATGTTTTGAAGGACAACATGAAACGTGGCCTGCAACAGCTGGGACACCAGATTCAGGGTATTGCTATTTTGGCAATTGAATGTCACCCCAGAACAAAATATATGTTTTGACGGACACTATGAAACGTGGCCTGCAACAGCTGGGACACCAGATTAAGGGTATTGCTATTTTGGCAATTAAATGTCACCCCAGAACAAAATATATGTTTTTACGGACACTATGAATCCTGTCCTGCAACAGCTGGGACACCAGATTCAGGGTATTGCTATTTTAGCAATTGAATTTCACCCCAGAACAAAATATATGTTTTTGCGGACACTATGAATCCTGGCCTGCAACAGCTGGTACACCAGATTCAGGGTATTGCTATTTTGGCAATTGAATGTCACCCCAGAACAAAATAAATGTTTTGGCGGACACTATGAAACGTGGCCTGCAACAGCTGGGACACCAGATTCATGGTATTGCTATTTTGGCAATTTAATGTCACCCCAGAACAAAATATATGTTTTTGCGGACACTATGAAACGTGGCCTACAACAGCTGGGACACCAGATTAAGGGTATTGCTATTTTGGCAATTAAATGTCACCCCAGAACAAAATATATGTTTTTGCGGACACTATGAATCCTGTCCTGCAACAGCTGGGACACCAGATTCAGGGTATTGCTATTTTGTCAATTGAATGTCACCCCACAGCAAAATATATGTTTTGGCGGACACTATTATATTTTGCCAGCCACAGCTGAAACCACTGATTCATCGTATTGCTATTTTGGCTATTGAATTTCACCCCAGAACAAAATATATGTTTTGGCGGACACTATGAATCTTGGCCTGCAACAGCTGGGACACCAGATTCAGGGTATTGCTATTTTGGCAATTGAATGTCACCCCAGAACAAAATATATGTTTTGGCGGACACTATGAATCTTGACCTGCAACAGCTGGGACACCAGATTCAGGGTATTGCTATTTTGGCAATTTAATGTCACCCCAGAACAAAATATATGTTTTGAAGGACAACATGAAACGTGGCCTGCAACAGCTGGGACACCAGATTCAGGGTATTGCTATTTTGGCAATTGAATGTCACCCCAGAACAAAATATATGTTTTTATGACACTATGAAACGTGTCCTGCAACAGCTGGGACACCAGATTCAGGGTATTGCTATTTTGGCAATTGAATTTCACCCCAGAACAAAATATATGTTTTGCGGACACTATGAATCCTGGCCTGCAACAGCTGGTACACCAGATTCAGGGTATTGCTATTTTGGCAATTGAATGTCACCCCAGAACAAAATATATGTTTTGAAGGACAACATGAAACGTGGCCTGCAACAGCTGGGACACCAGATTCAGGGTATTGCTATTTTGGCAATTGAATGTCACCCCAGAACAAAATATATGTTTTTGCGGACACTATGAAACGTGGCCTGCAACAGCTGGGACACCAGATTAAGGGTATTGCTATTTTGGCAATTAAATGTCACCCCAGAACAAAATATATGTTTTTACGGACACTATGAATCCTGTCCTGCAACAGCTGGGACAACAGATTCAGGGTATTGCTATTTTGGCAATTGAATTTCACCCCAGAACAAAATATATGTTTTTGCGGACACTATGAATCCTGGCCTGCAACAGCTGGTACACCAGATTCAGGGTATTGCCATTTTGGCAATTGAATGTCACCCCAGAACAAAATATATGTTTTGGCGGACACTATGAAACGTGGCCTGCAACAGCTGGGACACCAGATTCAGGGTATTGCTATTTTGGCAATTAAATGTCACCCCAGAACAAAATATATGTTTTGAAGGAAAACATGAAACGTGGCCTGCAACAGCTGGGACACCAGATTCAGGGTATTGCTATTTTGGCAATTGAATGTCACCCCACAGCAAAATATATGTTTTGGCGGACACTATTATATTTTGCCAGCCACAGCTGAAACCACTGATTCATGGTATTGCTATTTTGGCTATTGAATTTCACCCCAGAACAAAATATATGTTTTGGCGGACACTATGAATCTTGGCCTGCAACAGCTGGGACACCAGATTCAGGGTATTGCTATTTTGGCAATTTAATGTCACCCCAGAACAAAATATATGTTTTGAAGGACAACATGAAACGTGGCCTGCAACAGCTGGGACACCAGATTCAGGGTATTGCTATTTTGGCAATTGAATGTCACCCCAGAACAAAATATATGTTTTTGCGGACACTATGAAACGTGGCCTGCAACAGCTGGGACACCAGATTAAGGGTACTGCTATTTTGGCAATTAAATGTCACCCCTGAACAAAATATATGTTTTTACGGACACTATGAATCCTGTCCTGCAACAGCTGGGACACCAGATTCAGGGTATTGCTATTTTGGCAATTGAATTTCACCCCAGAACAAAATATATGTTTTTTCGGACACTATGAATCCTGGCCTGCAACAGCTGGTACACCAGATTCAGGGTATTGCTATTTTGGCAATTTAATGTCACCCCAGAACAAAATATATGTTTTGGCGGACACTATGAAACGTGGCCTGCAACAGCTGGGACACCAGATTCAGGGTTTTGCTATTTTGGCAATTGAATTTCACCCCAGAACAAAATATATGTTTTGACGGACACTATGAAACGTGGCCTGCAACAGCTGAGACACCAGATTAGGGGTATTGCTATTTTGGCAATTTAATGCCACCCCAGAACAAAATATATGTTTTGACGGACACTATGAAACGTGGCCTGCAACAGCTGGGACACCAGATTCAGGGTTTTGCTATTTTGGCAATTGAATGTCACCCCATAACAAAATATATGTTTTTGCGGACACTATAAATCCTGACCTGCAACAGCTGGGACACCAGATTTAGTGTATTGCTATTTTGGCAATTGAATTTCACCCCAGAACAAAATATATTTTTTTACGGACATTATGAAACGTAGCCTGCAACAGCTGGGACACCAGATTCAGGGTATTGCTATTTTGGCAATTGAATGTCACCCCAGAACAAAATATATGTTTTGGCGGACACTATGAATATTGACCTGCAACAGCTGGGACACCAGATTCAGGGTATTGCTATTTTGGCAATTTAATGTCACCCCAGAACAAAATATATGTTTTGACGGACACTATGAAACGTGGCCTGCAACTGCTGGGACACCAGATTCAAGGTATTGCTATTTTGGCAATTGAATGTCACCCCAGAACAAAATATATGTTTTTGCGGACACTATGAAACATGGCCTGCAACATCTGGGACACCAGATTAAGGGTATTGCTATTTTGGCAATTGAATGTCACCCCAGAACAAAATATATGTTTTGACGGACACAATGAAACGTGGCCTGCAACAGCTGGGACACCAGATTCAGGGTATTGCTTTTTTGGCAATTGAATTTCTCCCCCGAACAAAATATATGTTTTTGCGGACACTATGAATCCTGGCCTGCAACAGCTGGGACACCAGATTCAGGGTATTGCTATTTTGGCAATTGAATGTCACCCCAGAACAAAATATATGTTTTGGAGGACACTATTATATTTTGCAAGCCACAGCTGAAACCACTAATTTATGGTATTGCTATTTTGGCAATTGAATTTCACCCCAGAACAAAATATATGTTTTGACGGACACTATGAAACGTGGCCTGCAACAGCTGGGACACCAGATTCAGGGTATTGCTATTTTGGCAATTGAATGTCACCCCAGAACAAAATATATGTTTTTTACGGACACTATGAATCCTGGCCTGCAACAGCTGGGACACCAGATTAAGGTTATTGCTATTTTGGCAATTGAATGTCACCCCAGAACAAAATATATTTTTTGACGAACTCTATGAAACGTGGCCTGCAACAGCTGGGACACCAGATTAAGGGTATTGCTATTTTGGCAATTGAATTTCACCCCAGAACAAAATATATGTTTTTGCGGACACTATGAAACGTGGCCTGCAACAGCTGGGACACCAGATTAAGGGTATTGCTATTTTGGCAATTGAATGTCACCCCAGAACAAAATATATGTTTTTGCGGACACTATGAATCCTGTCCTGCAACAGCTGGGACACCAGATTCAGGGTATTGCTATTTTGGCAATTGAATTTCACCCCAGAACAAAATATATGTTTTTGCGGACACTATGAATCCTGGCCTGCAACAGCTGGGACACCAGATTCAGGGTATTGCTATTTTGGCAATTGAATGTCACCCCAGAACAAAATATATGTTTTGGCGGACACTATTATATTTTGCCAGCCACAGCTGAAACCACTGATTTATGGTATTGCTATTTTGGCAATTGAATTTCACCCCAGAACAAAATATATGTTTTGGCGTACACTATGAATCTTGGCATGCAACAGCTGGGACACCAGATTCAGGGTATTGCTATTTTGGCAATTGAATTTCACCCCAGAACAAAATATATGTTTTTGCAGACAGTATGAATCCTGGCCTGCAACAGCTGAGACACCAGATTCAGGGTATTGCTATTTTAGCAATTGAATTTCACCCCAGAACAAAATATATTTTTTGACGGACACTATGAAACGTGGCCTGCAACAGCTGAGACACCAGATTCAGGGTATTGCTATTTTGGCAATTAAATGTCACCCCAGAACAAAATATAGGTTTTGACGGACACTATGAAACGTGGCCTGCAACAGCTGGGACACCAGATTCAGGGTATTGCTATTTTGGCAATTAAATGTCACCCCAGAACAAAATAGATGTTTTTAAAGACACTATGAATCCTGGCCTGCAACAGCTGGGACACCAGATTAAGGGTATTGCTATTTTGGCAATTGAATGTCACCCCAGAACAAAATATATGTTTTGACGGACACTATGAAACGTGGCCTGCAACAGCTGAGACACCAGATTCAGGGTATTGCTATTTTGGTAACTGAATGTCACACCAGAACAAAATATATGTTTTGACGGACACTATGAAACGTGGCCTGCAACAGCTGGGACACCAGATTAAGGGTATTGCTATTTTGGCAATTGAATGTCACCCCAGAACAAAATATATGTTTTTGCGGACACTATGAATCCTGTCCTGCAACAGCTGGGACACCAGATTCAGGGTATTGCTTTTTTGGCAATTGAATTTCACCCCCGAACAAAATATATGTTTTTGCGGACACTATGAATCCTGGCCTGCAACAGCTGGGACACCAGATTCAGAGTATTGCTATTTTAGCAATTGAATGTCACCCCAGAACAAAATATATGTTTTGGAGGACACTATTATATTTTGCAAGCCACAGCTGAAACCACTGATTTATGGTATTGCTATTTTGGCAATTGAATATCACCCCAGAACAAAATATATGTTTTGGCGGACACTATGAATCTTGGCCTGCAACAGCTGGGACACCAGATTCAGGGTATTGCTATTTTGGCAACTGAATTTCACCCCAGAACAAAATATATGTTTTTGCGGACAGTATGAATCCCTGCCTGCAACAGCTGGGACACCAGATTCAGGGTATTGCTATTTTGGCAATTGAATTTCACCCCAGAACAAAATATATGTTTTGACGGACACTATGAAACGTGGCCTGCAACAGCTGAGACACCAGATTAGGGGTATTGCTATTTTGGCAATTTAATGCCACCCCAGAACAAAATATATGTTTTGACGGACACTATGAAACGTGGCCTGCAACAGCTGGGACACCAGATTCAGGGTTTTGCTATTTTGGCAATTGAATGTCACCCCATAACAAAATATATGTTTTTGCGGACACTATGAATCCTGACCTGCAACAGCTGGGACACCAGATTTAGTGTATTGCTATTTTGGCAATTGAATTTCACCCCAGAACAAAATATATTTTTACGGACATTATGAAACGTAGCCTGCAACAGCTGGGACACCAGATTCAGGGTATTGCTATTTTGGCAATTGAATGTCACCCCACAGCAAAATATATGTTTTGGCGGACACTATTATATTTTGCCAGCCACAGCTGAAACAACTGATTCATGGTATTGCTATTTTGGCTATTGAATTTCACCCCAGAACAAAATATATGTTTTGGCGGACACTATGAATCTTGGCCTGCAACAGCTGGGACACCAGATTCAGGGTATTGATATTTTGGCAATTTAGTGTCACCACAGAACAAAATATATGTTTTGAAGGACAACATGAAACGTGGCCTGCAACAGCTGGGACACCAGATTCAGGGTATTGCTATTTTGGCAATTGAATTTCACCCCAGAACAAAATATATGGTTTTGCGGACACTATGAATCCTGGCCTGCAACAGCTGGTACACCAGATTCAGGGTATTGCTATTTTGGCAATTGAATGTCACCCCAGAACAAAATATATGTTTTGGCGGACACTATGAAACGTGGCCTGCAACAGCTGGGACACCAGATTCAGGGTATTGCTATTTTGGCAATTGAATTTCACCACAGAACAAAATATATGTTTTTGCGGACAGTATGAAACGTGGCCTGCAACAGCTGAGACACCAGATTCAGGGTATTGCTATTTTGGCAATTTAATGTCACCCCAGAACAAAATATATGTTTTGACGGACACTATGAAACGTGGCCTGCAACAGCTGAGACACCAGATTCAGGGTATTGCTATTTTGGCAATTTAATGTCACCCCAGAACAAAATATATGTTTTTGCGGACACTATGAAACGTGGCCTGCAACAGCTGGGACACCAGATTAAGGGTATTGCTATTTTGGCAATTAAATGTCACCCCAGAACAAAATATATGTTTTTGCGGACACTATGAATCCTGTCCTGCAACAGCTGGGACACCAGATTCAGGGTATTGCTATTTTGGCAATTGAATTTCACCCCAGAACAAAATATATGTTTTTGCGGACACTATGAATCCTGGCCTGCAACAGCTGGTACACCAGATTCAGGGTATTGCTATTTTGGCAATTGAATGTCACCCCAGAACAAAATATATGTTTTGAAGGACAACATGAAACGTGGCCTGCAACAGCTGGGACACCAGATTCAGGGTATTGCTATTTTGGCAATTGAATGTCACCCCAGAACAAAATATATGTTTTTGCGGACACTATGAAACGTGGCCTGCAACAGCTGGGACACCAGATTTAGGGTATTGCTATTTTGGCAATTAAATGTCACCCCAGAACAAAATATATGTTTTTACGGACACTATGAATCCTGTCCTGCAACAGCTGGGACACCAGATTCAGGGTATTGCTATTTTGGCAATTGAATTTCACCCCAGAACAAAATATATGTTTTTGCGGACACTATGAATCCTGGCCTGCAACAGCTGGTACACCAGATTCAGGGTATTGCTATTTTGGCAATTGAATGTCACCCCAGAACAAAATATATGTTTTGGCGGACACTATTAAACGTGGCCTGCAACAGCTGGGACACCAGATTCAGGGTATTGCTATTTTGGCAATTTAATGTCACCCCAGAACAAAATATATGTTTTTGCGGACACTATGAAACGTGGCCTACAACAGCTGGGACACCAGATTAAGGGTATTGCTATTTTGGCAATTAAATGTCACCCCAGAACAAAATATATGTTTTTGCGGACACTATGAATCCTGTCCTGCAACAGCTGGGACACCAGATTCAGGGTATTGCTATTTTGTCAATTGAATGTCACCCCACAGCAAAATATATGTTTTGGCGGACACTATTATATTTTGCCAGCCACAGCTGAAACCACTGATTCATGGTATTGCTATTTTGGCTTTTGAATTTCACCCCAGAACAAAATATATGTTTTGGCGGACACTATGAATCTTGGCCTGCAACAGCTGGGACACCAGATTCAGGGTATTGCTATTTTGGCAATTGAATGTCACCCCAGAACAAAATATATGTTTTGGCGGACACTATGAATCCTGACCTGCAACAGCTGGGACACCAGATTTAGTGTATTGCTATTTTGGCAATTGAATTTCACCCCAGAACAAAATATATTTTTTTACGGACATTATGAAACGTAGCCTGCAACAGCTGGGACACCAGATTCAGGGTATTGCTATTTTGGCAATTGAATGTCACCCCACAGCAAAATATATGTTTTGGCGGACACTATTTTATTTTGCCAGCCACAGCTGAAACAACTGATTCATGGTATTGCTATTTTGGCTATTGAATTTCACCCCAGAACAAAATATATGTTTTGGCGGACACTATGAATCTTGGCCTGCAACAGCTGGGACACCAGATTCAGGGTATTGATATTTTGGCAATTTAGTGTCACCACAGAACAAAATATATGTTTTGAAGGACAACATGAAACGTGGCCTGCAACAGCTGGGACACCAGATTCAGGGTATTGCTATTTTGGCAATTGAATGTCACCCCAGAACAAAATATATGTTTTTGCGGACACTATGAAACGTGGCCTGCAACAGCTGGGACACCAGATTAAGGGTATTGCTATTTTGGCAATTAAATGTCACCCCAGAACAAAATATATGTTTTTGCGGACACTATGAATCCTGTCCTGCAACAGCTGGGACACCAGATTCAGGGTATTGCTATTTTGGCAATTGAATTTCACCCCAGAACAAAATATATGGTTTTGCGGACACTATGAATCCTGGCCTGCAACAGCTGGTACACCAGATTCAGGGTATTGCTATTTTGGCAATTGAATGTCACCCCAGAACAAAATATATGTTTTGGCGGACACTATGAAACGTGGCCTGCAACAGCTGGGACACCAGATTCAGGGTATTGCTATTTTGGCAATTGAATTTCACCACAGAACAAAATATATGTTTTTGCGGACAGTATGAAACGTGGCCTGCAACAGCTGAGACACCAGATTCAGGGTATTGCTATTTTGGCAATTTAATGTCACCCCAGAACAAAATATATGTTTTGACGGACACTATGAAACGTGGCCTGCAACAGCTGAGACACCAGATTCAGGGTATTGCTATTTTGGCAATTTAATGTCACCCCAGAACAAAATATATGTTTTTGCGGACACTATGAAACGTGGCCTGCAACAGCTGGGACACCAGATTAAGGGTATTGCTATTTTGGCAATTAAATGTCACCCCAGAACAAAATATATGTTTTTGCGGACACTATGAATCCTGTCCTGCAACAGCTGGGACACCAGATTCAGGGTATTGCTATTTTGGCAATTGAATTTCACCCCAGAACAAAATATATGTTTTTGCGGACACTATGAATCCTGGCCTGCAACAGCTGGTACACCAGATTCAGGGTATTGCTATTTTGGCAATTGAATGTCACCCCAGAACAAAATATATGTTTTGAAGGACAACATGAAACGTGGCCTGCAACAGCTGGGACACCAGATTCAGGGTATTGCTATTTTGGCAATTGAATGTCACCCCAGAACAAAATATATGTTTTTGCGGACACTATGAAACGTGGCCTGCAACAGCTGGGACACCAGATTAAGGGTATTGCTATTTTGGCAATTAAATGTCACCCCAGAACAAAATATATGTTTTTACGGACACTATGAATCCTGTCCTGCAACAGCTGGGACACCAGATTCAGGGTATTGCTATTTTGGCAATTGAATTTCACCCCAGAACAAAATATATGTTTTTGCGGACACTATGAATCCTGGCCTGCAACAGCTGGTACACCAGATTCAGGGTATTGCTATTTTGGCAATTGAATGTCACCCCAGAACAAAATATATGTTTTGGCGGACACTATTAAACGTGGCCTGCAACAGCTGGGACACCAGATTCAGGGTATTGCTATTTTGGCAATTTAATGTCACCCCAGAACAAAATATATGTTTTTGCGGACACTATGAAACGTGGCCTACAACAGCTGGGACACCAGATTAAGGGTATTGCTATTTTGGCAATTAAATGTCACCCCAGAACAAAATATATGTTTTTGCGGACACTATGAATCCTGTCCTGCAACAGCTGGGACACCAGATTCAGGGTATTGCTATTTTGTCAATTGAATGTCACCCCACAGCAAAATATATGTTTTGGCGGACACTATTATATTTTGCCAGCCACAGCTGAAACCACTGATTCATGGTATTGCTATTTTGGCTTTTGAATTTCACCCCAGAACAAAATATATGTTTTGGCGGACACTATGAATCTTGGCCTGCAACAGCTGGGACACCAGATTCAGGGTATTGCTATTTTGGCAATTGAATGTCACCCCAGAACAAAATATATGTTTTGGCGGACACTATGAATCTTGACCTGCAACAGCTGGGACACCAGATTCAGGGTATTGCTATTTTGGCAATTTAATGTCACCCCAGAACAAAATATATGTTTTGAAGGACAACATGAAACGTGGCCTGCAACAGCTGGGACACCAGATTCAGGGTATTGCTATTTTGGCAATTGAATGTCACCCCAGAACAAAATATATGTTTTTGCGGACACTATGAAACGTGGCCTGCAACAGCTGGGACACCAGATTAAGGGTATTGCTATTTTGGCAATTAAATGTCACCCCAGAACAAAATATATGTTTTTGCGGACACTATGAATCCTGTCCTGCAACAGCTGGGACACCAGATTCAGGGTATTGCTATTTTGGCAATTGAATTTCACCCCAGAACAAAATATATGTTTTTGCGGACACTATGAATCCTGGCCTGCAACAGCTGGTACACCAGATTCAGGGTATTGCTATTTTGGCAATTGAATGTCACCTCAGAACAAAATATATGTTTTGAAGGACAACATGAAACGTGGCCTGCAACAGCTGGGACACCAGATTCAGGGTATTGCTATTTTGGCAATTGAATGTCACCCCAGAACAAAATATATGTTTTTGCGGACACTATGAAACGTGGCCTGCAACAGCTGGGACACCAGATTAAGGGTATTGCTATTTTGGCAATTAAATGTCACCCCAGAACAAAATATATGTTTTTACGGACACTATGAATCCTGTCCTGCAACAGCTGGGACACCAGATTCAGAGGTATTGCTATTTTGGCAATTGAATTTCACCCCAGAACAAAATATATGTTTTTGCGGACACTATGAATCCTGGCCTGCAACAGCTGGTACACCAGATTCAGGGTATTGCTATTTTGGCAATTGAATGTCACCCCAGAACAAAATATATGTTTTGGCGGACACTATGAAACGTGGCCTGCAACAGCTGGGACACCAGATTCAGGGTATTGCTATTTTGGCAATTTAATGTCACCCCAGAACAAAATATATGTTTTGACGGACACTATGAAACGTGGCCTGCAACAGCTGAGACACCAGATTCAGGGTATTGCTATTTTGGCAATTTAATGTCGCCCCAAAACAAAATATATGTTTTTGCGGACACTATGAAACGTGGCCTACAACAGCTGGGACACCAGATTAAGGGTATTGCTATTTTGGCAATTAAATGTCACCCCAGAACAAAATATATGTTTTTGCGGACACTATGAATCCTGTCCTGCAACAGCTTGGACACCAGATTCAGGGTATTGCTATTTTGGCAATTGAATGTCACCCCACAGCAAAATATATGTTTTGGCGGACACTATTATATTTTGCCAGCCACAGCTGAAACCACTGATTCATGGTATTGCTATTTTGGCTATTGAATTTCACCCCAGAACAAAATATATGTTTTGGCGGACACTATGAATTTTGTCCTGCAACAGCTGGGACACCAGATTCAGGGTATTGCTATTTTGGCAATTGAATGTCACCCCAGAACAAAATATATGTTTTGGCGGACACTATGAATCTTGACCTGCAAAAGCTGGGACACCAGATTCAGGGTATTGCTATTTTGGCAATTTAATGTCACCCCAGAACAAAATATATGTTTTGAAGGACAACATGAAACGTGGCCTGCAACAGCTGGGACACCAGATTCAGGGTATTGCTATTTTGGCAATTGAATGTCACCCCAGAACAAAATATATGTTTTGCGGACACTATGAAACGTGGCCTGCAACAGCTGGGACACCAGATTAAGGGTATTGCTATTTTGGCAATTAAATGTCACCCCAGAACAAAATATATGTTTTGCGGACACTATGAATCCTGTCCTGCAACAGCTGGGACACCAGATTCAGGGTATTGCTATTTTGGCAATTGAATTTCACCCCAGAACAAAATATATGTTTTTGCGGACACTATGAATCCTGGCCTGCAACAGCTGGTACACCAGATTCAGGGTATTGCTATTTTGGCAATTGAATGTCACCCCAGAACAAAATATATGTTTTTGCGGACACTATGAAACGTGGCCTGCAACAGCTGGGACACCAGATTAAGGGTATTGCTATTTTGGCAATTAAATGTCACCCCAGAACAAAATATATGTTTTTACGGACACTATGAATCCTGTCCTGCAACAGCTGGGACACCAGACTCAGGGTATTGCTATTTTGGCAATTGAATTTCACCCCAGAACAAAATATATGTTTTTGCGGACACTATGAATCCTGGCCTGCAACAGCTGGTACACCAGATTCAGGGTATTGCTATTTTGGCAATTGAATGTCACCCCAGAACAAAATATATGTTTTGGCGGACACTATGAAACGTGGCCTGCAACAGCTGGGACACCAGATTCAGGGTATTGCTATTTTGGCAATTTAATGTCACCCCAGAACAAAATATATGTTTTTGCGGACACTATGAAACGTGGCCTACAACAGCTGGGACACCAGATTAAGGGTATTGCTATTTTGGCAATTAAATGTCACCCCAGAACAAAATATATGTTTTGCGGACACTATGAATCCTGTCCTGCAAAAGCTGGGACACCAGATTCAGGGTATTGCTATTTTGTCAATTGAATGTCACCCCACAGCAAAATATATGTTTTGGCGGACACTATTATATTTTGCCAGCCACAGCTGAAACCACTGATTCATGGTATTGCTATTTTGGCTATTGAATTTCACCCCAGAACAAAATATATGTTTTGGCGGACACTATGAATCTTGGCCTGCAACAGCTGGGACACCAGATTCAGGGTATTGCTATTTTGGCAATTGAATGTCACCCCAGAACAAAATATATGTTTTGGCGGACACTATGAATCTTGACCTGCAACAGCTGGGACACCAGATTCAGGGTATTGCTATTTTGGCAATTTAATGTCACCCCAGAACAAAATATATGTTTTGAAGGACAACATGAAACGTGGCCTGCAACAGCTGGGACACCAGATTCAGGGTATTGCTATTTTGGCAATTGAATGTCACCCCAGAACAAAATATATGTTTTTGCGGACACTATGAAACGTGGCCTGCAACAGCTGGGACACCAGATTAAGGGTATTGCTATTTTGGCAATTAAATGTCACCCCAGAACAAAATATATGTTTTTGCGGACACTATGAATCCTGTCCTGCAACAGCTGGGACACCAGATTCAGGGTATTGCTATTTTGGCAATTGAATTTCACCCCAGAACAAAATATATGTTTTTGCGGACACTATGAATCCTGGCCTGCAACAGCTGGAACACCAGATTCAGGGTATTGCTATTTTGGCAATTGAATGTCACCCCAGAAGTAAATATATGTTTTGAAGGACAACATGAAACGTGGCCTGCAACAGCTGGGACACCAGATTCAGGGTATTGCTATTTTGGCAATTGAATGTCACCCCAGAACAAAATATATGTTTTTGCGGACACTATGAAACGTGGCCTGCAACAGCTGGGACTCCAGATTAAGTGTATTGCTATTTTGGCAATTAAATGTCACCCCAGAACAAAATATATGTTTTTACGGACACTATGAATCCTGTCCTGCAACAGCTGGGACACCAGATTCAGGGTATTGCTATTTTGGCAATTGAATTTCACCCCAGAACAAAATATATGTTTTTGCGGACACTATGAATCCTGGCCTGCAACAGCTGGTACACCAGATTCAGGGTATTTCTATTTTGGCAATTGAATGTCACCCCAGAACAAAATATATGTTTTGGCGGACACTATGAAACGTGGCCTGCAACAGCTGGGACACCAGATTCAGGGTATTGCTATTTTGGCAATTTAATGTCACCCCAGAACAAAATATATGTTTTTGCGGACACTATGAAACGTGGCCTACAACAGCTGGGACACCAGATTAAGGGTATTGCTATTTTGGCAATTAAATGTCACCCCAGAACAAAATATATGTTTTTGCGGACACTATGAATCCTGTCCTGCAACAGCTGGGACACCAGATTCAGGGTATTGCTATTTTGGCAATTGAATGTCACCCCACAGCAAAATATATGTTTTGGCGGACACTATTATATTTTGCCAGCCACAGCTGAAACCACTGATTCATGGTATTGCTATTTTGGCTATTGAATTTCACCCCAGAACAAAATATATGTTTTGGCGGACACTATGAATCTTGGCCTGCAACAGCTGGGACACCAGATTCAGGGTATTGCTATTTTGGCAATTTAATGTCACCCCAGAACAAAATATATGTTTTGAAGGACAACATGAAACGTGGCCTGCAACAGCTGGGACACCAGATTCAGGGTATTGCTATTTTGGCAATTGAATGTCACCCCAGAACAAAATATATGTTTTTGCGGACACTATGAAACGTGGCCTGCAACAGCTGGGACACCAGATTAAGGGTATTGCTATTTTGGCAATTGAATTTCACCCCAGAACAAAATATATGTTTTTGCGGACACTATGAATCCTGGCCTGCAACAGCTGGTACACCAGATTCAGGGTATTGCTATTTTGGCAATTGAATGTCACCCCAGAACAAAATATATGTTTTGGCGGACACTATGAAACGTGGCCTGCAACAGCTGGGACAACAGATTCAGGGTATTGCTATTTTGGCAATTGAATTTCACCACAGAACAAAATATATGTTTTTGCGGACAGTATGAAACGTGGCCTGCAACAGCTGAGACACCAGATTCAGGGTATTGCTATTTTTGCAATTTAATGTCACATCAGAACAAAATATATGTTTTGACGGACACTATGAAACGTGGCCTGCAACAGCTGAGACACCAGATTCAGGGTATTGCTATTTTGGCAATTGAATGTCACCCCAGAACAAAATATATGTTTTTGCGGACACTATGAAACGTGGCCTGCAACAGCTGGAACACCAGATTAAGGGTATTGCTATTTTGGCAATTAAATGTCACCCCAGAACAAAATATATGTTTTTGCGGACACTATGAATCCTGTCCTGCAACAGCTGGGACACCAGATTCAGGGTATTGCTATTTTGGCAATTGAATTTCACCCCAGAACAAAATATATGTTTTTGCGGACACTATGAATCCTGGCCTGCAACTGCTGGTACACCAGATTCAGGGTATTGCTATTTTGGCAATTGAATGTCACCCCAGAACAAAATATATGTTTTGAAGGACAACATGAAACGTGGCCTGCAACAGCTGGGACACCAGATTCAGGGTATTGCTATTTTGGCAATTGAATGTCACCCCAGAACAAAATATATGTTTTTGCGGACACTATGAATCCTGGCCTGCAACAGCTGGTACACCAGATTCAGGGTATTGCTATTTTGGCAATTGAATGTCACCCCAGAACAAAATATATGTTTTGGCGGACACTATGAAACGTGGCCTGCAAACAGCTGGGACACCAGATTCAGGGTATTGCTATTTTGGCAATTTAATGTCACCCCAGAACAAAATATATGTTTTGACGGACACTATGAAACGTGGCCTGCAACAGCTGAGACACCAGATTCAGGGTATTGCTATTTTGGCAATTTAATGTCACCCCAGAACAAAATATATGTTTTTGCGGACACTATGAAACGTGGCCTACAACAGCTGGGACACCAGATTAAGGGTATTGCTATTTTGGCAATTAAATGTCACCCCAGAACAAAATATATGTTTTTGCAGACACTATGAATCCTGTCCTGCAACAGCTGGGACACCAGATTCAGGGTATTGCTATTTTGGCAATTGAATGTCACCCCACAGCAAAATATATGTTTTGGCGGACACTATTATATTTTGCCAGCCACAGCTGAAACCACTGATTCATGGTATTGCTATTTTGGCTATTGAATTTCACCCCAGAACAAAATATATTTTTTGGCGGACACTATGAATCTTGGCCTGCAACAGCTGGGACACCAGATTCAGGGTATTGCTATTTTGGCAATTGAATGTCACCCCAGAAGAAAAATATATGTTTTGGCGGACACTATGAATCTTGACCTGCAACAGCTGGGGACACCAGATTCAGGGTATTGCTATTTTGGCAATTTAATGTCACCCCAGAACAAAATATATGTTTTTGCGGACACTATGAATCCTGGCCTGCAACAGCTGGTACACCAGATTCAGGGTATTGCTATTTTGGCAATTGAATGTCACCCCAGAACAAAATATATGTTTTGAAGGACAACATGAAACGTGGCCTGCAACAGCTGGGACACCAGATTCAGGGTATTGCTATTTTGGCAATTGAATGTCACCCCAGAACAAAATATATGTTTTTGCGGACACTATGAAACGTGGCCTGCAACAGCTGGGACACCAGATTAAGGGTATTGCTATTTTGGCAATTAAATGTCACCCCAGAACAAAATATATGTTTTTACGGACACTATGAATCCTGTCCTGCAACAGCTGGGACACCAGATTCAGGGTATTGCTATTTTGGCAATTGAATTTCACCCCAGAACAAAATATATGTTTTTGCGGACACTATGAATCCTGGCCTGCAACAGCTGGTACACCAGATTCAGGGTATTGCTATTTTGGCAATTGAATGTCACCCCAGAACAAAATATATGTTTTGGCGGACACTATAAAACGTGGCCTGCAACAGCTGGGACACCAGATTCAGGGTATTGCTATTTTGGCAATTTAATGTCACCCCAGAACAAAATATATGTTTTGACGGACACTATGAAACGTGGCCTGCAACAGCTGAGACACCAGATTCAGGGTATTGCTATTTTGGCAATTTAATGTCACCCCAGAACAAAATATATGTTTTTGCGGACACTATGAAACGTGGCCTACAACAGCTGGGACACCAGATTAAGGGTATTGCTATTTTGGCAATTAAATGTCACCCCAGAACAAAATATATGTTTTTGCGGACACTATGAATCCTGTCCTGCAACAGCTGGGACACCAGATTCAGGGTATTGCTATTTTGGCAATTGAATGTCACCCCACAGCAAAATATATGTTTTGGCGGACACTATTATATTTTGCCAGCCACAGCTGAAACCACTGATTCATGGTATTGCTATTTTGGCTATTGAATTTCACCCCAGAACAAAATATATGTTTTGAAGGACAACATGAAACGTGGCCTGCAACAGCTGGGACACCAGATTCAGGGTATTGCTATTTTGGCAATTGAATGTCACCCCAGAACAAAATATATGTTTTTGTGGACACTATGAAACCTGGCCTGCAACAGCTGGGACACCAGATTAAGGGTATTGCTATTTTGGCAATTAAATGTCACCCCAGAACAAAATATATGTTTTTGCGGACACTATGAATCCTGTCCTGCAACAGCTGGGACACCAGATTCAGGGTATTGCTATTTTGGCAATTGAATTTCACCCCAGAACAAAATATATGTTTTTGCGGACACTATGAATCCTGGCCTGCAACAGCTGGTACACCAGATTCAGGGTATTGCTATTTTGGCAATTGAATGTCACCCCAGAACAAAATATTTATTTTTTGGCTGACACTATGAATCTTGGCCTGCAACAGCTGGGACACCAGATTCAGGGTATTGCTATTTTGGCAATTGAATTTCACCCCAGAACAAAATATATGTTTTTGCGGACAGTATGAATCCTGGCCTGCAACAGATGAGACACCAGATTCAGGGAATTGCTATTTTGGCAATTAAATGTCACCCCAGAACAAAATATATGTTTTTGCGGACACTATGAAACGTGGCCTGCAACAGATGAGACACCAGATTCAGGGAATTGCTATTTTGGCAATTAAATGTCACCCCAGAACAAAATATATGTTTTTGCGGACACTATGAATCCTGTCCTGCAACAGCTGGGACACTAGATTCAGGGTTTTGCTATTTTGGCAATTGAATTTCAACCCAGAACAAAATATATGTTTTTGCGGACACTATTATATTTTGCCAGCCACAGCTGAAACCACTGATTCATGGTATTGCTATTTTGGCTATTGAATTTCACCCCAGAACAAAATATATGTTTTGGCGGACACTATGAATCTTGGCCTGCAACAGCTGGGACACCAGATTCAGGGTATTGCTATTTTGGCAATTTAATGTCACCCCAGAACAAAATATATGTTTTGAAGGACAACATGAAACGTGGCCTGCAACAGCTGGGACACCAGATTCAGGGTATTGCTATTTTGGCAATTGAATGTCACCCCAGAACAAAATATATGTTTTTGCGGACACTATGAAACGTGGCCTGCAACAACTGGGACACCAGATTAAGGGTATTGCTATTTTGGCAATTAAATGTCACCCCAGAACAAAATATATGTTTTTGCGGACACTATGAATCCTGTCCTGCAACAGCTGGGACACCAGATTCAGGGTATTGCTATTTTGGCAATTGAATTTCACCCCAGAACAAAATATATGTTTTTGCGGACACTATGAATCCTGGCCTGCAACAGCTGGTACACCAGATTCAGGGTATTGCTATTTTGGCAATTGAATGTCACCCCAGAACAAAATATATGTTTTGGCGGACACTATGAAACGTGGCCTGCAACAGCTGGGACACCAGATTCAGGGTAATGCTATTTTGGCAATTGAATTTCACCACAGAACAAAATATATGTTTTTGCGGACAGTATGAAACGTGGCCTGCAACAGCTGAGACACCAGATTCAGGGTATTGCTATTTTGGCAATTTAATGTCACCCCAGAACAAAATATATGTTTTGACGGACACTATGAAACGTGGCCTGCAACAGCTGAGACACCAGATTCAGGGTATTGCTATTTTGGCAATTTAATGTCACCCCAGAACAAAATATATGTTTTTGCGGACACTATGAAACGTGGCCTGCAACAGCTGGGACACCAGATTAAGGGTATTGCTATTTTGGCAATTAAATGTCACCCCAGAACAAAATATATGTTTTTATGGACACTATGAATCCTGTCCTGCAAAAGCTGGGACACCAGATTCAGGGTATTGCTACTTTGGCAATTGAATTTCACCCCAGAACAAAATATATGTTTTTGCGGACACTATGAATCCTGGCCTGCAACAGCTGGTACACCAGATTCAGGGTATTGCTATTTTGGCAATTGAATGTCACCCCAGAACAAAATATATGTTTTGGCGGACACTATTATATTTTGCCAGCCACAGCTGAAACCACTGATTTATGATATTTCTATTTTGGCAAATGAATTTCACCCCAGAACAAAATATATGTTTTTGCGGACACTATGAATCCTGTCCTGCAACAGCTGGGACACCAGATTCAGGGTATTGCTATTTTGGCAATTGAATTTCACCCCAGAACAAAATATATGTTTTTGCAGACAGTATGAATCCTGGCCTGCAACAGCTGAGACACGAGATTCAGGGTATTGCTATTTTGGCAATTGAATTTCACCCCAGAACAAAATATATGTTTTGACGGACACTATGAAACGTGTCCTGCAAAAGCTGGGACACCAGATTCAGGGTATTGCTATTTTGGCAATTGAATTTTACCCCAGAACAAAATATATGTTTTTGTGGACACTATGAATCCTGTCCTGCAACAGGTGGGACACCAGATTCAGGGTATTGCTATTTTGGCAATTAAATGTCACCCCAGAACAAAATATATGTTTTTGCGGACACTATGAATCCTGTCCTGCAACAGCTGGGACACCAGATTCAGGGTATTGCTATTTTGACAATTGAATTTTACCCCAGAACAAAATATATGTTTTTGCGGACACTATTATATTTTGCCAGCCACTGCTAAAACCACTGATTTATGGTATTGCTATTTTGGCAATTGAATTTCACCCCAGAACAAAATATATTTTTGGGCGGACACTATGAATCTTGGCCTGCAACAGCTGGGACACCAGATTCAGGGTATTGCTATTTTGGCAATTGAATTTCACCCCAGAACAAAATATATGTTTTTGCGGACAGTATGAATCCTGGCCTGCAACAGCTGAGACACCATATTCAGGGTATTGCTATTTTGGCAATTTAATGTCACCCCAGAACAAAATATATGTTTTGACGGACACTATGAAACGTGGCCTGCAACAGCTGGGACACCAGATTCAGGGAATTGCTATTTTGGCAATTAAATTCCACCCCAGAACAAAATATATGTTTTTGCGGACACTATGAATCATGTCCTGCAACAGCTGGGACACCAGATTCAGGGTATTGCTATTTTGGCAATTGAATTTTACCCCAGAACAAAATATATGTTTTGGCGGACACTAATATATTTTGCCAGACACAGCTGAAACCACTGATTTATGGTATTTCTATTTTGGCAATTGAATTTCACCCCAGAACAAAATATATTTTTGGGCGGACACTATGAATCTTGGCCTGCAACAGCTGGGACACCAGATTCAGGGTATTGCTATTTTGGCAATTGATTTTCACCCCAGAACAAAATATATGTTTTTGCGGACAGTATGAATCCTGGCCTGCAACAGCTGAGACACCAGATTCAGGGAATTGCTATTTTGGCAATTTAATGTCACACCAGAATAAAATTTATGTTTTGACGGACACTATGAATCCTGGCCTGCAACAGATGAGACACCAGATTCAGGGTATTGCTATTTTGGCAATTGAATTTCACCCCAGAACAAAATATATGTTTTGACGAACACTATGAAACGTGGCCTGCAACTTCTGGGATACCAGATTCAGGGTATTGCTATTTTGGCAATTGAATGTCACCCCAGAACAAAATATATGTTTTTGCGGACACTATGAATCCTGGCCTGCAACAGCTGGGACACCAGATTCAGGGTATTGCTATTTTGGCAATTTAATGTCACCCCAGAACAAAATATATGTTTTGACTAACACTATGAAACGTGGCCTGCAACTTCTGGGATACCAGATTCAGGGTATTGCTGTTTTGGCAATTGAATGTCACCCCAGAACAAAATATATGTTTTTGCGGACACTATGAATCTTGGCCTGCAACAGCTGGGACACCAGATTCAGGGTATTGCTATTTTGGCAATTGAATTTTACCCCAGTACAAAATATATGTTTTTGCGGACACTATGAATCCAGGCCTGCAACAGCTGGGACACCAGATTAAGGGTATTGCTATTTTGACAATTGAATGTCACCCCAGAACAAAATATATGTTTTGACGGACACTATGAAACGTGGCCTGCAACAGCTGAGACACCAGATTCAGGGTATTGCTATTTTGGCAATTTAATGTCACCCCAGAATAAAATATATGTTTTGACGGACACTAAGAAACGTGGCCTGCAACAGCTGGGACACCAGATTCAGGGTATTGCTATTTTGGCAATTGAATGTCACCCCAGAACAAAATATATGTTTTTGCGGACACTATGAATCCCGTCCTGCAACAGCTGGGACACCAGATTCAGGGTTTTGCTATTTTGGCAATTGAATTTAACCCCAGAACAAAATATATGTTTTTGCGGACACTATGAATCCTGGCCTGCAACAGCTGGGACACTAGATTCAGGGTATTGCTATTTTGGCAATTGAATGTCACCCCAGAACAAAATATATGTTTTGGTGGACACTATTATATTTTGCCAACCACAGCTGAAACCACTGATTTATGGTATTGCTATTTTGGCAATTGAATTTCACCCCAGAACAAAATATATGTTTTTGCGGACACTATGAAACGTGGCCTGCAACAGCTGGGACACCAGATTCAGGGTATTGCTATTTTGGCAATTAAATGTCACCCCAGAACAAAATATATGTTTTTACGGACACTATGAATCCTGTCCTGCAACAGCTGGGACACCAGATTCAGGGTATTGCTATTTTGGCAATTGAATTTCACCCCAGAACAAAATATATGTTTTTGCGGACACTATGAATCCTGGCCTGCAACAGCTGGTACACCAGATTCAGGGTATTGCTATTTTGGCAATTGAATGTCACCCCAGAACAAAATATATGTTTTGGCGGACACTATGAAACGTGGCCTGCAACAGCTGGGACACCAGATTCAGGGTATTGCTATTTTGGCAATTGAATGTCACCCCAGAACAAAATATATGTTTTGACGGACACTATGAATCATGGCCTGCAACAGCTGGGACATCAGATCAAGGGTATTGCTATTTTGGCAATTAAATGTCACCCCAGAACAAAATATATGTTTTTGCGGACACTATGAAACGTGGCCTACAACAGCTGGGACACCAGATTCAGGGTATTGCTATTTTGGCAATTAAATGTCACCCCAGAACAAAATATATGTTTTTGCGGACACTATGAATCCTGTCCTGCAACAGCTGGGACACCAGATTCAGGGTATTGCTATTTTGGCAATTGAATGTCACCCCACAGCAAAATATATGTTTTGGCGGACACTATTATATTTTGCCAGCCACAGCTGAAACCACTGATTCATGGTATTGCTATTTTGGCTATTGAATTTCACCCCAGAACAAAATATATGTTTTGGCGGACACTATGAATCTTGGCCTGCAACAGCTGGGACACCAGATTCAGGGTATTGCTATTTTGGCAATTTAATGTCACCCCAGAACAAAATATATGTTTTGAAGGACAACATGAAACGTGGCCTGCAACAGCTGGGACACCAGATTCAGGGTATTGCTATTTTGGCAATTGAATGTCACCCCAGAACAAAATATATGTTTTTGCGGACACTATGAAACGTGGCCTGCAACAGCTGGGACACCAGATTAAGGGTATTGCTATTTTGGCAATTAAATGTCACCCCAGAACAAAATATATGTTTTTGCGGACACTATGAATCCTGTCCTGCAACAGCTGGGACACCAGATTCAGGGTATTGCTATTTTGGCAATTGAATTTCACCCCAGAACAAAATATATGTTTTTGCGGACACTATGAATCCTGGCCTGCAACAGCTGGTACACCAGATTCAGGGTATTGCTATTTTGGCAATTGAATGTCACCCCAGAACAAAATATATGTTTTGGCGGACACTATGAAACGTGGCCTGCAACAGCTGGGACACCAGATTCAGGGTATTGCTATTTTGGCAATTGAATTTCACCACAGAACAAAATATATGTTTTTGCGGACAGTATGAAACGTGGCCTGCAACAGCTGAGACACCAGATTCAGGGTATTGCTATTTTGGCAATTTAATGTCACCCCAGAACAAAATATATGTTTTGACGGACACTATGAAACGTGGCCTGCAACAGCTGAGACACCAGATTCAGGGTATTGCTATTTTGGCAATTTAATGTCACCCCAGAACAAAATATATGTTTTTGCGGACACTATGAAACGTGGCCTGCAACAGCTGGGACACCAGATTAAGGGTATTGCTATTTTGGCAATTAAATGTCACCCCAGAACAAAATTTTTTTTTTTGCGGACACTATGAATCCTTTCCTGCAAAAGCTGGGACACCAGATTCAGGGTATTGCTACTTTGGCAATTGAATTTCACCCCAGAACAAAATATATGTTTTTGCGGACACTATGAATCCTGGCCTGCAACAGCTGGTACACCAGATTCAGGGTATTGCTATTTTGGCAATTGAATGTCACCCCAGAACAAAATATATGTTTTGGCGGACACTATTATATTTTGCCAGCCACAGCTGAAACCACTGATTTATGATATTTCTATTTTGGCAAATGAATTTCACCCCAGAACAAAATATATGTTTTTGCGGACACTATGAATCCTGTCCTGCAACAGCTGGGACACCAGATTCAGGGTATTGCTATTTTGGCAATTGAATTTCACCCCAGAACAAAATATATGTTTTTGCGGACAGTATGAATCCTGGCCTGCAACAGCTGAGACACGAGATTCAGGGTATTGCTATTTTGGCAATTGAATTTCACCCCAGAACAAAATATATGTTTTGACGGACACTATGAAACGTGTCCTGCAAAAGCTGGGACACCAGATTCAGGGTATTGGTATTTTGGCAATTGAATTTCACCCCAGAACAAAATATATTTTTTACGGACATTATGAAACGTAGCCTGCAACAGCTGGGACACCAGATTCAGGGTATTGGTATTTTGGCAATTGAATTTCACCCCAGAACAAAATATATGTTTTGGCGGACACTATGAATCCTGGCCTGCAACAGCTGGTACACCAGATTCAGGGTATTGCTATTTTGGCAATTGAATGCCACCCCAGAACAAAATATATGTTTTTGCGGACACTATGAATCCTGGCCTGCAACAGCTGGGACACCAGATTCAGGGTATTGCTATTTTGGCAATTGAATTTTACCCCAGAACAAAATATATGTTTTTTGCGGACACTATTATATTTTGCCAGCCACAGCTGAAACCACTGATTTATGGTATTTCTATTTTGGCAATTGAATTTAACCCCAGAACAAAATATATGTTTTGGCAGACACTATGAATCTTGGCCTGCAACAGATGGGACACCAGATTCAGGGTATTGCTATTTTGGCAATTGAATTTCACCCCAGAACAAAATATATGTTTTGGCGGACACTATTATATTTTGCCAGACACAGCTGAAACCACTGATTTATGGTATTGCTATTTTGGCAATTGAATTTCACCCCAGAACAAAATATATGTTTTGGCAGACACTATGAATCTTGGCCATCAACAGATGGGACACCAGATTCAGGGTATTGCTATTTTGGCAATTGAATTTCACCCCAGAACAAAATATATGTTTTTGCGGACAGAATGAATCCTGGCCTGCAACAGCTTTGACACCAGATTCAGGGTATTGCTATTTTGGCAATTGAATTTCACCCCAGAACAAAATATGTGTTTTGACGGACACTATGAAACGTGGCCTGCAACAGCTGAGACACCAGATTCAGGGTATTGCTATTTTGGCAATTTAATGTCACCCCAGAACAAAATATATGTTTTGACGAACACTATGAAACGTGGTCTGCAACTTCTGGGATACCAGATTCAGGGTATTGCTATTTTGGCAATTGAATGTCACCCCAGAACAAAATATATGTTTTTGCGGACACTATGAATCCTGGCCAGCAACAGCTGGGACACCAGTTTCAGGGTATTGCTATTTTGGCAATTTAATGTCACCCCAGAACAAAATATATGTTTTGACGAACACTATGAAACGTGGCCTGCAACTTCTGGGATACCAGATTCAGGGTATTGCTATTTTGGCAATTGAATGTCACCCCAGAATAAAATATATGTTTTTGCGGACACTATGAATCTTGGCCTGCAACAGCTGGGACACCAGATTCAGGGTATTGCTATTTTGGCAATTGAATTTCACCCCAGAACAAAATATATGTTTTTGCGAACAGTATGAATCCTGGCCTGCAACAGCTGAGACATCAGATTCAGGGTATTGCTATTTTGGCAATTGAATGTCACCCCAGAACAAAATATATGTTTTTGCGGACACTATGAATCCTGGCCTGCAACAGCTGGGACACCAGATTCAGGGTATTGCTATTTTGGCAATTGAATTTTACCCCAGAACAAAATATATGTTTTTGCGAACACTATTATATTTTGCCAGCAACAGCTGAAACCACTGATTTATGGTATTGCTATTTTGGCAATTGAATGTCACCCCAGAACAAAATATATGTTTTTGCGGACACTATGAATCCTGTCCTGCAACAGCTGGGACACCAGATTCAGGGTATTGCTATTTTGGCAATTGAATTTTACCCCAGAACAAAATATATGTTTTTGTGGACACTATGAATCCTGTCCTGCAACTGGTGGGACACCAGATTCAGGGTATTGCTATTTTGGCAATTGAATGTCACCCCAGAACAAAATATATGTTTTTGCGGACACTATGAATCCTGTCCTGCAACAGCTGGGACACCAGATTCAGGGTATTGCTATTTTGACAATTGAATTTTACCCCAGAACAAAATATATGTTTTTGCGGACACTATGAATCCTGGCCTGCAACAGCTGGTACACCAGATTCAGGGTATTGCTATTTTGGCAATTGAATGTCACCCCAGAACAAAATATATGTTTTGGCGGACACTATGAAACGTGGCCTGCAACAGCTGGGACACCAGATTCAGGGTATTGCTATTTTGGCAATTGAATTTCACCACAGAACAAAATATATGTTTTTGCGGACAGTATGAAACGTGGCCTGCAACAGCTGAGACACCAGATTCAGGGTATTGCTATTTTGGCAATTTAATGTCACCCCAGAACAAAATATATGTTTTGACGGACACTATGAAACGTGGCCTGCAACAGCTGAGACACCAGATTCAGGGTATTGCTATTTTGGCAATTGAATGTCACCCCAGAACAAAATATATGTTTTTGCGGACACTATGAAACGTGCAGTCACAAACAATTAATAGTCACCAGTGAAGATCCAACGGTACTACGCTGCAGGTCTTGTATGTGTGTGGAGATCAGTTCACACTTTGCGGTTTAGAAAGAAAGGAATGAATCAATGAATCCTGAGCAGGCTAATTTTATATTAGAATGTGTGCAATTTTGCTTGGAGCACAACTATTTCTGCTTCAAAGGAGCGTATTATGTGCAGCAAGTCGGAACGGCGATGGGGGCGAAATTCGCCCCCAGTTTCGGGAATATTTTTATGACAGCCTGGGAGAAAGTTTTTATCGATCCAATACTTGGCAAAGTTGGAGGGAAGGGCAAATTGAACATCTGGAAAAGGTATATCGATGACTGCCTGCTGGTCTGGGAAGGAAAAGAAGAGGGTTTGCGAGAATTTATTGAGCATTTGAATGACAATCAGTGGAACTTAAAATTCACTAGTCACATAAGTCAAGTTGCGGTGGATTTTTTAGATCTGACAATTTATGTACAAGATGGAATTTTTAAAACCAAAACCTTTTTTAAAAAGACAGATGTTAATGGTTATATTAGTACAGACAGTTGCCATTACCATCCATGGCTTAAGAACATCCCTAAGGGTCAGATCGCAAGAATCCACCGGAATTGTTCAGACGTTGCGGTTTTAGGGAACAGAGCCGCATCATACAGAAGAGGTTCATAGAAAAAGGTTATTGTGAAAAGAACTAGCAAGCTATAGTGAAAATATAGAGAAAGGAAGTGAGAGAAATAAAAAGAGAAAATTACAGCTGACTTTAATTTCTGCTTCATGACAGGATATAACACCTAAGCGAATCAACTGAAAAACATAATTAAGAAAAATTGGGCTATTCTTAGAAATGACCCAGTCATAGGAACAAAAATCCCAGAGAGACCGAAAATAGTGTTTAAAAAGGCCCCGAATATAAAGAACAAAATCGTACATAGTGCGATTCCAGAAGATAAAAGGGCAAAACGCTGCAATTGTTTTAATTGGTGCGGTTTTGTGCTTGCGATGTAAATCAAGGCATTCGAAGGAAAGAGAAAGTAAAACAGCAATAGTCCACTCTAATTCAAAAAATTTAGATCTAAAAATAAAAGGCAATTTGTCATGTGAAAGTATTGGGGCTGTCTACATGCTGGAGTGCCCGTGTGGCCTCCAGTATGTGGGCAGGACCACACGCAAGATCAAAACACGATTATACGAACACGTGAATAATATAAAAAAAGGTCTTGAAACACATGGAGTTTCTAGGCATTTCAAATTAAGACATCAAAAAAATCCCTGTGGCTTGAGATTTATGGGATTGGAGCTGGTTGAAAAGAACTGGAGGGGTGGTGATTATATGTCCAAAATTGATCGATGCGAGGCACGCTGGATTTATGAGTTGGGAACCTTGCAGCCCAAAGGTTTAAATGTTGATTTTGACATCAGATCAAGTTTGTGAATACGTCTGCATAAAATAGCTTTTAGAATAATCGGAACATGCGAATAGTTCAGGGAGGAAAATCGCATTATGCGAATTGCACTTCATAGTTTCCATTGAATCAGGCACTTTTATGGTTTATCCTTGATAAGTAAGGGTTAAAAAGAGCAGGAAATGGTTTAAAAAGAGGATGGGGTGGGGGAGGGAGTAGACGCCCCTGACGAAGCTCTGTGAGTGAAACCCGGGTCGGGCAAGCGACTGGATGTGTTTAATGCTGTTTTAATTCTGACTCTTGTGAGTATATATTAAAAATTGGCAATTATGTTTTAAGAAATTACTGCACCAGCGGAGTGTTTTATTGCCTTATAGTGCAAGAAGTATATATATTGCTGAAGGAAGATACCACAATTGAGATTTACCACTACATAAGATCTGCCGGCATCTAGTAAGTAGACTGGTGAAATCAAGTGGGAAAAGTGTCTCAACGGTATTTCACGATTATATATATTTCTGGATATCCACAGAGCCCTTTACGAGGTGAAGGCATCTGGGATTGAACCCCACCTTGGATCCTTTTTTCCTAGAAGAAGTATACACTAGACTGTTGGACGCGCGGTCTTAACCCCTTTCTTTCTAAACTATGAAACGTGGCCTGCAACAGCTGGGACACCAGATTAAGGGTATTGCTATTTTGGCAATTAAATGTCACCCCAGAACAAAATATATGTTTTTGCGGACACTATGAATCCTGTCCTGCAACAGCTGGGACACCAGATTCAGGGTATTGCTATTTTGGCAATTGAATTTCACCCCAGAACAAAATATATGTTTTTGCGGACACTATGAATCCTGGCCTGCAACAGCTGGTACACCAGATTCAGGGTATTGCTATTTTGGCAATTGAATGTCACCCCAGAACAAAATATATGTTTTGAAGGACAACATGAAACGTGGCCTGCAACAGCTGGGACACCAGATTCAGGGTATTGCTATTTTGGCAATTGAATGTCACCCCAGAACAAAATATATGTTTTTGCGGATACTATGAATCCTGGCCTGCAACAGCTGGTACACCAGATTCAGGGTATTGCTATTTTGGCAATTGAATGTCACCCCAGAACAAAATATATGTTTTGGCGGACACTATGAAAAGTGGCATGCAACAGCTGGGACACCAGATTCAGGGTATTGCTATTTTGGCAATTTAATGTCACCCCAGAACAAAATATATGTTTTGACGGACACTATGAAACGTGGCCTGCAACAGCTGAGACACCAGATTCAGGGTATTGCTATTTTGGCAATTTAATGTCACCCCAGAACAAAATATATGTTTTGACGGACACTATGAAACGTGGCCTGCAACAGCTGGGACACCAGATTCAGGGTATTGCTATTTTGGCAATTGAATGTCACCCCAGAACAAAATATATGTTTTTACGGACACTATGAATCGTGGCCTGCAACAGCTGGGAAACCAGATTCAGGGTATTGCTATTTTGGCAATTGAATGTCACCCCAGAACAAAATATATGTTTTTGCGGACACTATGAAAGCGTGGCCTGCAACAGCTGGGACACCAGATTCAGGGTATTGCTATTTTGGCAATTGAATGTCACCCCAGAACAAAATATATGTTTTTGCGGACACTATGAATCCTGGCCTGCAACAGCTGGTACACCAGATTCAGGGTATTGCTATTTTGGCAATTGAATGTCACCCCAGAACAAAATATATGTTTTGAAGGACAACATGAAACGTGGCCTGCAACAGCTGGGACACCAGATTCAGGGTATTGCTATTTTGGCAATTGAATGTCACCCCAGAACAAAATATATGTTTTTGCGGACACTATGAAACGTGGCCTGCAACAGCTGGGACACCAGATTAAGGGTATTGCTATTTTGGCAATTAAATGTCACCCCAGAACAAAATATATGTTTTTACGGACACTATGAATCCTGTCCTGCAACAGCTGGGACACCAGATTCAGGGTATTGCTATTTTGGCAATTGAATTTCACCCCAGAACAAAATATATGTTTTTACGGACACTATGAATCCTGGCCTGCAACAGCTGGGACACCAGATTCAGGGTATTGCTATTTTGGCAATTGAATGTCACCCCAGAACAAAATATATGTTTTGGCGGACACTATGAAACGTGGCCTGCAACAGCTGGGACACCAGATTCAGGGTATTGCTATTTTGGCAATTGAATTTCACCACAGAACAAAATATATGTTTTTGCGGACAGTATGAAACGTGGCATGCAACAGCTGAGACACCAGATTCAGGGTATTGCTATTTTGGCAATTTAATGTCACCCCAGAACAAAATATATGTTTTTGCGGACACTATGAAACGTGGCCTACAACAGCTGGGACACCAGATTAAGGGTATTGCTATTTTGGCAATTAAATGTCACCCCAGAACAAAATATATGTTTTTGCGGACACTATGAATCCTGTGCTGCAACAGCTGGGACACCAGATTCAGGGTATTGCTATTTTGGCAATTGAATGTCACCCCACATCAAAATATATGTTTTGGCGGACACTATTATATTTTGCCAGCCACAGCTGAAACCACTGATTCATGGTATTGCTATTTTGGCTATTGAATTTCACCCCAGAACAAAATATATGTTTTGGCGGACACTATGAATCTTGGCCTCCAACAGCTGGGACACCAGATTCAGGGTATTGCTATTTTGGCAATTGAATGTCACCCCAGAACAAAATATATGTTTTTGCGGACACTATGAATCCTGTCCTGCAACAGCTGGTACACCAGATTAAGGGTATTGCTATTTTGGCAATTGAATGTCAACACAAAACAAAATATATGTTTTGAAGGACAACATGAAACGTGGCCTGCAACAGCTGGGACACCAGATTCAGGGTATTGCTATTTTGGCAATTGAATGTCACCCCAGAACAAAATATATGTTTTTGCGGACACTATGAAACGTGGCCTGCAACAGCTGGGACACCAGATTAAGGGTATTGCTATTTTGGCAATTAAATGTCACCCCAGAACAAAATATATGTTTTTACGGACACTATGAATCCTGTCCTGCAACAGCTGGGACACCAGATTCAGGGTATTGCTATTTTGGCAATTGAATTTCACCCCAGAACAAAATATATGTTTTTGCGGACACTATGAATCCTGGCCTGCAACAGCTGGTACACCAGATTCAGGGTATTGCTATTTTGGCAATTGAATGTCACCCCAGAACAAAATATATGTTTTGGCGGACACTATGAAACGTGGCATGCAACAGCTGGGACACCAGATTCAGGGTATTGCTATTTTGGCAATTTAATGTCACCCCAGAACAAAATATATGTTTTGACGGACACTATGAAACGTGGCCTGCAACAGCTGGGACACCAGATTCAGGGTATTGCTATTTTGGCAATTTAATGTCACCCCAGAACAAAATATATGTTTTTGCGGACACTATGAAACGTGGCCTACAACAGCTGGGACACCTATTTAAGGGTATTGCTATTTTGGCAATTAAATGTCACCCCAGAACAAAATATATGTTTTTGCGGACACTATGAATCCTGTCCTGCAACAGCTGGGACACCAGATTCAGGGTATTGCTATTTTGGCAATTGAATGTCACCCCACAGCAAAATATATGTTTTGGCGGACACTATTATATTTTGCCAGCCACAGCTGAAACCACTGATTCATGGTATTGCTATTTTGGCTATTGAATTTCACCCCAGAACAAAATATATGTTTTGGCGGACACTATGAATCTTGGCCTGCAAAAGCTGGGACACCAGATTCAGGGTATTGCTATTTTGGCAATTTAATGTCACCCCAGAACAAAATATATGTTTTGAAGGACAACATGAAACGTGGCCTGCAACAGCTGGGACACCAGATTCAGGGTATTGCTATTTTGGCAATTGAATGTCACCCCAGAACAAAATATATGTTTTTGCGGACACTATGAAAATGGCCTGCAACAGCTGGGACACCAGATTAAGGGTATTGCTTTTTTGGCAATTAAATGTCACCCCAGAACAAAATATATGTTTTTGCGGACACTATGAATCCTGTCCTGCAACAGCTGGGACACCAGATTCAGGGTATTGCTATTTTGGCAATTGAATTTCACCCCAGAACAAAATATATGTTTTGACGGACACTATGAATCCTGGCCTGCAACAGCTGGTACACCAGATTCAGGGTATTGCTATTTTGGCAATTGAATGTCACCCCAGAACAAAATATATGTTTTGGCGGACACTATGAAACGTGGCCTGCAACAGCTGGGACACCAGATTCAGGGTATTGCTATTTTGGCAATTGAATTTCACCACAGAACAAAATATATGTTTTTGCGGACAGTATGAAACGTGGCCTGCAACAGCTGAGACACCAGATTCAGGGTATTGCTATTTTGGCAATTTAATGTCACCCCAGAACAAAATATATGTTTTGACGGACACTATGAAACGTGGCCTGCAACAGCTGAGACACCAGATTCAGGGTATTGCTATTTTGGCAATTTAATGTCACCCCAGAACAAAATATATGTTTTTGCGGACACTATGAAACGTGGCCAGCAACAGCTGGGACACCAGATTAAGGGTATTGCTATTTTGGCAATTAAATGTCACCCCAGAACAAAATATATGTTTTTGCGGACACTATGAATCCTGTCCTGCAAAAGCTGGGACACCAGATTCAGGGTATTGCTACTTTGGCAATTGAATTTCACCCCAGAACAAAATATATGTTTTTGCGGACACTATGAATCCTGGCCTGCAACAGCTGGTACACCAGATTCAGGGTATTGCTATTTTGGCAATTGAATGTCACCCCAGAACAAAATATATGTTTTGGCGGACACTATTATATTTTGCCAGCCACAGCTGAAACCACTGATTTATGATATTTCTATTTTGGCAAATGAATTTCACCCCAGAACAAAATATATGTTTTGGGGGACACTATGAATCCTGTCCTGCAACAGCTGGGACACCAGATTCAGGGTATTGCTATTTTGGCAATTGAATTTCACCCCAGAACAAAATATATGTTTTTGCGGACAGTATGAATCCTGGCCTGCAACAGCTGAGACACGAGATTCAGGGTATTGCTATTTTGGCAATTGAATTTCACCCCAGAACAAAATATATGTTTTGACGGACACTATGAAACGTGTCCTGCAAAAGCTGGGACACCAGATTCAGGGTATTGGTATTTTGGCAATTGAATTTCACCCCAGAACAAAATATATTTTTTTACGGACATTATGAAACGTAGCCTGCAACAGCTGGGACACCAGATTCAGGGTATTGCTATTTTGGCAATTGAATGTCACCCCAGAACAAAATATATGTTTTGGCGGACACTATGAATCCTGGCCTGCAACAGCTGGTACACCAGATTCAGGGTATTGCTATTTTGGCAATTGAATGCCACCCCAGAACAAAATATATGTTTTTGCGGACACTATGAATCCTGGCCTGCAACAGCTGGGACACCAGATTCAGGGTATTGCTATTTTGGCAATTGAATTTTACCCCAGAACAAAATATATGTTTTTGCGGACACTATTATATTTTGCCAGCCACAGCTGAAACCACTGATTTATGGTATTTCTATTTTGGCAATTGAATTTCACCCCAGAACAAAATATATGTTTTGGCAGACACTATGAATCTTGGCCTGCAACAGATGGGACACCAGATTCAGGGTATTGCTATTTTGGCAATTGAATTTCACCCCAGAACAAAATATATGTTTTGGCGGACACTATTATATTTTGCCAGCCACAGCTGAAACCACTGATTTATGGTATTGCTATTTTGGCAATTGAATTTCACCCCAGAACAAAATATATGTTTTGGCAGACACTATGAATCTTGGCCTGCAACAGATG